>JAJAQA010000022.1:30172927-30657927 GCA_021464565.1 Rutilus rutilus | reverse complement strand
TTACTGTCCACTTCTGCACTTAGAACAACATGTGCTAGCTAGACAAATGTCTGTGACCACTGCGTCTCACTGCTTTTTTCACATCTTGTGCAATAATGCCACACTGTGTCAACTTAAAGAAATTCAACTTCTGGTTTCAGACCCCTGAATTATTTTCCATTTATTTTGCGAACAAGTTCTGTATGAGGCTATGATGGCAATAATTCAAATGGGAGGCTGCAATATTCTACAGCTGAAATGTTCTGAGAAAATTTAGCTAAATGTTAGGGGTGTGAGTGTGACCAGATCTTGTGTGCTGAGATCTCACGAATGTAACGATAGGCTTGTTTGACTTCATGCAGTGTTGCGCAGGACAATTGGTGGTTGACTTGAAGCAGTGTATGCCAGTTAGAAATGTTTTCCGACTTGAAACATCGCTGATGCCACATGACTGTGATGTATGGCATAGTACCGTGAGAGCGATTTGAGAGCAGACAGCTGACTCAGCCAGCACAGCTTCTCAAGAGCGGCTGCACAAGCTCTGATGACGACACAGCTTTTCCACGATTGACCAGATGCACCCCATGACAACGGTCACGTGCGTTTCGTGTTTATTCTGACCTTCAGTTCCACCAAAGCTCACAAATCTGTTTTTATAACAGTAAAAGCTATTTCAATGTCACCGCGATTTTATAACGTAGACCCGACTTCATTGGGTAGGCTATTTAAATAGAGTAGGCTTATGGTGATAAGAACATATAGAAAGAACATAGAAAAGGTTTTAAAGCTTGCCGCTGTAAATGTGCAAATATAAAGCAATCTGCAAATATAAAGCACTCTCAGGGGTTTTCAAGTTTGTTTGTTTTTTCAGCAACAAAAGCTGCAACGAGGTGCTCCGTCTACTCTCGAATTGCTCTTGAGGTACTTTAATGCCATACGCCATTTTTTTTTTAATGTAAACTCTAAAAATAGATCAATCCAAAACTAGTGTTTAAGAGCAAACATGTTCAAGATTAGCCGCTGGGCTGTCGATTCATTAAATGATAAGCCATTTCCTCAAAAAACGGTTAATACAGTGTAATAAAGCCTCTCCTCCATTGACATCTATTTAAAGAAATGGCCTCTTGTCTCCTCCCCTGCGTACCACAGCGTTACAGGCATTAAGGGTTGCAGGATAGCCTTCAAGTGACTTCGTTGAGTTTGTGGCAAAATCTCTTTTGCATTATGTTGTTCTGTCTCATACTCAGAAATAACTGAAGTGACATTCGTTACAAGATAGGGCTGTAACGATTCCTCGATTGAATTCGAGTACTCGACTTAAAAATCCTCAGTTGCAATTTACCCATGTTGTTAACCAGCAAAATAACTGAAGTGGCATTCCACAGACGAGAATCAGTAGTCCACATTATTAGACCGTTTTCTAAGGCTTCAGCCGCTGAATGACATTAAAACCATTTGTGAATCACAAAGGCTGTGATTAAATAAAAAATATATATTAGCTGCGGGTTTCGGAATGATTTGTTATTCATCGCTATTTTAATAAAAAGTTTAAACCCTCGCTCTGAGTTTGCATGTTTGGATGTGCGCATGTCGTAACAATTCTAACTATCTTAAAGAAGTGGCCAAATATTAAAGATTAAGTGCACTTTTTCATTGGCCAATATTAAACAAAGAATTGATCATCCTGTAAGTTGTAACAACAACAATCACCAGGCTGTTGGCGCCCTCTGCAGGCATTTGTTATAATGCGTAATGTACCGAAGTTGATTATACTGTAGTCTGTACTATATTACATTAGCCTATGTATTTTAACAGTGGTGTTCAATAAAACCATATGATTCCTTGCTTTCGATACTTTATTTGAACCAATTATCATTGCCTCATTGTTATTATATATGTAGCCTATTTTAAAACATTTTAAATGCTATTGTTCACTTAGCTCTATTTTTATTACCACAAAAATATTATCCAATTCCTCAATCAAAATAATCGACTGATTTCTCGATTACAAAATAAACATTAGTGACAACCCTAGATTAGTTAAAACATTTCAAAATGCACCTGCATTGTTTTGCATTTTGTGACTTTCAGTCACATATTCTGTCATTGAAGATTTCTTAAAAATAGCGAACAAAATAACGTGTATCTTCTCGTCTCACCTACTAAATGTTGTACTAATCCTGGATATTTTTTCATAGATATCTCAGGGCTCCTTCATAATGACTCTCTACCCTGCTCTAAAGTGACAGTGAAGAACTTCAACATTTCTCCTGATGCAAGTGCCCAGCAGGGACCATGTGCTACAAGGTGAATAACCATTTAACTGTTGTTTGTCAGGACCACTATCGTCAAGATGATTAAGAATTAGCATACAGTTTGGATTGATGGTATAGCCTAGTTCTGTTCTGGGCAAGAACTCCCTGCGCAACTATTGCAGCCTAGCAAGGATAAGCACAGGGAGAGTAGTGATAACCCCCTTAGGGCCTGTTCACATATCGCGTCTTTTACGCGCTCAAGTTCGTTATTTCAAATGTAGGCGCGCGGTATGCGCGCTCATAATGGAAGCGACGCGCTCGTTTTTTCCAAGCGCTTCCGCGCCGCATCGAGATAAAAACATCTCAACTTTTCAGAATGCCGCAAGCGCACCGTAGGTCACGTGACAAGAACCAACTAATCAGCTTCCTCACGTTTTTGCGTTTTTGTAGTATCGGGTGCACCCAAACACTGCGGCGTTTTTTACTTTTCTTAGTAAATAAATCTTGTAACAGAGTTACAGCAAGGGTTTTTGGGTGGTGGAAATCCATTGCTGAAATTTCCTTGCTGTAACGGAGAGCGCAGCTGATGGTTGCTTAGCAACGACAGACGCCTCCGGAGCACAACCGCCCTAGCGCATTGGAAAAAGGAGAATGCGCCGCGCCTAGCGTTTTCTGCGTGTTTTTAGGCGCGATATGTGAACGGCGCCTTAGGGTAACAGAACAGAAAAGAGGAATATCAAAAGGCCAAGTCCTGAATGGACGAGAGGAGGAGCTGGGGATAGAGAAGGGTAATACCCAGCAAACACGGAACGTTGGCACAACGTACCCAACCTTCTAACAAAGTTTTAACAACATGGCCAAAAGGTTGCTATAACTACGTTGCGTGGTGAAGGTTGTTACAGCGTTGTCACAATGTTGACATTGAACCACCGTTCAGGGCCATTGCTTAAGGTTGTGCCTGGACAACCACTGGACGACATATGTATTCGTCACTGCCCTGAAGCGCGAAAATCAGACTTTTAAATTTCAACTGACCATTGGGCCATCTCTCATTCTTCATCAAGCTGAGATCATACGCGAGAATTGCGTTTAATATACCTCAGCTAAATAAGATACGTAATTCAAACAACCTACAACTTCCTTGTCTAATGTGACATTTATTTGAACATCTTCTGGTCAGGTATGAAAAATATTTAATAACTTTATGCCAAAAGTATGAAGCAAAAATTACTTTAATGATGAGTAATTGATTCAGCAACAGCGCTTAGCCTACTTGTTGCACATCAATGTTTTTTACTTTTTATTTTTTTTTAGAAACGCACAGAGAAAAAAAAAATTTGTAACTACTCGCACACCTGTTTATATTTTCCTTTGATTTGTCGTCTCATTCGTTTCTTTGCCAGATTTTTCGCATGTTTGCTCATGCTAGTTACCCCCAATTTCCACCGGCTGCGTTACGGCGGCGGAGTCAATAGGTTTCCATTAAAGTCAATGAGTGTATTTCCACTGAATGCGGTACAGCTGCGTTCCGACTCCGGCGATCCGCAGCCCTCCGGAGCAGATACGCAGAGCTTCTATTTTTGCCGGATGCCGGAGAGCTCCGCAGCAATTCAGCACTTATATCGCGCGATCATACGTGAATTTGCGAGATCTCGTGGGTCCTTGTGACTTCAGCTGTCAGTCATGACCGCAGCCGTTCCGCAACAAATCCGGACCTGGTGGGTATTGACGGACGACGGAACACGGAGCTGTCACGCAGCGGAGCCGTTCCGCAGCCGTTCCGCATCTGGTGGAAATTGGGGGTTAGTCCACTCCCTGTATAATATGTTTGTTTGTTTGTTTTTCTTCTCACAAATGTATGACTTTTGGAAGTGCAATTTGATTACCATATGCAGTTTTAATAAAGTTGAATTAATGTAACCTTCTGTTTTTTTTTACTCTTCAAAATGTACACTTGCAGGTGTTGATTTTAATTAGGCTAATTTACTGATAGCCCCATTAAATAATAATAAGGATAAACAATATTTAAACAAAAACAATATAATTATCTAACATATGACTAATTAAAAATTAACCTCAAGACATAAAATGCTAAATGGGGGATATCTATAGGCCTATCTAGCATAAAAACAAAAAAATGGCCAGAACGTCATCTCTCAGTTGCTGAACAACGTTGCTACAGCCCTGTAGCGTCTTACAATTCTACGTTGTTACAATGTTGCGAGCACGTAGACAGCGACGTTGCCATAGCAGAAATGCAACGTGCCACAGACGTTGCCACAACGTAAATGTGTTTGATAAGCTCCTGAGCAACGCGATAAAGCTGCTGATAACACTGAATGAACATTATAGATGCTTTGATAGGTGTTGTGTCCCTATAGGTTGCATGCTGGCAGCAACAAGCATGTTGCCTTAATGACAACAGAAAGTAAGGCATTATCAATATAATCGCAAGCTTTACTGAAAACAACTATAAGCCTTAAGCAATTGTGTGGTAATACCCAGCCTAAGCAACAAGGACTTTATGTTGCCAATAACCTGATAGATTTTAAGATTTTAACCAATGAGCATAAAAAAGGAAAACTTAGCTTAGCTTCGTGAAGACGTTGAGAGATGAATGGAGGGTGAAATAGCCAGCTGTGACGTGGATGCTTGATCTCCTTGATATCATTCTCCTTCAGTGCGTGGAGAGTGCAGATCTCGTCTAAACTTTGTTCTTGAGGCAGTCATCTAGTATAACTTCAGAGAGATTGCGGGCAAAGAGTCCATATCAATAATGCAGTGATTCGAGAAGCAATGCTTACTCGGGTCACTTCCATATAAAATCAAGCAGCTTATAATCAATGCGTCGAATTTGCGTATTCAAGTTCACGAACTTAAATCTGAGGTGAAATCCGTGAGGGGAACAAATCATTCTTACTAAATTCCCGATTGCACAATTATTGAGATGATATGGTTTTCCCCGCATGAACTCGCTATTAAATTAGCTCCTGAGCAACGAGATAATTAGTTAAGCTGCTGATAACATTTGCCTTGTCCAAATACCCACACTTGGGTCTTGGCAACTTGAGAGCGCGTGTACGCAACAGGAAAGTGCGCAAGACTGTCCCATGTCTTTAAAATGGCACACTAAACTCACACTATAATGGACCTTATATATAGGATGCTGTGATAGGCCTCAGATCCTAGGTAGAAGTCATAGGTCAATCCTAGGTCAGATGATGCGCGCTTGAGTAACATACGTGACTTGCCAGAACTACGTATGCTTGATTTGTACTTTTGTACAAAACAAACGTTTTTAAAGTTAGTCCTAATGAAAAATGAAACATCATTTAAGAAATAAGGCATGAAAGAATTTGCTATATTTGTATCAATATAAATAATTATGAATGGCGTTAAGCACAACCTGCCAAAACCCAAGTTGTGACTATATTCATAATACAGCAGGCCATCAAGTGACAAATTGCTTTTATAAAACGGTTACCACAAAATATTCAAGCTACACTATGTAACTTTTGACCCTCAGCAGGGGAATCAAACTGCAGAAGAACAGGGTTCCCTTTCGTAGTCACTCCGAGTTACGTCGGATGACGACGAATGGGGTTTCACTTAGAAAGCCTCTCGCCTTCGAGTATATAAAACGAGCCAATGGCAATGAAATGCCATGGGTCTGCAGAATTTGCATAGCGTATCTCCGCCCCACGCCGGGGTATATAAGGGAATACACTGGCAACACGCAGATATGTTTTCGCTTCGGAGCCAAGAGATTTCTTCACTCCTACAAGCCATTCTGAATCATCTTCACTCTTCGAGACGAGCGGCTCTTCAGTGTTGGTGTCACGGCGCGTTCCAGCGAGATCGCATTTCCTGCTGCTGGTCTGTGCAGTGATCTGCCGACAGTGTGTGTGTGTTTCTCCCGGGGCACTTCAGCACTCTGTTGAGCTTTTTCCTCTCTCTAAAAGAGCTGCACACGGCACGTCTTTTTCAAGACGGCTCACCCGTGTATTTCCTGGATGCGGGCGCATGATTCATCTGCCTAACGGTCACGAGATGAGTCATGTTTTCATTGCGGGAACATTGTGATGTTTATAGATCGAGACTCAATGATCTCTGTAAAGAGTGAGAGTCCCCTTTGCCACACCCCAATCTATCTCTTCCTTGAGAGGGGATACTTTGGCTGGTGGCCAGGGTGATCTGAGGGTTAGTGTGGCATATTTCCGACGAGCATTCCTCGGGCCACGCCCCCCTCCACATCGCAACCGTGGGGCTTCCGTGTGTGCCTGGTTCCTCTCGGGGACCCAGTGTTTTCATTCGGGGCTCCAGCAGATTGTGTCATGTCACTCACAGCATCACAAGGCGGGCTTGATTCCTCTGGAAATGAAGTTTCGGCTGCGTTGCCTCCCACGGGAGTGCCATCGTTGCCGGGACTGATCCAGAGCTGTCAGCCATGCTTTCCCGGGCGGCTGTAAGCATCGGTTGGAGTGGCACTGCCCTCCCCCCGAGCGCTGTAAGCTTCTCCCGGACGTGCATCAGGACGCCTGCGCTCCGCGGGAGTCCACGTGACTTTCGCGGCACGCGGGCGTCCTCCGCCTTCGCTGCTTTCGATCGCGAGGTGATCATGGTCTGTATGTTCTCTGTCACTTTTGTGACACAGTCGTGCAGTGCTGTGTGTCGCCTTCGCCTTCGATGCAGTGCTGTCCTGGGAGTTCTGTCCGAACCGGCCGCAGTGGAACGCTAGTCCTTCCCTGGCCAACCCTGGCAGAACGCGGAAACTTAAACCACGCCCCCATGCTGGGACGCTATGCCTCCCATGCCCGGCCTGGTTGTTCCGCCACGCACACTACTGACCTCGCTCAGGCGACACTAGTGTGGTCCAGACATGGGCTTAGCCAGGTTGATGTGGGGCAGTCTGAGAATTCATTTTCTCAGCTCCCCATGTCCCGGGCTGGGCTCTTTGGCGGTGTGGCTTCGACCACCTGAAGCAGACTCGGGTCCTGCACCGATGGTCATCCATCCGTGCGGTCTCCTTGGTCTGCTTCCCGCCAAGGCCCCCTCCATGCGGCTGCTCCCCCTCGGGTCTTCACCGGCCCTGAGTAAGAGTAAGTCGCAGGAGGGTGGCGCTGCCCGTCTCCGCCCCTTAGACTGTCACACACCAGCCTAATCAGCACTCTTGAGACGGGCAGCCTGGTCGGCGGTGTGGTTGAGGACTGCGCCCAACAGTCTTCGATCACTCTATAAGCAGGCTGAGGACCTTCTGCACCGACGGTCATCTGTCCGGGCGGTCTCCTTAGCCTGCTTCCCGCCGACGCCGCCTCCCTGCGGCTCCTCCCCTCGAGCCTTCACCGGCCCCGAGCATGAGGAGGTCGCAGGAGGGTGGCACCGCCTGTCTCCGCCCCTTAGCCGGCTAAACGCCAGGCTAAGCAGCACTCCTGAGACGGGCAGCTCGGAGGTAGGGCTCAGTTCTTCTCAGGAGCTGTTAGCAGGACCACTCCTTCCCCCGGTGGAGGGCCGGGGGAGAATCCTTGGAAAGAACTGACATATCCTTCTCTGACCACACAGAGTTCTCGGATGACAGTGTGCGCCGCTCACGAGCCTCGCCACTCTCGTCCCCCTCTGTTACAGAGTTCTCGGATGACAATATGCGCCGCCCACGGGCCACGCTCCTCTCATCCCCCTCTGTTGCCAGTCCCCTGCCAGAGCACGCCCCCGTGGGACGCTGGTCCTCCCCTGGCCTCCTCTGGCAGGACGCGGCTTATGACCGTGCCCCCACACTGGGCCGCTACACCACCCATGCCTGGGCCGGTCATTCCGCCTCGCTGCACCACCGAGGGTACGTCTGTGGTCCGCATGACCCCGCTGGTACATTTCCTGGTAGCCTGGCTAGAGCTTCCCAGGCTGTCCCGCTGGGTCGCGAGGACCATTAAGCTCGGCTACGCGATTCAGTTCGCGCAATCTCCTCCCTGCTTCAGGGGAGTCCGCTTCACTTTGGTCGGTGGCAATGCCCCTGTCATGAGAGCGGAGGTCGCCACCCTACTGGCGAAGGGTGCGATCGAGACTGTCCCTCCAGCCGAAATGAAGTCCGGCTTCTACAGCCCCTACTTCATTGTACCGAAGAAATCCGGTGGGTTACGGCCAATCCTCGCGTCCTGAACCGCTCCCTTCACAGGCTGCCGTTCAAGATGCTCACGGCCAAACACATCCTCCAGTGTGTGCGGCCGCAGGATTAGTTTGCAGCGATCGACCTGAAGGACGCCTACTTCCATGTATCCATTTTACCTTGTCACAGACCGTTTCTACGGTTTGCTTTCGAGGGGCGGGCATACCAGTGCGCAGTTCTCCCATTCGGGCTAGCCCTGTCTCCTCGCATCTTCACGAAGGTCGTCGGGGCAGCCATTGTTCCCATCCGGGAACACGGGTTCGCATCCTGAACTCTCTCAGTAACAGCAGTAACGCTGCTCGCATTGCTTCATATGGGACCGCTTTAGCTTTGGCTTCGCGATCGAGTCCCGAGGTGGGCGTGGCATCGGACATGCTGCCACGGGCTCCTGGACAGGACCCCAGCGCCTTTGGCATGTCAATTGCCTCGAGTTGCTGGCTGTATGTCTCGCCCTGCACCGCTTCCGTGCGTTGCTCAAGGGTCAGCACGTACTAGTCCGATCAGACAATACCACGACAGCAGCGTACATCAACCATCAAGGTGGTCTACGCTCCCGCCATATGTCGCAACTCGCTCCCCACCACCTCATATGGGGTCAGAAGCATCTGAGGTCACTTCGAGCCATTTATCCCCAGTCGGTTCAGCTGATTTGGGATCAGTTCGGGGACGTACAGGTAGATCTGTTTGCCTCCCACAACTCGTCCCATTGCGACCTGTTTTATTCCCTGACCGAGGGCACGCTCGGCACGGATGCACTGGCGCACAGCTGGCCGCGGGGCCTCCGCAAGTATGCGTTTCCCCCAGTGAGCCTTCTTGCGCAGACCTTGCGCAAGATCAGGGAGGACGAGGAGCAGGTCATTTTGGTTGCCCCGTATTGGCACAACCGCACCTGGTTCTCAGAACTAGTACTCCTCGCGACAGCTCCTCCCTGGCCAATCCCTCTGAGGATGGACCTGCTTTCTCAGGGACGGGGCACCCTTGGCACCCTCGTCCCGATCTTTGGAGCCTCCACGTGTGGCTCCTGGATGGGACGAGGCAGGTTTGAGTATCCTTCCACCAGCGGTGGTGGCTACCATCACTTCCGCTAGAGCATCGTCCACGAGACATGCCTATGCGTTGAAGTGGAACCTCTTCGTCAACTGGTGTTCTTCTAAACATCAAGAACCCACGAAATGCCCGATCAGTGTCGTGCTTTCCTTCCTGCAAGAAGGGTTGGAGCGAAGGCTGTCTCCCTCCACCCTGAAAGTGTATGTTGCCGCCATTGCCGCACATCACTACGCAGTTGATGATAAGTCTCTAGGAAAGCACGACCTGATCATCAGGTTCCTGAGGGGAGCAAAGAGACTGAATCCTCCTCGTCCTCCCCTCGTACCCTCTTGGGACCTCTCATTGGTACTAACTGCCCTGCAGAGTGCTCCCTTTGAGCCTATGCAATCAGTGGAGCTTAACCCTCTGGGGACCAAGGTGTTTTTGGGGCCCTTGAGATGTTCTGACATGCCTTGATATTTGTGCTTTTTTCAGTTATTTATAAACATGTTAATGGCAAAGGTGTAAATTCACTCTATATAGCACAAACAGGCCTACCATAATATGTGAGCAACGTGGATGTAGATGTTTGTATTTTTAAGAGAATAATGTTTATGCGTGGTTATTTAAAAAAATAAAAATGAAAGTTGCTGAAATAAGACCACAAAACTCATACAAAATATGTGCCCACAAGACTTTTGACTAATGGATGTTGTCGCTTCGAGTTCTGGCTTCAAAATTATGTGAAAATAGTCTTGCTTTATCGTTCACAAAAAAAATACATTGATTTAAATAGTGTAAAACAGGTTTTGCTTGGAAAGCCAATATGCGAGGGGGGCATGAAGGGGGAGTAGTTTACACCTGAGAATACAATGTCCCACCCATTATGCGTAATGAGCCATTCATTCAGGTGTGACACTGACTGAGCCACAATGCAAGGACAAAATATATATTTAGAAGAAGACTTATATTGACCATTTAAGATTTTGCTTACATCTATCTTGTAAATATGTTTTGCTATTTTATTAAAAAGGTTACAATTACAACAATAATTACAATTTCAACAATATTTCAAGTGTACTCTTTCTTTGTAAAAAAAAAATGATTGAAGGCCTACAGTTTATCATATGTATTCATTAGTTTGAATATAACCAACATTGGAACATCTTAGTCTAAGACTTTATTTTTGACAAAAATAGTATTTATATATATATATATATATATATTTTGCTAAACAAAAGCTTATTTGATGTGGCAGTATATTCTACAGTAAAAACTGTACCCAAATCTAGTCAACAAAATGTTGTCTTTCATATTTCGCCTGACTGTAACGTTGTTCCCGTCCGTGGAGAGGAATGGCGAGCAAGCGAAGACACCTGAGCAGAATCTAGTACCAGCTAGTTGAAGCGAGTACATGAGGAGAAACTGGCTCCACTCGGAGATTATAGAATCTCGCAAATGTGTTAGGTGTCGCCCAGCCTGCAGCTCTACAGATGTCTGTTAGCGAGGCGCCATGCGCTAGAGCCCAAGAGGATGCCACACTCCGAGTGGAGTGGGCCTTCACACCAAGGGGGCATGGTCGACCTTGCTGCTGGTATGCCAAAGCAATGGTGTCCACTATCCAGTGGGACAACCTTTGCTTGGAGAGAGCCTTTCCCTTCAGCTTCCCACCATAACAGACAAAGAGCTGGTCTGAGGTCCTGAAACACCGCGTTCTGTCTACGTAAGCACGTAGGGCGCGTACTGGACAGAGCAGTGCCAAGGCTGGGTCTGCCTCCTCCAAGGGCAGCGCTTGCAGGTTCACTACCTGGTCTCGAAAGGGAGTGGTAGGAACCTTGGGCACATATCCAGGCCGGGGTCTCAGGATCACGTGAGAGTTAGCCGGCCCGAATTCCAGTGCGGCCGGTTCTGACAGAACTCCAGAGTCAGCACTGCCTCGAAGGCGAAGGCGACACACAGGACTGCATGCCTGTGTCACAATAGTGACAGAGAACATACAGACCAAGATCGCCTCACGATCAAGGGCAGCGAAGGCGGAGGGCGCCTGCAGGCCGCGAAAGTCACGTGGACTCCCGCGGGCCAGAAGCGTCCTGATGCACATCCGGGAAGCCTACAGCGCTCGGGGGGCAGACGCCACTCCAACCGATGCTTTCAGCTGCCCGGGAAAGCATGGCAATCAGCTCTGGATCTGACTCGACTAACGCTGACACCCCCGAGGGAGGCAACGCAATCGAATCCTCATTTCTAGAGGAATCAAGCCCACCTTATGATGCTGTGAGTGACATGACACCACCTGCTGGAGTCCCGAATGAAAACACTGGGTCCTCGAGAGGAACCAGGCACACACGGAAGCCCCACGGTTTGCGATGTGGAGGGGGGCGTGGCCCGAGGAAACTCGTCAGAATTATGCCACACCATAACCCTCAGATCACCCTGGCCACCAGCCAAAATATCCCTCTCATCATTTTTTTTTTAGGAAGAGATAGATTGGGGTGTGGCAGAGGGGACTCTCACCCAGAGATCATTGAGTCTCGATCTATAACATCGCGATGGTCATGTTCCACAATGAAAACATGACTCATCCACGAGCGCTGCCGAGCGTGATTAAGCCCAACACGCAAAACAGCGCTCGCGACCGTTAAACAGATGAGTCACGCGCCCACATCCAGTAAATACACGGGCGAGCCGTCTTGAAAAAGACGTGCCGCGTGCAGCTCTTTAAGAGAGAGGAAAAGCTCAGCAGTGTGCTGAAGCGCCCAGGGAGAAACACACTCACTGTCGGCAGATCACTGAACAGATCAGCAGCAGGCAATGCGATCTCGCTGGAACACGCCGTCACACAAACACACTGAAGAGCCGCTCGTCTCGTAGAGTGAAGATGATACAGAATGGCTTGTAGGAGTGAAGAAAACTCTTGGCTCCGAAGCGAAAACATATCTGCATGTTGCCAGCGTACTTCCTTATATACCCCCACGGGGGGGCGGACTTACGCTATGCAAATTCCGCAGACCCATGGCATTTCATTGCCATTGGCTCGTTTTATATACTCGAAGATGACAGGGTTTCTAAGCGAAACCCCATTCGTCGTCATCCGACGTAACTCGGAGTGACCACAAAAGGGAACAGAAAAGTTTTGTGAGCAAACTCAAAAGCTTTGTAAAATACTTTTTCCTCCTATCCTATTTTCTTTCCACCACTATGTCCCTTTTATCAAAGTGTATTATAGTGTATAAAGTAAAGACATAGTTTGGAAGATGTTTTTTGCACTTTCTTGCAAAAAAAACCCTTGCTCGTCAGGGATCACCGGTGATCCCGGATTATTGTTGTTCAAAATTCATTACTCTTTAAAACATCACACTCTTACTTGGGACAAACTCAGCATTATAAGAAAGATTTAAGACTCCAGCTTCGATATTTGACCACTGTTTATGATTCAAGTGGTTTGCAGTGACATTAATTTCTTAATTTATGCCAGGAGTGCAAAATAATTCATCTGTAACAATCGTTATTTTGAATAGAAATAATCACTCACACAACATTCATTCTCGTCTTCTCCAGTTTATTTGTGTTCAAATACATAACGTTATAATATACAGCATACGACAGGGCTATTAGTCCAATAGTGCGCATATTTGGAGAAATAAATATTAATTATCACATGTTAGTAAATTATTTCGCCATTAGGAAAAACATTTCTATTCATTTTCCACTGAATTATGCGATCTGAAGAGCTCAAACAGCGAACACAGCGAGATGTGTGTCTCTTCTTCCTGATTCGCGTCAGATTTGACCTCGAATGATTATGATTAGCTGTACAGCATGTCAATCATCTCACGTGGTTCATCGTGACCTCTTCTGTATGACGCGTCATGTCCACACTTCCTCATACTGGACATCCGTGATAACATAGCGAAAGTGACATCTCTTCACCTGAAACTAGAAGATAATAAACGGAAGATTTAAGTATGTGTGTTTTTTGTTTGATTTCCGTGCGATTCGAGGTGTTTTTATATGAATAAAGAATAAAGGTATAGGTAAACATAGCCCATAGCTTCACATAAAATGCTAAATATAACATATTTCAAAATCATTTTTTTAATGGAAACCATAATAAACCGCGACCGGAATATGATACAAATACTCGATGGTGTTTTAAAGTGAGCTCTTAGTAAAAGTGTAATATTAATAAATTAAATTGTGTCATGTAGCTTGAGGCTACCTGTTGTGCTAATGCACCTGCTGCAGGAGCTTTCTATTCCATACAATAATTTTTTAAAAATAATTCGCATTTAAAGTTTCAATAATAGTTTTTTATTGTTTGTTTTCTAACCAGACTTAAGATAATAAGTGGATTATTCATGTATAGTGGGATTTACATAGCTGTCGATGGCCAAGCATTATGCCAGAAGAAAGGCTGTAATGGCTGAATTCAAACAAAAGAATAAGGATAAAAGAATAATGAAGGTGTGAAAGGTTAGTCGATTTAAATGAACAGAACATGAATGGGGCAGTTCTCCTCGCCAGACATTAGTCAGAGACTGTAAATGGGTGTTTAGAGGGCAATAAACTATGTGATGAGAAACTTGTAGCCTTCTAAAAAAACTTCTCTGAAATCCTCCCCTGACATGGTCTTACAATAGGCTTCATAAAATGCATAATTTTCGAGATATCATCCTCAGACTTGAAACGAAGCATGACCACAATTGTGGCTACACTTTAGTTGTGGTTATAAGTTGCTATCCTAAATTCAAATCAGATTCTTATACATTTAATAAATATATTCTTAATATTTGTTGTTTTTGTTTTTATGTTTGAGCTTATAAATCTCAATATTAATAACAGTCTGGTTAATTTTGAGTCTTGAACTATAAACTCTTAAGGGTTGGCTTTCTAAATATGTGTGTGTTATGTGTCTATTCAGAATGACTTATGAGCAGCAACCTTTTTATTTTGGGTATGTCATGTATGCATCACTTGCCAAAATTGGGGGTGACTGGTAAGGGGTAATATTTTTTGGGGCATTTTAAATAAATTTCAAAAAGAGACATACAGTAGCATACCTTTTAAAACAATTATTATTAATTAATCAAATTCATTAAATGTTATTCTTAGGAAATTGATGCTTGAATAGAAACACTTTTCTGAAGGAAATTGGATACACTAACAGTATATTCCCTTCTAGAGCTCTTCCCACACCTCATCAGACAAGTTCAACAACTACACCAAAACCTACTGAGGGGTAAGCCACAACCTCTTGCTGTATGGTCAGATTTTTTATGTGGATGGAAAATGTTGAAAAAAACTCCATTATCATTATCAACTACATTATCAATATCTGCTTTAGTTTGACTGCAATTCTTAAGCAATAAGATTAGGGAGGCTGTGCTATAATGTGTAGTAGTCATATATAATATCATCATGAATAAAGAGTTGTGAGGAGTGATGCACAGTAGCATACATTCACAAGTTAAAGAGAGACCACATGTTAAAACTTATTTTACTAAAATATTTTAATAAAAAAAATGTATGGTTGCATTTTTCTGCTAGACATACGCTAAATTCAAAATAGCATACTACCACACTACTCTCACTATTTCTGCAATATCTTTATAGTGATTGGTATGCTAGTATGTTATTCTTAATTCAGCCACAGTCCCCAAAAATAACATAACTAATAAATAAAAAAAATCTGCTAATAATGGGGCATGATTGCATATTTCCACTGAGATATGCTTCCCAGTGTACCTTGGTATTCCTGTGTTAAGTAGGAGTCCTTCGTCCGTGCCAGTCTCACGACAGGGAGCTCAGACTTACGCAGGGCACTGGAAGACAGTCGAGAGGTGGCGTGATTACACTGGGAACCCCATTCGTCGTCATCCGACGTAACTCGGAGTGACTACGAAAGGGAACGTCTCGGTTACGTATGTGACCCTCGTTCCCTGAGTATTGAACGGAGACGTTACGTCTCCCTGCCACTTCCGCTGTACCGCTGGAACGCCTGAGTTCAGTCTCGGCTCCTCAGCGAAGACATATCTGCGTGTTGCCAGCGTACTTCCTTATATACCCCCGGCGTGGGGCGGAGATACGCTATGCAAATTCCGCAGACCCATGGCATTTCATTGCCATTGGCTCGTTTTATATACTCGAAGGTGAGAGGCTTTCTAAGCGAAACCCCATTCGTCGTCATCCGACGTAACGTCTCCGTTCCCTACTCAGGGAACGAGGGTTACATACGTAACCGAGACGTTTCGTAGTACAGAGCCCCTAAGGCACCTAGTGGTTGAAAAAAAAAAACAATTAGATGGGAGAAAATATAATCAAAATAATAATCAAAAATAAAATGATTCCCCTGATAAACTTTGCATTCACTCGCAAATCTTTTGAGAAACGCAATGTTTTTAGGGGAACCCAAACGTTTTTGCGAGGGGACACAAAGGTTTTGGGAGCGAACGTAAAGTTTCTCTGGGGAACGCAAACGTTTTTGCAAATGAACACAAAGGTGTTCATAGGTGAACGTACATGTCATATTTTTTTTCTTCACAATCTTATATTTTTAGGGGCTCCGTAGATCACTCAAGTGATGCTGTGCAAACACAAGCACGAAGCACCGCAAAGAAGTCTCTCATGAGAACACACATTTCATGAGAGAACACAACAGGTTTAGCAAGAGAACAGAAAAGTTTTGCGAGCAAACTCAAAAGCTTTGTAAAATACTTTTTCCTCCTATCCTATTTTCTTTCCACCACTATGTCCCTTTTATCAAAGTGTATTATAGTGTATAAAGTAAAGACATAGTTTGGAAGATGTTTTTTGCACTTTCTTGCAAAAAAAACCCTTGCTCGTCAGGGATCACCGGTGATCCCGGATTATTGTTGTTCAAAATTCATTACTCTTTAAAACATCACACTCTTACTTGGGACAAACTCAGCATTATAAGAAAGATTTACGACTCCAGCTTCGATATTTGACCACTGTTTATGATTTAAGTGGTTTGCAGTGACATTAATTTCTTAATTTGTGCCAGGAGTGCAAAATAATTCATCTGTAACGATCGTTATTTTTAATAGAAATAATCACTCACACAACATTCATTCTCGTCTTCACCGGTTTATTTGTGTTCAAATACATATAATATACAGCATACGACAGGGCTATTAGTCCAATAGTGCGCATATTTGGAGAAATACATATTAATTATCACATGTTAGTAAATTATTTCGCCATACAGAAAAACATTTCTATTCATTTTCCACTGAATTATGCGATCTGAAGAGCTCAAACAGCGAACACAGCGAGATGTGTGTCTCTTCTTCCTGATTCGCGTCAGATTTGACCTCGAATGATTATGATTAGCTGTACAGCATGTCAATCATCTCACGTGGTTCATCGTGACCTCTTCTGTATGACGCGTCATGTCCACACTTCCTCATTCTGGACATCCGTGATAACAAAGCGAAAGTGACATCTCTTCACCTGAAACTAGAAGATAATAAACGCAAGATTTAAGTATGTGTGTTTTTTGTTTGATTTCCGTGCGATTCGAGGTGTTTTTATATGAATAAAGAATAAAGGTATAGGTAAACATAGCCCATAGCTTCACATAAAATGCAAAATATAACATATTTCAAAATCATTTTTTTAATGGAAACCATAATAAACCGCGACCGGAATATGATACAAATACTCGATGGTGTTTTAAAGTGAGCTCTTAGTAAAAGTGTAATATTAATAAATTAAATTGTGTCATGTAGCTTGAGGCTACCTGTTGTGCTAATGCACCTGCTGCAGGAGCTTTCTATTCCATACAATCATTTTTTTAAAATAATTCGCATTTAAAGTTTCAATAATAGTTTTTTTTTTTGTTTGTTTTCTAACAAGACTTAAGATAATAAGTGGATTATTCATGTAAAGTGGGATTTACATAGCTGTCGATGGCCAAGCATTATGCCAGAAGAAAGGCTGTAATGGCTGAATTCAAACAAAAGAATAAGGATAAAAGAATAATGAAGGTGTGAAAGGTTAGTCGATTTAAATGAATAGAACATGAATGGGGCAGTTCTCCTCGCCAGACATTAGTCAGAGACTGTAAATGGGTGTTTAGAGGGCAATAAACTATGTGATGAGAAACTTGTAGCCTTCTAAAAAAACTTCTCTGAAATCCTCCCCTGACATGGTCTTACAATAGGCTTCATAAAATGCATAATTTTCGAGATATCATCCTCAGACTTGAAATGAAGCATGACCACAATTGTGGCTACACTTTAGTTGTGATTATAAGTTGCTATCCTAAATTCAAATCAGATTCTTATACATTTAATACATATATTCTTAATATTTGTTGTTTTTGTTTTTATGTTTGAGCTTATATATCTCAATATTAATAACAGTTTGGTTAATTTTGAGTCTTGAACTATAAACTCTTAAGGGTTGGCTTTCTAAATATGTGTGTGTTATGTGTCTATTCAGAATGACTTATGAGCAGCAACCTTTTTATTTTGGGTATGTCATGTATGCATCACTTGCCAAAATTGGGGGTGACTGGTAAGGGGTAATATTTTTTGGGGCATTTTAAATAAATTTCAAAAAGAGACATACAGTAGCATACCCTTTAAACCAATTATTATTAATTAATCAAATTCATTAAATGTTATTCTTAGGAAATTGTTGCTTGAATAGAAACACTTTTCTGAAGGAAATTGGATACACTAACAGTATATTCCCTTCTAGAGCTCTTCCCACACCTCATCAGACAAGTTCAACAACAACTACACCAAAACCTACTGAGGGGTAAGCCACAACCTCTTGCTGTATGGTCAGATTTTTTATGTGGATGGAAAATGTTGAAAAAAACTCCATTATCATTATCAACTACATTATCAATATCTGCTTTAGTTTGACTGCAATTCTTAAGCAATAAGTTTAGGGAGGCTGTGCTATAATGTGTAGTAGTCATATACAGTGTTGGGAACGTTACTTTAAAAAAGTAATTAGTTATAGTTACACACTACTTGTTCCAAAAAGTAACTGAGTTAGTAACTGAATTACTCTATAATAAAAGCAACTCGTTACCAGGGAAAGTAACTATTTGCGTTACTGTTAAAAAAATAAATAAATTGCTATATGTCAAATCATTTGGATTTTTTTGAGCAGTTTTCACAAGTCAGTTGAAATGAGTAGAACAGACAGGTGTTTGTACATAACTTTAGATATTTATTGCACATCGACAGATATAACATTTTATATGTTTTATATAAATAGTTTATTAATTAAATTAATAAAAAGACAAAAAGACCTTGAGATATGTTTGGTAATTGTACCTGAATGAATTGAATGTTTTTATTTTTCCACTGTTCGATCGCGTCCGCGCCTCACACACACACACACACGCACACAAATGTAAACACTTTATGACTTTTCGATCGCGCCCGCGCCTCTCTTTCTGTTTCTCTCTCACACACACACACACACACACAAAAATGTAAACACTTTGCAACTTTTCGACCGCGCCCGCCAACCTTTCAGTCAGGATTACTCCTAACTCGCCATCTCTGCTGCTTCATCGAATCTCTGTTTAGCTGGTGTGTGTGTGTGTGGCACGTGTGCTGGCATGGGTGTAAAAACACTGGCTCTGATTGGCTACCATGAAACACATGACACTGCCTTAGCCAATCATAATCGCTTACCTCGTTATTAACCCACCTCCTCACTAGCTGTGCGAGGCTGCGAGCCAGGGGTGCGTTCGGATTACACAGTTTATTCAATCAATGCATAGTAACGCACCGCATTTAACGTCCAGTAATGTTAACGGCGTTGTAACGACGGGAAAAGTAATTAGTTAGATTACCCCGTTACTGAAAAAATAACGTCGTTACCTAACGCCGTTCTTTTAAACGGCGTTATTCCAAACACTGGTCATATATAATATCATCATGAATAAAGAGTTGTGAGGAGTGATGCACAGTAGCATACATTCACAAGTTAAAGAGAGACCACATGTTAAAACTTATTTTACTAAAATATTTTAATAAAACAAATGTATGGTTGCATTTTTCTGCTAGACATATGCTAAATTCAAAATAGCATACTACCACACTACTCTCACTATTTCTGCAATATCTTTATAGTGATTGGTATGCTAGTATGTTATTCTTAATTCAGCCACAGTCCCCAAAAATAACATAACTAATAAATAAAAAAAATCTGCTTATAATGGGGCATGATTGCATATTTCCACTGAGATATGCTTCCCAGTGTACCTTGGTATTCCTGTGTTAAGTAGGAGTCCTTCGTCCGTGCCAGTCTCACGACAGGGAGCTCAGACTTACGCAGGGCACTGGAAGACAGTCGAGAGGTGGCGTGATTACACTGGGAACCCCATTCGTCGTCATCCGACGTAACTCGGAGTGACTACGAAAGGGAACGTCTCGGTTACGTATGTGACCCTCGTTCCCTGAGTAGGGAACGGAGACGTTACGTCTCCCTGCCACTTCCGCTGTACCGCTGGAACGCCTGAGTTCAGTCTCGGCTCCTCAGCGAAGACATATCTGCGTGTTGCCAGCGTACTTCCTTATATACCCCCGGCGTGGGGCGGAGATACGCTATGCAAATTCCGCAGACCCATGGCATTTCATTGCCATTGGCTCGTTTTATATACTCGAAGGTGAGAGGCTTTCTAAGCGAAACCCCATTCGTCGTCATCCGACGTAACGTCTCCGTTCCCTACTCAGGGAACGAGGGTTACATACGTAACCGAGACGTTTCGTAGTACAGAGCCCCTAAGGCACATAGTGGTTGAAAAAAAATATATAATTAGATGGGAGAAAATATAATCAAAATAATAATCAAAAATAAAATGATTCCCCCGATAAACTTTGCATTCACTCGCAAATCTTTTGAGAAATGCAATGTTTTTTGGGGGGAACCCAAAAGTTTTTGCGAGGGGACACAAAGGTTTTGGGAGCGAACGTAAAGTTTCTCTGGGGAACGCAAACGTTTTTGCAAATGAACACAAAGGTGTTCATAGGTGAACGTACATGTCATATTTTTTTTCTTCACAATCTTATATTTTTAGGGGCTCTGTAGATCACTTAAGTGATGCTGTGCAAACACAAGCATGAAGCACCGCAAAGAAGTCTCTCATGAGAACACACATTTCATGAGAACACAACAGGTTTAGCAAGAGAACAGAAAAGTTTTGCGAGCAAACTAAAAAGCTTTGTAAAATAATTTTTCCTCCTATCCTATTTTCTTTCCACCACTATGTCCCTTTTATCAAAGTGTATTATAGTGTATAAAGTAAAGACATAGTTTGGAAGATGTTTTTTGCACTTTCTTGCAAAAAAAACCCCTTGCCCGTCAGGGATCACCGGTGGATCAACCCGGCTTCTGACTTGATCGAGAGCCTGCATAACACCATACGATGGGATTAAGGCTCCAAGAGTTCTTGACCACCACGTTTGAGCACAAGTGAGACCAGTTGCATAAACTGTTAAGACTAGTCTTACAAGTTAGTCATCCAATTTTATTCTTTAAAACTGTTAATAACTTTTTAAAGTCAGTAACATAAAAATGTATATTGATCTAATTTGACAACGAACAGTAAGACTGATTACCCCTAACTAACTTCTAGTTGATCATACTAGTTCTTAAGACACAGTCTTAACATAATGGCTATGTTTGTGCAACTGGCCCCCGGAATGCAGCCATCTTTGTTGGTAGAAGTAGCTGAATCATGTAACTGTGGCATGCAAACGTTCTTTCCAGCAAACAAGGCATTTCTTGACATATTCATCAGCTCTAAGAATATGTTGTTTCTGGGGTCTACACTTTGCGCTATGTCCATGATGGTTAGTATTAAGGCAATCTTGATCATGTTGCTGGATGACTGAAGTTCCCGTAGGTGAGTCTTGCGTTAGTCTCTGCGTTGTGTATTTTTCTTCTGTGTTGGTTGTAGTCTCTGCAGTTGGTCTAGTTGTTTTCTGGTAGTTGGGTCTTCATATGCAGGTGTGTAGGTCAGTGCATATGGTTCTCGGGTTAACCGTCAAGTGGTGTCGGCACAGAGTTTAAGAAAGAAAAAAACAAACAAACAAACAAACAAAGAACTGCAACAGACCAGTCTTCATTGTAAAGACTGCAAACATTAGGGTTGTGTCCTCTGTTCAATCTGAGTCTGCTAATTGTGGTTCCTTCTTTCCCTACTTCTTAATTTATGAGACACCTGAAAGGAACAGTGAGGTGAGGATGGACTATGGTTGGGAAGGGCCTATAAGGGAATCTTCACCGCAGGGTTGGCCCCCGAAAGCCTGTTGCTTCCAGTTCTTCCCTGGGCTCCTCACTGGTCCATGTGTCCTATCCTATCCCTGTAGGGGGCGGAACCACTTTGCAATGTGACACATGAGTCCATGTTTTCTTTCCCTGGCACAACACTGCAGCTGCTGTAATCAACATTACCTGATATGGTCCATGCCACTTAGGTTCTAACGGCTTGTGTCTGAATGATTTTATCATGACCCACTGACCTGGGATGATTGTGTGTCCACCCTCTGGTGGAGTCTGCCAACATGACTCAACTCTCTCTCTGGCACTCTGTACTGCCTTTGTAAGGTGTTCACAGTAAGAGATCAGGGTATCTGAGGCAATGTGAACATCAGCATTTCTAAGGTCAATCACACCTGGCATCTGCATTGGGCGTCCTGTAATAATCTCATGAGGGCTCAGTCCTACTGATCTGTTAGGTGACGCTCTCATACTACACAGTACAGCTGGCAATGCTTCAACCCATGACACTCCTTCCTGATGCATTTTGCTTAGCCTGGTTTTGATTGTTCTGTTTGCCCTTTCAACCTGTCCTGATGCTTGTGGCCTGTAGGGGCAGTGAAGATTCCACTTAATCTTCAACATTTTAGACACTTCTTTAACTACCTGTCCTGTGAAGTGTGTACCCTGATCTGAGTCAATGCAATTTGGTAATCCCCATCTGGGAATGAAATCAGTGACAAGACATTTAGCATTATGTGCAGCGGTAGCACGCCCTGTTGGATAAGCTTCTACCCATCTTGAGAATTTGTCTATTATTACCAAAACGTCAGTTTTTCCCTTACAATGAGGCAACGAGATGTAATCAACTTGCAGGTGACGAAATGGTCCTGGTGGAGCTGGGGTATGTGCTGCTGGTGTAATGGCTGCTGGTACATCATTATTTTTCTGACATGTAACACACCTCTTGGCTGTTTCGGTGGCTACATTTCTGAATTTTGGATTCCACCCTTTGGTCCAGCAGCCAGATGAATCAACGGTGGCTCCTTTGTCTAACCATGTCCATGCTTCATATAGAGGAACATCTTTGTACAAATCAATGATAGATTCAGGAGGCAGAATTGTCTTCTGTGCTGTACTACCTGAACACACTTGTACAGTTACATAGGAACAAGCCTGTTTAGCTGCTACATCTGCAAGAGCATTACCTTTAGCTTCTGTAGTGTTAGTTGTGAGATGTGCTTTCACTTTGATCACCGCTAATTTCTTTGGAAGTTTCATGGCAAACATAAGATCTTTCACTAATTCAGCATGCTAGAAACTGTCTGGTTTGCCAAATGACACCAAAATCATGAATAACCCCAAAAGCATACCTGGAATCTGTGTAGATATTTGCAACTGATCCTGAAGCTAGTGTGCATGTTCTAGTTAAAGCTACCAGTTCTGCAGCCTGAGCTGAAAAATGATCTGGAAGACGACCTGAAGCTACCACCTCAGTCGTGGACGTTACTGCATAACCTGCTCATCTGTTCCCTTCAATTACTTGAGCTGAACCATCAACAAACAACTCAAATTCTGAATTTTCTATGGGAGTTTCTGCTATTTCACTTGTCGCTGCGTATGTAAGCGTAACACAATCATGAGTCATTTCGCCTTCATCCTCTAACACAACTTCAGTCATTGCAGACATCATACATGATGAGGGGTTCGTGACTGGTGCACGCTGTAAAACAATGTTCGGGGCTGTGAGAGTAGTTAACCAATTTCCCCAACGAGAGGAAGTGACAGAAGTGACTTTTGCTTGACTCATTAGTGCGGACACTGCGTGAGGGCATTTTACATTTACCGTCTGACCTAACACCATTACTGATGAAGCCTGAAGCGCTAGATGAACTGCCTGTACTGCTCTGAGGCATGGTCCCATACCTTGAGCTACTATGTCAAGTTTACCAGAATAGTAATGAATTGGACGTAAACTGCCCCATGATCTTGCATTAGACATACAGTCATAAAGCCCAAGTGTTCATGAACATAAAGCACAAAGGGTCTATCAGATTGGGCAATTCCTAATGCTGATGCTTGACATAGTGCTCTCTTCAAATCATTGAATGCTTTGAGGTGAAGTTCTTCCATACAAACAATATCTGAATCTTTACCATGGCCTTTCAACAAGTCAGAGAGGCTGAGCAATCGAGGCAAATTCTTCAATCCACGATCTACAGTAACCTGCTGTTCCTAAAAATGAGCGTAGTGTTTTAATGGTAGTAGGCGGAGGTATGGCTTTAACTGAAGCCGTTCGATCCTGTGTAATAGATCTATTTCCTGCACCAATTGTTTGACCCAGAAATATGACTTGCTTTTTAGTAATTTGAGCTTTGTGAAAGTTGCATTTGTGTCCTTTTTTATGCAAATAGTCCAACAATGCTACCAATTCAGTTTGATGTACCTCGTGATCTGTTGAGGCAATCAAAATATCATCGACATATTGGATCATAGTGGACTGTTTTACTGGACATTCTGGGTCACACAAATCCCGTCTGACAGCCTGATGGTATACGGTCGGGGAGTTTTGAAATCCCTGAGCCAATCGGGTCCACTGATATTGTTCATGGTCAACTGTGAAAGCTAACCATGGCTGGCTGTCAGAGTGCAATGGTACAGAAAAGAATCCATTAGACATATCAATTACTGAAAAAATCTTACAATCTAATGGTAAGCGATTACAAATTGTAGATGGAGGTGCCACTAGCGGGGTGATTTTATCAATGTTTTTATTGGCTACTCTGTAGTCTATGGTGAGTCTCCATGTCCCATTGGATTTCTTGATGGGCCATATGGGTGAGTCACAGGGACTGTTGGTTTTAACTAGCACTCCTTGCGTCAGCAACTTTTCTACAATAGGTTTGATTCCCTGTATGGCTTCCTTACTGATCGGATACTGTTTGGTAACCGGAGGTGGAGTTCCTGTCAGTTTGACTGGTTCTACACCTGTCAATAAACCACAATCATCCTTGTCATTAGCCCAAATTGGATGATTCAGTAAGAAAGCATACTCTGGAGGGATTGCATTATTGGTAGAAATGTGTGCTGAGGAAATTTTAATGCTAGCAGATTCTGAGGACATGTCTAAAGTTAGATGTACTTGTCTCAGGAGATCCATGCCTAAAATTGCACCTGTATTCAATGGAGCACATAGCAATTTTGTCATCAGAGTTTTCGGGCCAAATTGTACCTCTATGGGCGGGGTTTCATACAAAACAGAATCTTTACGGGTGAAATAAGTATTGAACACGTCACCATTTTTCTCAGTAAATATATTTCCAAAGGTGCTATTGACATGGAATTTTCACCAGATGTTGATAACAACCCAAGGAATCCGTACATACAAAGAAAGAAACAAAAATAAGTTCAGAAATTAAGTTATGTGTAATAATGTGAAATGACACAGGGAAAAAGTATTGAACACATGAAGAAAGGGAGGTGCAAAAAGGCATTGAAAGCCAAGACAACTGCTGAAAACTTACAGTAATTAAAAAGCAATCCAGCCCCTTGTCCGTGCAAATTAATAACAGCTGGTTCAGTCCCAACGGATGGCCTACAAAAAGGTTTCATTGCCAAGGTGTCACACAAGACACATCTCATGATGGGTAAAAGCAAAGAGCTGTCTCAAGACCTTGGCAACTTAATTGTTGCAAAACATAATGATGGCATTGGTTATAGGCGCCATTCTAAGCTTCTGAATGGTCCAGTGAGCACTTTTGGGGCCATAATACGGAAGTGGAAAGACAATCATTTCACCATAAATTTGCCTCGACCAGGTGCTCCTCGCAAGATTTCTGACAGAGGAGTGAAAAGAATAATCAGAAGAGTTGTCCAAGAGCCAACACCAAGGTGTAATGGCGTTTTTAGGGTAATGTGCAATGCCATTTCTCCTCCAAACATGCTGTGTATTATGGCATCCAAACAGTTCAATTTTGCTCTCATGTGACCACACTAAATTCTCCCAGTATTTCACTGGCTTTTCCAAATGTTGTGCAGCAAACTTTAAACGAGCTTCAACATGCTTTTTTTCTTCAATAATGGAGTCTTGTGTGGTGAGCGTGCATACAGGCCATGGCGGTGGAGTGCATTACTTACTGTTTTCTTTGAGACAACAGTACCTGCTATCTGCAGGTCTTTTTGAAGCTCTCCACAAGTGATCCTTGGCTCTTGGACAACTCTTCTGATTATTCTTTTCACTCCTCTATCAGAAATCTTGCAAGGAGCACTGGTCGAGGCAAATTTATGGTGAAATGATTGTCTTTCCACTTCCGTATTATGGCCCCAACAGCGCTCACTGGACCATTCAGAAGCTTAGAATGGCGCCTATAACCAATGGCATCATTATGTTTTGCAACAATTAGGTTGCGAAGGTCTTGAGACAGCTCTTCGCTTTTACCCATCATGAGATGTGTCTTGTGTGACACCTTGGCAATGAGACCTTTTTGTAGGCCATCCGTTGGGACTGAACCAGCTGTTAATTTGCACGGACAGGGGGCTGGATTGCTTTTTAATTACTAATAGTTTTAAGCTGTTGTCTTGGCTTTTCATGCCTTTTTGCACCTCCCTTTCTTCAAGTGTTCAATACTTTTTCCCTGTGTCATTTCACATTATTACACATAACTTAATTTCTGAACTTATTTTTTGGGGTTTCGTTGTACGGATTCCTTGGGTTGTTATCAACATCTGGTGAAAATTTCATGTCAATAGCACCTTTGGAAATATATTTACTGAGAAAAATGGTGACGTGTTCAATACTTATTTCCCCCGCTGTACATTTAGGGGCAGGAACCGAAAAAGACAGGTTTAGGAACCGGTTCTAGACTGAGAGCATTGCCCAGCCTAATCCACTCAGCATATCTATTCAAACGCTGAGACCCGAGTACAGGACTGGCTGGACTTTCTTGCTAAAACACAAACTCCAAGAGTTTCAGTAAAACAGGACTGACCAGAGTCTTTTGCTAGAAAACTCTGATAATCATAATTTATACCTAACCTTAACATGCTAAATTCAATGTAAACCTAAATTAAACATTTTAATAAATTTGCAATCCCACAATACGACAGGGCTATTAGTCCAATAGTGCGCATATTTGGAGAAATAAATATTAATTATCACATGTTAGTAAATTATTTCGCCATACAGAAAAACATTTCTATTCATTTTCCACTGAATTATGCGATCTGAAGAGCTCAAACAGCGAACACAGCGAGATGTGTGTCTCTTCTTCCTGATTCGCGTCAGATTTGACCTCGAATGATTATGATTAGCTGTACAGCATGTCAATCATCTCACGTGGTTCATCGTGACCTCTTCTGTATGACGCGTCATGTCCACACTTCCTCATTCTGGACATCCGTGATAACAAAGCGAAAGTGACATCTCTTCACCTGAAACTAGAAGATAATAAACGCAAGATTTAAGTATGTGTGTTTTTTGTTTGATTTCCGTGCGATTCGAGGTGTTTTTATATGAATAAAGAATAAAGGTATAGGTAAACATAGCCCATAGCTTCACATAAAATGCTAAATATAACATATTTCAAAATCGTTTTTTTAATGGAAACCATAATAAACCGCGACCGGAATATGATACAAAAACTCGATGGTTTTTTAAAGTGAGCTCTTTGTAAAAGTGTAATATTAATAAATTAAATTGTGTCATGTAGCTTGAGACTACCTGTTGTGCTAATGCACCTGCTGCAGGAGCTTTCTATTCCATACAATCTTTTTTTTTTTTTATAATTCGCATTTAAAGTTTCAATAATAGTTTTTTTTTTTTTTTTTTTCTAACCAGACTTAAGATAATAAGTGGATTATTCATGTATAGTGGGATTTACATAGCTGTCGATGGCCAAGCATTATGCCAGAAGAAAGGCTGTAATGGCTGAAATCAAACAAAAGAATAAGGATAAAAGAATAATGAAGGTGTGAAAGGTTAGTCGATTTAAATGAATAGAACATGAATGGGGCAATTCTCCTCGCCAGATATTAGTCAGAGACTGTAAATGGGTGTTTAGAGGGCAATAAACTATGTGATGAGAAACTTGTAGCCTTCTAAAAAAACTTCTCTGAAATCCTCCCCTGACATGGTCTTACAATAGGCTTCATAAAATGCATAATTTTCGAGATATCATCCTCAGACTTGAAACGAAGCATGACCACAATTGTGGCTACACTTTAGTTGTGGTTATAAGTTGCTATCCTAAATTCAAATCAGATTCTTATACATTTAATAAATATATTCTTAATATTTGTTGTTTTTGTTTTTATGTTTGAGCTTATATATCTCAATATTAATAACAGTTTGGTTAATTTTGAGTCTTGAACTATAAACTCTTAAGGGTTGGCTTTCTAAATATGTGTGTGTTATGTGTCTATTCAGAATGACTTATGAGCAGCAACTTTTTTATTTTGGGTATGTCATGTATGCATCACTTGCCAACATTGGGGGTGACTGGTAAGGGGTAATATTTTTTGGGGCATTTTAAATAAATTTCAAAAAGAGACATACAGTAGCATACCCTTTAAAACAATTATTATTAATTAATCAAATTCATTAAATGTTATTCTTAGGAAATTGTTGCTTGAATAGAAACACTTTTCTGAAGGAAATTGGATACACTAACAGTATATTCCCTTCTAGAGCTCTTCCCACACCTCATCAGACAATTTCAACAACAACTACACCAAAACCTACTGAGGGGTAAGCCACAACCTCTTGCTGTATGGTCAGATTTTTTATGTGGATGGAAAATGTTGAAAAAAAACTCCATTATCATTATCAACTACATTATCAATATCTGCTTTAGTTTGACTGCAATTCTTAAGCAATAAGATTAGGGAGGCTGCGCTATAATGTGTAGTAGTCATATATAATATCATCATGAATAAAGAGTTGTGAGGAGTGATGCACAGTAGCATACATTCACAAGTTAAAGAGAGACCACATGTTAAAACTTATTTTTACAAAAATATTTTAATAAGCAAATTTATGGTTGCATTTTTCTGCTAGACATATGCTAAATTCAAAATAGCATACTACCACACTACTCTCACTATTTCTGCAATATCTTTATAGTGATTGGTATGCTAGTATGTTATTCTTAATTCAGCCACAGTCCCCAAAAATAACATAACTAATAAATAAAAAAAATCTGCTAATAATGAGGCATGATTGCATATTTCCACTGAGATATGCTTCCCAGTGTACCTTGGTATTCCTGTGTTAAGTAGGAGTCCTTCGTCCGTGCCAGTCTCACGACAGGGAGCTCAGACTTACGCAGGGCACTGGAAGACAGTCGAGAGGTGGCGTGATTACACTGGGAACCCCATTCGTCGTCATCCGACGTAACTCGGAGTGACTACGAAAGGGAACGTCTCGGTTACGTATGTGACCCTCGTTCCCTGAGTATTGAACGGAGACGTTACGTCTCCCTGCCACTTCCGCTGTACCGCTGGAACGCCTGAGTTCAGTCTCGGCTCCTCAGCGAAGACATATCTGCGTGTTGCCAGCGTACTTCCTTATATACCCCCGGCGTGGGGCGGAGATACGCTATGCAAATTCCGCAGACCTATGGCATTTCATTGCCATTGGCTCGTTTTATATACTCGAAGGTGAGAGGCTTTCTAAGCGAAACCCCATTCGTCGTCATCCGACGTAACGTCTCCGTTCCCTACTCAGGGAACGAGGGTTACATACGTAACCGAGACGTTTCGTTGTACAGAGCCCGTAAGGCACTTAGTGATTGAAAAAATATATATAATTAGATGGGAGAAAATATAATCAAAATAATAATCAAAAATAAAATGATTCCCCTGATAAACTTTGCATTCACTCGCAAATCTTTTGAGAAACGCAATGTTTTTGGGGGAACCCAAACGTTTTTGCGAGGGGACACAAAGGTTTTGGGAGCGAACGTAAAGTTTCTCTGGGGAACGCAAACGTTTTTGCAAATGAACACAAAGGTGTTCATAGGTGAACGTACATGTCATATTTTTTTTCTTCACAATCTTATATTTTTAGGGGCTCCGTAGATCACTCAAGTGATGCTGTGCAAACACAAGCACGAAGCACCGCAAAGAAGTCTCTCATGAGAACACACATTTCATGAGAACACAACAGGTTTAGCAAGAGAACAGAAAAGTTTTGTGAGCAAACTCAAAAGCTTTGTAAAATACTTTTTCCTCCTATCCTATTTTCTTTCCACCACTATGTCCCTTTTATCAAAGTGTATTATAGTGTATAAAGTAAAGACATAGTTTGGAAGATGTTTTTTGCACTTTCTTGCAAAAAAAACCCTTGCTCGTCAGGGATCACCGGTGATCCCGGATTATTGTTGTTCAAAATTCATTACTCTTTAAAACATCACACTCTTACTTGGGACAAACTCAGCATTATAAGAAAGATTTAAGACTCCAGCTTCGATATTTGACCACTGTTTATGATTCAAGTGGTTTGCAGTGACATTAATTTCTTAATTTATGCCAGGAGTGCAAAATAATTCATCTGTAACGATCGTTATTTTTAATAGAAATAATCACTCACACAACATTCATTCTCGTCTTCTCCAGTTTATTTGTGTTCAAATACATAACGTTATAATATACAGCATACGACAGGGCTATTAGTCCAATAGTGCGCATATTTGGAGAAATAAATATTAATTATCACATGTTAGTAAATTATTTCGCCATACAGAAAAACATTTCTATTCATTTTCCACTGAATTATGCGATCTGAAGAGCTCAAACAGCGAACACAGCAAGATGTGTGTCTCTTCTTCCTGATTCGCGTCAGATTTGACCTCGAATGATTATGATTAGCTGTACAGCATGTCAATCATCTCACGTGGTTCATCGTGACCTCTTCTGTATGACGCGTCATGTCCACACTTCCTCATTCTGGACATCCGTGATAACAAAGCGAAAGTGACATCTCTTCACCTGAAACTAGAAGATAATAAACGCAAGATTTAAGTATGTGTGTTTTTTGTTTGATTTCCGTGCGATTCGAGGTGTTTTTATATGAATAAAGAATAAAGGTATAGGTAAACATAGCCCATAGCTTCACATAAAATGCAAAATATAACATATTTCAAAATCGTTTTTTTAATGGAAACCATAATAAACCGCGACCGGAATATGATACAAATACTCGATGGTTTTTTAAAGTGAGCTCTTTGTAAAAGTGTAATATTAATAAATTAAATTGTGTCATGTAGCTTGAGGCTACCTGTTGTGCTAATGCACCTGCTGCAGGAGCTTTCTATTCCATACAATCGTTTTTTTTAAATAATTCGCATTTAAAGTTTCAATAATAGTATTGTTTGTTTTCTAACCAGACTTAAGATAATAAGTGGATTATTCATGTATAGTGGGATTTACATAGCTGTCGATGGCCAAGCATTATGCCAGAAGAAAGGCTGTAATGGCTGAATTCAAACAAAAGAATAAGGATAAAAGAATAATGAAGGTGTGAAAGGTTAGTCGATTTAAATGAATAGAACATGAATGGGGCAGTTCTCCTCGCCAGACATTAGTCAGAGACTGTAAATGGGTGTTTAGAGGGCAATAAACTATGTGATGAGAAACTTGTAGCCTTCTAAAAAAACTTCTCTGAAATCCTCCCCTGACATGGTCTTACAATAGGCTTCATAAAATGCATAATTTTCGAGATATCATCCTCAGACTTGAAACGAAGCATGACCACAATTGTGGCTACACTTTAGTTGTGGTTATAAGTTGCTATCCTAAATTCAAATCAGATTTTTATATATTTAATAAATATATTCTTAATATTTGTTGTTTTTGTTTTTATGTTTGAGCTTATATATCTCAATATTAATAACATTTTGGTTAATTTTGAGTCTTGAACTATAAACTCTTAAGGGCTGGCTTTCTAAATATGTGTGTGTTATGTGTCTATTCAGAATGACTTATGAGCAGCAACTTTTTTATTTTGGGTATGTCATGTATGCATCACTTGCCAAAATTGGGGGTGACTGGTAAGGGGTAATATTTTTGGGGGCATTTTAAATAAATTTCAAAAAGAGACATACAGTAGCATACCCTTTAAACCAATTATTATTAATTAATCAAATTCATTAAATGTTATTCTAAGGAAATTGTTGCTTGAATAGAAACACTTTTCTGAAGGAAATTGGATACACTAACAGTATATTCCCTTCTAGAGCTCTTCCCACACCTCATCAGACAAGTTCAACAACAACTACACCAAAACCTACTGAGGGGTAAGCCACAACCTCTTGCTGTATGGTCAGATTTTTTATGTGGATGGAAAATGTTGAAAAAAACTCCATTATCATTATCAACTACATTATCAATATCTGCTTTAGTTTGACTGCAATTCTTAAGCAATAAGTTTAGGGAGGCTGTGCTATAATGTGTAGTAGTCATATATAATATCATCATGAATAAAGAGTTGTGAGGAGTGATGCACAGTAGCATACATTCACAAGTTAAAGAGAGACCACATGTTAAAACTTATTTTTACTAAAATATTTTAATAAGCAAATTTATGGTTGCATTTTTCTGCTAGACATATGCTAAATTCAAAATAGCATACTACCACACTACTCTCACTATTTCTGCAATATCTTTATAGTGATTGGTATGCTAGTATGTTATTCTTAATTCAGCCACAGTCCCCAAAAATAACATGACTAATAAATAAAAAAAAATCTGCTAATAATGGTGATATAGTGAATAAGTGTTTTGCATCATAGTTGCTGCTGCAGTATTGTAGATTTCAGCACACTGCTTTGAACCCAGGAACATTTTATAATGATACATTTAGTAAAATGAAACCGTTGCATGAACACTCCAAAAATGTGATGAAATGAATGTTTTCCATTTAGGACTGTTTCTTCTATGATCCTTTTGGTGTTTTGCTTCATTTTCCTGGTGAATTAAACATGAGAAGCCACTATTAATCACTACCCAGTGTCTGACTACACAAGAGTTGTAGTCATTGTCAAAGCACTGCATCTATCTTCAGCCTTCTGAGTATGATTCCATTAAATCCATCCATCCATTTTCCAAGGCACTTGTCCTTTTCAGGATTGCATGGCCTATCCCTTTAAAGCTCATCCCAGCATCTCAGGTCATAAGTAGAGAAAAACACTGGATGGATGGCCAGTCCATCACAGGGCTAACACACGCATTCACTCTTTCACCCATGCCTTTGGACAATTTATAGTCTCCCATTCACGAATGCTAGAGGTCTTGTGGAGAAAACCTGAACACCCAGAGGAAACCCATGCTAAGATGGAAAGAACAAGTTCCTGTGCTTGAAACCAATGAATGTGCATTTAATTAAGCTTTTTACACAGATTGTATCTATATTCACTTGTCTGTGATAAAGCAATCAACATGTTAATCTTAACTCTATATCCAGTGATTACAAGTGTATATCTCTTTCATGTTTCACACTCTCTTTAAAGTTTTGATTAAAATTTTGCAATATCTGAGACTGTCCTTCCTTCCTGAAACATTCTGGTGACATCTACATATCTAGTGACAAAACAACTCCTGCTGTAATACGTTACAGAAAATCAAGAAAATTAATTGGGCAGCACAATGATTTCGCTGAGAACAGCAACAGCATTTTCATGACAGAGTTTACATGCTGTGTTCTATATTGAAGAATAACCTTATTAAGCCTACTCAAATCTAAGTTTTGAGGCATTTGCAGGTGGCACATGCCACTTGAAGTTACAGCACAATAGTGATGTGACAACTGACAATAGAGTTTAGAAGCTTGTGTCAAAAAAGTATTGGAGACAAAAAATTGGGTTCACTCTTGTGATGTGATTCTACTGTGCAAGACTTTAAATGTATGTATTGATGTATCTTGTTGTAAATCTAAAATGAGACATAAATGAGAAAACACAATGATATTCTAGATATGAATAAAGGGGTTATGAACTAGATTATTTTACAAACCCAAATCAGAAAAAGTTGGGACACTGTACAAATTGTGACTAAAAACAGAATGCAATGATGTGGAAGTTTCAAATTTCAATATTTTATTCAAAATGCAACATAGATGACATATCAAATGTTTAAACTGAGAAAATTTACAATTTTAAGGGAAAAATAAGTTGATTTTAAAATTTCATGGCATCAACACATCTCAAAAAAGTTTGGACAAGGCCATGTTTACCACTGTGTGGCATCCCCTCTTCTTTTTATAACAGTCTGCAAACGTCTGGGGACTGAGGAGACAAGTTGCTCAAGTTTAGGAATAGGAATGTTGTCCCATTCTTGTCTAATACAGGCTTCTAGTTGCTCAACTATGATGCAAATCATAACTCTTTATGATGCACCAAATGTTTTCTGGACTTGTTTTCTTTTCTGGATCTGGACTGCAGGCTGGCCATTTCAGTACCCGGATCCTTCTTCTACGCAGCCATGATATTGTAATTGATGCAGTATATGGTCTGGCATTGTCATGTTGGAAAATGCAAGGTCTTTCCTGAAAGAGACGACGTCTGGATGGGAGCATACGTTGTTCTAGAACTTGGATATACCTTTCAGCATTGATGGTGCCTTTCCAGCTGCCCATGCCACAAGCACTCATGCAACCCCATACCATCAGAGATGCAGGCTTCTGAACTGAGCGCTGATAACAACTTGGGTTGTCCTTGTCCTCTTTAGTCCGGATGACATGGTGTCCCAGTTTTCCAAAAAGAACTTCAAATTTTGATTTGTCTGACCACAGAACAGGTTTCCACTTTTTTAATGAGCCTTGGCCCAGAGAAAACGCCTGCGCTTCTGGATCCTGTTTAGATATGGCTTTTTTGACCTATAGAGTTTTAGCTAGCAATGGCGAATGGCACTGTGGTGGATTGTGTTCACCGACAATGTTTTCTGGAAGTATTCCTGAGCCCATGTTGTGATTTCCATTACATTAGCATTCCTGTATGTGATGCAGTGCCGTCTAAGGGCCCGAAGATCACGGGCATCCAGTATGGTTTTCCGGCCTTGACCCTTATGCACAGAGATTGTTCCAGATTCTCTGAATCTTTGGATGATATTATGCACTGTAGATGATGATAACTTCAAACTATTTGCAATTTTTCTCTGAGAAACTCCTTTCTGATATTGCTCCACTATTTTTCACCGCAGCATTGGGGGAATTGGTGATCCTCTGCCCATCTTGACTTCTGAGAGACACTGCCACTCTGACAGGCTCTTTTTATACCCAATCATGTTGCCAATTGACCTAATAAGTTGCAAATTGGTCCTCCAGCTGTTCCTTATATGTACTGTTGAGGCAAAAACAAATAACTAACAAAACAGCATCAGGCATAAGAGACTTCATGATTCAAATTGTCCTTAAAAGATATTTATTCTTGCAAGAATGTTCCCAGTCCATCCACAGTCCAGCTGCAGGCGGAGTGAGACCCAGAACAGAGGTTGGCCAGCATTTTTATAGTGTTATCTCTTGTCACCCACCACAACACAAGGAACAAAAGGGACCCCCCTTGACCCCGGGAATCCTCTCACCTCTGAAATCCCACACACATCTGAAGAAACTTCAAAAAACTTCAAGAAACTTCAAAAAAGTTTTAAAAGAAACTAAAAATACAGACAAATGAATGTATGGCATTCATTTGTTAAATCATTGAAAATAAAATATATAAAAGATCAATTTTTCCATAACAGTACATTTAACTTTTCCGGCCTCTTATTGCTACCTGTCCCAACTTTTTTGGAATGTGTAGCTCTCATGAAATCCAAAATGAGCCAATATTTGGCATGACATTTCAAAATGTCTCACTTTCAACATTTGATATGTTATCTATATTCTATTGTGAATAAAATATAAATTTATGAGATTTGTAAATTATTCCATTCCTTTTTTACTCACAATTTGTACAGTGTCCCAACTTTTTCTGATTTGGGATTGTAAATAAACCACCGATTTGAGCTTTAAACAACTACATTCTCGCCAAAAAAAATCTTAAAACTACAGTTCGTGACAAAATAACAGCAGTATTTTTAAATTATGCGGGTTTTCTCCCTATTGGTGCGAGATGCATTCTGGGATAACTGGCTGTCTCAAGTACACACAAGTCACCTCTCGATGCATCCTCGATAAAAGCGGCAGATCAAGAACACATTCGGGGATTTGAACTGGACTTGGCTAGATGTGAACATTGAATTGGAACAGTACTTGGGCAGCGACTGATGACGTTTCACAAGTACACAAGTACACAAGAACACATATTGAGAAAAGGCTCTGCACATATTGTGTGTCTCCCTATCAAACACACCTGATCAACTCATCAGCTCATCAGTAGAGACTCCAAGACCTGAAATGATTGTGTCAGATTAGAGACATTGTAGGGGAGCCACTGATCTAGAGTTTCATGACTGAACTCGATATATACATATTTTTAACTGTGTGTATATGTGTGTAAATGTGTGTCAGTATATTTAATGTTACTGAGCTTCGGCCATTTAAAGCCGTTCTTTAACCCTGTCAGTAAAGCTGTTTGACTCTGATGAGTCTGAGGTGAGTGTATCTCGTCCTGATCTCTCTTCGGTCTCGTCGTGAGCTCACAGTCTACAGCAGCTTTTGCATTCAGAGGGTGTTTTATATGATCAGCACATGCTTCACTCTGCATGTGTTTATAGCTCTATGAACTGAACATGACATGATCAAGAGCTCTTCTTCATCAACCAACAAACATGACTTTCAGCATCATCTTCCTCTTGACTCTGGCAGTGTTTAGTTCAGGTTTGAATAATGATTTATGATTGTATTTTCAAACACTAATAACACTATATCATTACAATCAACATCACTCTTGTGTTTATGAAGAGAATGAGTCAGTGTTTCAATATGATCATCATGTTTTAGGTGTAATATATTATCCTGTCAATCAAACTGAACAGACTGCATTCAGTCACTTCTGCTGTCTGGACGTGATGCTTTCCATCTGAGACACTGAAACTTTTACATTCTTACACAATTACTGTCACAACGGATGATTCTTGATTTGTGATCATGTATTATATTTTTAATAACATTTTCATATACAGTATATTTACACCATCGCCTATAAATGTAATGATTATGTAACAATTAGTGTCAGAACGGCTGATTCTTGATCTTGATCTTTTTTATGATATTTTTATATTCTAAACTTTTTAATCTCCTATAAATATAATGATCAGTTTGTCTGCGCTGCTTCACTAAAGCAGAAGTGAAAGTGTTCCAGTCCAGATCATGTAACCAATCAGAGAGTGAGACTGAAACCCCATTTGCATTGTCAGGGTGGAGTGATTGTGATCCTCTCAGAATAGAGCAGCTCTGTCTCCAGAGACCATGTTCAAACCCCAAGAGCTTTATTTGACATTTACTGCTACATCAACCTTCTGAAAAGCACCTGCATCTTCATCTGTTAGTTGAATGATGTTGTCAGACACAAAGTGAACTTGTTGAGAAGCTTTATTGAATGTTGCAGCAAACACAGCAGATTGAAAGATCACACACACACACACACACACACACACACACACACACACACACACACACACACACACACACACACACACACTTACACACACTCTTTCAGTATTGAGTTGTAAATCACTACAGCTGCAGCACTAGACTCATGTGAATCCTGCCTGACACAGGACACTCAGATACGGCTCATCTTCAGGAGAGAAACATCAGCACTCAGAGCTCTTGTGGAACGAGACCTCATGAGGAGCTCCATCATGTGTTACTCTGCAGACGTACAGCTCTCCCGCTTCCCAGCGTGCTTTGCTGAGGGTCAGGACGCTACTGCGGCTGTAGCGGCCATCCTGCTGGCTCTCTGCGCTGGTCAGAACCCCCTCGGTGACCTCTGACCCGTCCAGTGTCCAGCTCACCAGCGCCCCCTGTGGAGAGTAAGAGCTGAGCAGGCAGAGCAGTGCGGCTGAGTCTCCAGAGATCTGCAGAGAAGAGGGCGGCAGCAGAGACACTGAGGGCTTCACTGTGGGACCAGCTGCAGGAGACAAACACAACACAATCACACACACACACTTTGTTTAAAGCTTTCATACATATTGCATTATAAAAGTAGTTTAATGCATTAATTATGCACTGCTATATACATTAAAATGCATGTATGATCTCATCAATAAGTGTAACAGCAGTTATAACACATATTATCTATTATCAGGCCAATCTGACTGCTTTAATTCCAGCAATTATTCACTCTGAACATAAATATCTTACATTTTGAGATATTCACCTGAACTGAAAATGTAACTCAATTTCAAACAGAGTTAAAACACAATTGAATCACACAGAATGAACAAAACACTGAATTATAAGCACAACATGAGCAAAAGAGATTCAGTATCATTGACTGAACTACAGAAAGCAGCAACATTTACATTCTGATGTCAAATCTCTTTTTCCATGTATGATTTCTACAATAAAAGATGAACTAAATATGAACTCAGTGTAGAAATAAATGAAGGAAAAACAAACCTGTAATAAACTGAATAAACTCATAGATTATTTTATTTCATTTATACACACACACATATATTTTAGTTGTTGAAAGGAATAATGCTATTCTTATAATAATATCATTGTTTTAGATTCATATACAAAAATATCAGTAACACTTTATTAAAAGCCTTTATACATATTGCATTATAAAAGTACTTTTAATGCATTAATTATATATTGTTTTACACATTATAATGCATGTATGATCTCATCAATAATTGTAACCAAAGTTTTAACACATTATAATATTATCTATTCATTGTTACACCTCCAAAAAAATATAATACACTAAAACTCATGACAAACAACCAATTCTAGATGGAAATTTGCAAATAGTATAAAACATTTTAACTTTGGTTACAGTTATTTATGAAAACATATATGACATTATAACATACGCTATTGATACCTTTATAATGCATTATACATAAAGACTTTAAGTAAAGTATCACCACAATATCTAATAATCATTATTATTAATAAATGTTGTTCTTTTTTCAACTATAAAAAACACTTTCTGAAATATAAATTGTATTTTTATTTAATATGTAATTTAATAGACTTACATTTGATCACCAGTTTAGTTCCTCCACCGAATGTGTACCACAGTGATACAATCTAATGAAACGCTCGTACAAAAACCTCTATTCCACTCGAGTGAACACACACTCCAGCAGAGAGAGAGAAACAACACTTCAACACACTGATATTAGAAGATCCTCAGCTCTTCTCAACACTCACTCATTCAGATTTGACTAAATGCTTTCTGATATAACACTGTTTAAAGAAATATATTTGATGAGCTGTGACCTCTGAGGTGACCTTTGACCTCTTTGATCATGGATGATGTTGTGGAGTTTCTCATAATGATGCTTCTGTTCTTCATATGCAGATCAATCATCATGATTCACAGAAAAACCTGCAGCTTCAAAGAAATGAATCAATAATTCTGAACATTTCAGATGCACATTGTTTAATATATAATGACCTGATTATGAGTCCTGATGAACTTCATGCATGTGGAAAATGTGGGAAAAATAGATATCATGAAAATATTTCCCAGAGAGCAACATGTCAACATTGATTCCAAAGACCATAATGGACTTTTTTATTATGACTCTAAATATAGTAAAACTGATTTATCTAGTTCTTGATTTTTCATTGTTAACATGCTTTTAAAGGTGTAGCACAGAACTGTACTCATAAATAATTATGGTGTTTGACACATATGTTTCAAATGATGTACATTCATGATTCTCCAGTCATTTCAGTGGCCTAGAAATATCTTCATTGGTCCCTCTTTATGGTGTCCATCATGTTGAGATCTCATGACTGAATTCTGCTCACTTTATCTTGGTAGCAAATTATCAGAAACATTCACTTGATGTAAATGAAACTGCAAGACAGTGAACAGATTATTTCTACAGCGGCTCTGAAAACTGAAAATGTTTCATCCACACTGAAAGACGTCAATATAAAGAACCCTAGTGTCTTATCAGCCCGCCAAACATAACATATTTCACAATTAATCACTAAATGCTTCAATAACATTATTCTGACAGTAAAATCTTCTAGAGAGTTTATGAGTTAGTTCTCAGCACAAGCTGTTGTAAATCCTGCCCACTTCTTTGCATTGTCAGCACATGCTTCAGTGCTCTGAGAGTGTTTATAGTGCTGTGAGTTTAACACTTCATGACTGAGAGCAGAACACAATCTTCATCATCACACAAGACTAAACTACAGCAATGAACACAATCAACATCTTCATCTGGACCATTGCACTGTTTATTCAAGGTTTGTGTAATACAGTTTTTATAATGATTATTAGTTCTTTTAAAATTTTAAATATTTTAATTATTTTTTTCCTTTTTTCTTCCAGAGTGTAGAGGACAGTATACTGTAACTCAGAGTCCATCAATATCAGCAGTTCAACCAGGAGAAGAAGTCAGAATAAACTGTAAAACCAGCAGTAATGTGTATTATCATAGTTCATATGGTCATTACTTACACTGGTACTCACAGAAACCTGGAGAAGCTCCTAAACTCCTCATATATACAGCAACAACCCGTTATACTGGAACTCCATCTAGATTCAGTGGCAGTGGATCTGGCAGTGATTTTACTCTGACAATCAGTGGAGTCCAGACTGAAGATACAGGAGATTATTACTGTAAGAGTGTACACAGTGGTCCAGTGTTCACACAGTGATAAAGAGTCGTACAAAAACCTCTGTCAGTCAGACGTCACAGTGACTGCACTGATACAGCTGAGAGAAACTGCAGCTGCTGATGGAGGATCACAAACTACACAATATCAAACCTTTCACACACTTTATTAATTTATTATGATGTAAGTAAACATGTAATATAATAATATAATATCATATCTCTTACTAAACTGGACTAAAATGTGGAGAAAATGTGAGTGTTGCTTGTCCCTGTAAAACTTGCCACTACAATATTATCTATACAACTTAATGGAGTTTATTGAAAATAACTGAGTTTAGTTGGATTAACAGTGTTGTTCATCATTATGCACACTGTATATAATGAATCACTATATAAAGTCAGATGTCAGTGAGTATAAAACACTGAGAGTCCACAGTCTGAGCACAAGCGCTACTCTTCAGCACAAACACAACATTCAATAACAGAAACAACTCGAAATGTCCAACAGAACTGAACATTAGACATTAACATAAACTGCCAACATCTTTCCCCGTGTGCTCTACGATCTACTTCAGGCTTATGATGCTAAACGCAGCCCTGGGCCGTGGACCTGGAGTTCCCAGCATGCTTTGCAAGGGACTGCATTAGGAGAGTCAATTAAGGTATTAAGTGTTAATTTATGTGTTTTACACTGTATCTCTGAAGGGCCTGTTTCTTTTCTCACACAATTTCTCTGCGTCGGTCTTAAAAAAAAAACAATACCTACGTTTACTTTTTTTATAAATGCGTTACACCAGCATAGAGACCCCAGCGCCGACAATTAAGCACAACTATAATAATGGGCCGTTGATGTACGAGTTTTATGGGCCGTTTAGACAAAAAAATGAAACAAAAGTGTGAGATGTATCGGCCCAAAAGCACATCAGCCCAGCGGAGAAATGCCATGTCTGCCAGATGTTCAGTCCGCTCCTGGTTGGACATTTAGAGGAGTTTCTGCTATTGAACTCTGTGGTTGCCATTGTGCTGAAGAGTAGCGCTGTCAACTGTGATTTTCACTTTGCTGCAACTTCATGTGTTTAATAACCCCAAATCACAATTTCTCACTGAAGCAAATTCTGCGATCAGCAAAGAGCAGGTGCTAGTGATGGAGAAATGAAGCTTTGTGAAGCACTGAGGCTTTTCCCTCAACTGTATCGTAGAATGCTTCATTACTCCAAGCTTTTCAACACACTGCACACTAACAACATCTCGTGGTCAAAAGGTGGAAAATCTGCAGACGACACACACATTTATGATTGTTTCTAATAATAATTCAGGTTGTTACAATATTATCTATTCATTGTTACACCTTCAAAAAATTATAATACACCAAAACTCATGACAAACAACCAATAGCAAAATATTATAAAACATTTTAACTTTGGTCACAGTTATTTATGAAAACATATATGACATTATAACATATGTTATTGATACCTTTATAATGTTTTACCACAATATCTAATAATCATTATTATTAATAAATGTACCCACAAGAGATGGTGGACATGCTGTAACTTAACTTGTCTACTCTTCCATCATGATTGACAGCCAATACAATGTTATGTAATTCAGATTTTAATACATTTTATTGGCAAATATAACATTTTACATTACACTAATGTAATGTAATACTCTCAGAACCAATTTTTTCTTCTTTGCCTGAACCACCAGTGTCTCCATGGCCCGCTTTCGCTGTTTTGCCACATGTCTTAGCCTCGCCCTTTTCTCTTCTTCAGCAGTCTGCTTCTTGGCCTGCTGAGCACTGCCAGATGCTTGGGAGCCATACGTGCTCTGCTGCTGCTGCTTTACTTTCTGATTCATCTTCTGCTGGCTTTTGTACGTGGCTGCTGCAGAGTTGATGTTCTTGCATGGTGTTCTGTCCACCTCCCCAAACTTCACATTGTCCCTTCTGAAGAGCTGCATGGCTGTCTTCCCCCTGGACTGCAGGGTGTACTTGACCGTCTGGATTGCATTAAATGTTGGTACATTCATGTTGCCACTCCATTGGTCAATTACATCATTCATCAAACTAAAAGAAGACTGAACTCTTGGTCCGTGAAAGATGGAGAGGCAACATTTAACCATTGCACTCAGGGAGGGGTACTTATCTGGCTTGTCAAAGACATGACCCCACCACTCCACAATGCTCTCTCCCTCCGGTGGACCACTTTACCTTCAGCCTTGTCAGTCCCCTCACCTCAAATCATCCACACATCCCGGAAAAACGAGTTGTAGAGATTTTAGAAAGAAGCACTAACATTAACCAGTGTTTCACTGCAAAAACTCAAAATCTTGCCAAGTATATTTTTCTAATTTCTAGTGAAAATATCTCATCACACTTAAAATATCTCATCACTCTCATCACACTTAATATAAGACAAAATCACCTAAAGACCAAGATTTAAGTGAGATAAAGGAGCTTGTTTTTAGACAGTGCATCTTGAATATCTTGTTAAGTGAATTTGTCTTGAAAATATCTTGTTTTGAGTCAGATCTCAGATGAAACAAGCTTTTTTGACATGTCATAAGGTTTTTAAGCTGCTGTGTTATTTGTAAAAGATGAATCGTCTTGTTTCAAGAAATAGACTTGACTTGAATTTAGACAACAAATCTGCTTTAAAAACTGCAGGTCAACATGCCCAACTCACAACAACTCACAATGCAGAGTACAGTGAGTACGTATAATATTTACGTATTGACAGCAAAAAAAACCGTAATTTATTTACGTATAAACAACTTTACCGACGTACAAATTTGTACGTATTCCTATTTAACTTATGCATATTAACATTGATAACGCTTTAGATTACAGCCCGGAAAGTACTGTGTAATTAAAATGAAAGTACAGTGTAACTTTCGGTAATTACAGTGTACCTATAAAGTACATACGTGTAAGTATAGGGGAATAATATGTAAAGTTTTGTGAATAAAGGGGTAACAACCAGGAAAATAACACATTATTTAGGCAAATTATTTAGACTAAGTATTCCATGTAGTTACAGGGTAAGTTTGACATTGCGGGCTGTAAATTAAAGTGGGGCTTCTTACCCTCTTGTTTCATGTAGTTACAGGGTAAGTATAATATTGCGGGCTGTAAATTAAAGTGGTGCTTCTTACCCTCTTGTTTCATGTAGTTACAGGGTAAGTATGACATTGCGGGCTGTAAATTAAAGTGGTGCTTCTTACCCTCTTGTTTCATGTAGTTACAGGGTAAGTATGACATTGCGGGCTGTAAATTAAAGTGGTGCTTCTTATCCTCTTGTTTCATGTAGTTACAGGGTAAGTATGACATTGCGGGCTGTAGATTAAAGTGGTGCTTCTTATCCTCTTGTTTCATGTAGTTACAGGGTAAGTATGACATTGCGGGCTGTAAATTAAGGTGCTTCTTATCCTCTTGTTTCATGTAGTTAGGCCTACAGGGTAAGTATGACATTGCGGGCTGTAAATTAAGGTGCTTCTTATCCTCTTGTTTCATGTAGTTAGGCCTACAGGGTAAGTATGACATTGCGGGCTGTAAATTAAGGTGCTTCTTATCCTCTTGTTTCATGTAGTTAGGCCTACAGGGTAAGTATGACATTGCGGGCTGTAAATTAAAGTGGTGCTTCTTACCCTCTTGTTTCATGTAGTTGCAGGGTAAGTATGACATTGCGGGCTGTAAATTAAAGTGATGCTTCTTATCCTCTTGTTTCATGTAGTTGCAGGGTAAGTATGACATTGCGGGCTGTAAATTAAAGTGGTGCTTCTTATCCTCTTGTTTCATGTAGTTGCAGGGTAAGTATGACATTGCGGGCTGTAAATTAAAGTGATGCTTCTTACCCTCTTGTTTCATGTAGTTACAGGGTAAGTATGACATTGCGGGCTGTAAATTAAAGTGGTGTTTCTTACCCTCTTGTTTCATGTAGTTACAGGGTAAGTATGACATTGCGGGCTGTAGATTAAAGTGGGGCTTCTTACCCTCTTGTTTCATGTAGTTACAGGGTAAGTATGACATTGCGGGCTGTAAATTAAAGTGGTGTTTCTTACCCTCTTGTTTCATGTAGTTACAGGGTAAGTATGACATTGCGGGCTGTAGATTAAAGTGGGGCTTCTTACCCTCTTGTTTCATGTAGTTACAGGGTAAGTATGACATTGCGGGCTGTAAATTAAAGTGGTGCTTCTTATCCTCTTGTTTCATGTAGTTACAGGGTAAGTATGACATTGTGGGCTGTAGATTAAAGTGGTGCTTCTTACCCTCTTGTTCCGTGTAGTTACAGGGTAAGTATGACATTGCGGGCTGTAAATTAAAGTGGTGCTTCTTATCCTCTTGTTTCATGTAGTTACAGGGTAAGTACAATAAAAACACATGTACACACACAATCTGACATCACTTGGAAAACCTTTATTTGAAAAACAACTTATTTCAAAACGGATTTACAGCACTTTGTTTCTCTTGCTTGGTTTCCTCCTCCTCTTGTTCCTCTTCTTCTTTTTATTTCTTTCCACTGATGAATCTTAAGAAGGAATCCCATGACATGTTGTTTTGTTGGAGGCGTGACTCCAACTTCTTCCTGTAACTGTCTTTTCCTTTCCTAATCTCCCATCTTAGTTGTTTTTGGACCGTCCTCAACTCTTCTTTTTCCCCAGATTTAAAAAGTCTTTTCTTTTCATTCAGCAGGGCTTTGAGTTCTAAAGTCACCCAAGGTTTGTTGTTGGAGAAACACTGAACCTTCTGCTTAGGTATGGTGTTCTCCACACAGAAATTTATGTAGTCAGTAACACAGTGAGTGAGAGTGTCAATGTCCTCCCCATGAGAATTACAGAGCATTTCCCAGTCTGGTCTCAAAGCAGTCTCTCAGTGCTTCACTGGCCTCCTCAGACCATTTCCTCACATACTTAGTGGTGGGAGGTTGTTTACTAACCAAAGGTATGTAAGCAGACAGAAGATGGACCAGGTTATGATCTGAGCGTCCCAGCGGGGGGAGGGGTAAAGAGCTATATGCCTCTTTAATGTTGGCATACAGCAGATCCAATGTTTTATTGTCCCTTGTGTGGCATTTAACATACTGGGTAAAGGTAGGAAGTGTTGAAGACAAGAGAGCATGATTAAAGTCTCCGGAGATGAGGAAGAAGGACTGTGGGTGTGATGTCTGCAGCTGTGACACAAGTATGTGAAGAAGCTCACATGCAGCTGAAGCATCAGCCGAGGGGGGGATGTAGACAGTTATCACAATGATGTGTGAAAACTCCCTCGGGATGTAATATGGCCGCATGCTAACCGCTAGCAACTCAAAGTCTTTAGTGCAGAGCTGCTCCTTAACACTGATGTGCCCAAGGTTACACCATCTGTTGTTCACAAACATCGCAATTCCCCCACCCTTCCTCTTACCGCTCTCCTTTGCTCTCCTGTCCGCTCTCACAAGTTGAAAGCCATCCAGTGTAACCAGTTAGTCCGTAGTGAGTTCATTCAGCCACGTCTCCATGAAGCACATGACACGGCACTCCCTGTTTTCCCTCTGCAGCCGGGTTAGCGCCGTTAGCTCTTCCATCTTATTGGGGAGAGATCTCACGTTCCCCATAATAACAGACGGGATGCATGGTTTGTACCGTCTTTTCCTTTCTCAACGTTTAACTCCACCTCTGCATCCCCTTCTTCTTCTTTTAAATAAATCCTGAAGTGCCTCAGTGCTAACAGCTGTTCCCATGTGTAAACAATGGAGCCGCAGCCGAATGAATCTTCCATTGCAAAGTTACATCCATGTGCCCATACATTAAAGAAAGAAAATTTTAAAGAAGAAGAAAAAAAGAAAAAAAAGAAATACACTAAGATTCACAGAAAAAAGCTCAGAGCTGCAGCAACAGGCTACCACTCATGCAGTGCCATATTCAAATTTATACTCTTATTTTTGGGGGCGTAGGGAACTATTGTATCATTTGGGCCATATACACACACAGCTGCAGAATATGGTTGTCAGTCCAGTATCAAATAATCTTAACCCCAAGTTTTTGTAGTATTTAAGCCTTTGTAAGTTTGGCATGTTTTTGGCAGGTTGCTGTAGGACAAGTGTCTGGAAATGGGCCACCAGTGGTCTGTTTGTATTGCAGCAAGACTTTTCCATTACTGGAAATACAAGGGCACGTTGATCGCTGTGAACTAAGTTTATTTCTTAGGCTTTTCAGGATTTACTTTAAATTTTATTTCTGGAGTGTCCAGTTTACTTCAAAGGTCATATTTACACAAAGTATTAATATAATCTGAACACAAGTCTTTCACAACTCCTCTTTAGCAACATGCAGGGCAGCTTTACTTGCAGCAATACACCAGCAAGTAGTCCCAACACCCTACATTATGAGAGCAGAGTAGGTAGCAGCAACAGTTCCCATTCTTCAGAGCAGCAACAGCTTCTCCATTCCCGAAAGCAGCAGCAGAGCAGGGAGCATTCCTTCTGGCAGAGAGCAGGAGCATCAAGAGACCAGTGGATCTGAGGTTCGTGCTGAAGTGGAAGGTCTGCACATTCTGCAATATTCTAAATGGGCCTTTTTATCATATGTCTTCAAATGCAATTGGGCAAAAAGGTTCTCATTCTATATTTACCATTTTTCTGCAGAACGTGTTATCTTAGCTCTGAGTTCATACATTGCCAGTCTTTCTGTCTGACCCTCTGTCTAGAAGTCTAACTGACATCTATCTGTCTGTCTGACTGTCTGTCTGACATCTATATCTGTCCATCTCTGTCTGTCTGTCTATCTATCGGTGTGTTTGATTTCAGCGAACGCTGACAACGTGATTAATATTCATGAACAATAATATATATAATATTTTAAGCGCAACCACCAATCAGTTAAGTTAAGTTCAGTTAAAATGATAAATAGGAATTCATATATTGTTACCAAGTTTTAGTTCTAATTACTAAAGTTATAACTTATAACTTATACTAACTTATATTTTCAGATTGGAAAATCGAGAGTGATGAACAGCAGGAGGCATACCGGTTTCAAAGAAACTTATTACATGGAGCTGAAAGGTTACACTAGATCTAACCAGCATATGCAAGACAGAGATCGACAATTTATGTCATTCTACAAGTCAAACCGAACTGACTGGGCATCCCCACTATCAATCAACCTTAAAGGTATGGTTAAAACGTAATCTTTTTCATTAAACATAGGATTATTATTTACTGTATATACTATTTGTATGTATAAAGAAAGCTTTGTATTGTGTCAGGTGATGCTGCAATTGGGGAGGGTGTAACATGTTATTACTTTGCGATGTCCAGAATACAATACGGCTTCATTTTAAACATTGGTAAGTGTATTTCATTTACTTTTCTTGTGTAACTGAGAAATATTTGTCTTAATTATTGTATGAACTAAATGCCAGCTTTTAAAACTTTTTAAGAAAACACTGGAAAAATGCTGTTCTTCAATGGAGAAGATGATCACTTGGTACCATCGTCCTCACAGGTTCTTCTGGACAGTGATCTTTTTAAGGTCATTGGTCGAATGATTGGCCACTCGTTCATTCATGGAGGGCCACTCTTGACAGGGCTGAGCACCTCCATGTTCAACCTACTTCTAGGAAGTGACGAGCCAGCCATTATAGACATGAAAGACTGCCCAGACCAAGATATAATAGATATTGCTTCTCTGGTTAGTTTAATTCTACTTTAAGTCATCACAGTGCTTTTTATGGACCGATACAAAGTGAATGATCTTGCTTTTAGCTGGGACTTGCCACCATTAACTACAGAAAACCGGAAGTGGCTTGCAGAAACCATTGCAGTATTCAGTATTGTGATGTATTTCTGTGTGATACGGAATGTTGAATGTGAAGGAATAGCTGGTTTGCAGTCACATGATTCTGATGAAGGGCAGCAAGTGAAAAGCAGAATAGACAAGATGAAGGAAAGTTTGTATTACAGGGTCATATCAACCAAATTTCAGAAACTTCCCTAGCTGAAATTTAGTGCTGGGCCGTTTTGAATCACTTTGTTGTTTTAAGATTCTAGCCTAACAACCCCCTTCAGCCGTGACTTGTTCACGATACAGCACAGCCTCTAGTACCTTATTGCTTACATAAAAATTGTAAGGACAAATAATAATTGTATTACATTTGTTTTTTTAATCAAATCAGTACATAAAGCTAACAATTTAGTTAACAAAAATAGGTATGTTTTTACTATCTACAATTTCTGTAATTTCAATGGAGATTAACAAATAGTTAAAATTACCTAGGAGGATAACATAAGCCATAAACGTTTTTAAATATGTCCGTTCTTACATTATGGTGTCTGATTCTTTAGGTTATTGGTCGTAGAGAGAAGCAGATGAAACTAATCAAACGGGGTCTGAGGGACACTGGGGTCCTGCTCATGATAAAGGAAAGCCTTTCTCTCATCACAGTGCTGTTCCCAAGAGCTGTTGACAAAATGCGTGTGTCCGCTTTTAACGGGCCTTGACTGTCGTACAGTCTGACATTAATGACGACTGAGATCTTACAGTGTGACATGGCTTACAGCAAGGATCATGTTCGTAGCAACAATCATAAAGGACTATTATAAATCACACAGTGTGCGCCCGGCTTTAGTCTTGAGTTGTTGAGTTGTTGTATTATGTGGGGAACTGGTATGCATGTAAGAGGGAGAGAAAGTTGTTTTTGTACATGCAATGCTAGCAAAGAGACATGTGAGTTACCTGAATGTGATCTCTTGATTTACGTGACTATACAACAATGTCCACTAACTCTCATTAGAGTATTAGTAGACTGTATAGTATTAGTATACTAAGTATTAGTTGTGATTGACGATCAGTTAAACTTCACAGAGCACATTTCTAGAGCTGCCCGGTCCTGCAGATCTGCCTTATACAACATTAGGAGGATCAGGCCCTTCCTATCAGAGCTACACAACTCTTGTTCTCTCCAGACTGGACTATTGTAATGCTCTCTTGGCCTTCCAGCATCAACTGTCAAACCTCTGATCCAAACACTAATAACACTATATCATTACAATCAACATCACTCTTGTGTTTATGAAGAGAATGAGTCAGTGTTTCAATATGATCATCATGTTTTAGGTGTAATATATGATCCTGTCAATCAAACTGAACAGACTGCATTCAGTCACTTCTGCTGTCTGGACGTGATGCTTTCCATTTGAGACACACAAACTTTTACATTCTTACACAATTACTGTCACAACGGCTGATTCTTGATTTGTGATCTTGTTTTTTTAAATTACTGTTATTATATTTGTATATTTAAAACACTTTTGCAGAAGTGAAAGTGTTCCAGTCCAGATCATGTAACCAATCAGAGAGTGAGACTGAAAACCCCATTTGCATTGTCAGGGTGGAGTGATTGTGATCCTCTCAGAATAGAGCAGCTCTGTCTCCAGAGACCATGTTCAAACCCCAAGAGCTTTATTTGACATTTACTGCTACATCAACCTTCTGAAAAGCACCTGCATCTTCATCTGTTAGTTGAATGATGTTGTCAGACACAAAGTGAACTTGTTGAGAAGCTTTATTGAATGTTGCAGCAAACACAGCAGATTGAAAGATCACACACACACACACACACACACACACACACACACACACACACACACACACACACTCTCTTTCAGTATTGAGTTGTAAATCACTACAGCTGCAGCACTAGACTCATGTGAATCCTGCCTGACACAGGACACTCAGATACGGCTCATCTTCAGGAGAGAAACATCAGCACTCAGAGCTCTTGTGGAACGAGACCTCATGAGGAGCTCCATCATGTGTTACTCTGCAGACGTACAGCTCTCCCGCTTCCCAGCGTGCTTTGCTGAGGGTCAGGACGCTACTGCGGCTGTAGCGGCCGTCCTGCTGGCTCTCTGCGCTGGTCAGAACCCCCTCGGTGACCTCTGACCCGTCCAGTGTCCAGCTCACCAGCGCCCCCTGTGGAGAGTAAGAGCTGAGCAGGCAGAGCAGTGCGGCTGAGTCTCCAGAGATCTGCAGAGAAGAGGGCGGCAGCAGAGACACTGAGGGCTTCACTGTGGGACCAGCTGCAGGAGACAAACACAACACATTCACACACACACACAACACACTTTGTTTAAAGCTTTCATACATATTGCATTATAAAAGTATTTTTAATGCATTAATTATGCACTGCTATATACATTAAAATGCATGTATGATCTCATCAATAAGTGTAACAGCAGTTATAACACATATTATCTATTATCAGGCCGATCTGACTGCTTTAATTCCAGCAATTATTCACTCTGAACATAAATATCTTACATTTTGAGATATTCACCTGAACTGAAAATGTAACTCAATTTCAAACAGAGTTAAAACACAATTGAATCATACAGAATGAACAAAACACTGAATTATAAGCACAACATGAGCAAAAGAGATTCAGTATCATTGACTGAACTACAGAAAGAAGCAACATTTACATTCTGATGTCAAATCTCTTTTTCCATGTATGATTTCTACAATAAAAGATGAACTAAATATGAACTCAGTGTAGAAATAAATGAAGGAAAAACAAACCTGTAATAAACTGATTAAACTCATAGTGAGACACAGTGTGGAAATATGTTTAGAGTTTTATTTAATTTTTTTTATATATAAATTTTTTTTGTTGTTGAAAGGAATAATGCTATTCTTATAATAATATCATAGTTTTAGATTCAATAATTATACAAAAATATCAGTAACACTTTATTTAAAGCCTTTATACATATTGCATTATAAAACGTATTTTTAATGCATTAATTATATATTGTTTTACACATTATGATGCAAGTATAATCTCTTCAATAATTGTAACCAAGGTTTTAACACATTATAATATTATCTATTCATTGTTACACCTCCAAAAAATTATAATACACTAAAACTCATGACAAACAACCAATTCTAGACGTAACAAGGAATGTGCAAATATTATAAAACATTTTAACTTTGGTTACAGTTATTTATGAAAACATATATGACATTATAACATACGCTATTGAAACCTTTATAATGCATTATACATAAAGGCTTCAAGTAAAGTATCACCACAATATCTAATAGTCATTATTATTAATAAATGTTGTTCTTGTTTCAACTGTAAAACACTTTCTGAAATCTAAATTGTATTTTTTTTATTAGGTGATTAAATAGACAGACTTACCGATCACCAGTTTAGTTCCTCCACCGAATGTGTACCACAGTGATACAATCTAATGAAACGCTCGTACAAAAACCTCTATTCCACTCGAGTGAACACACACTCCAGCAGAGAGAGAGAAACAACACTTCAACACACTGATATTAGAAGATCCTCAGCTCTTCTCAACACTCACTCATTCAGATTTGACTAAATGCTTTCTGATATAACACTGTTTAAAGAAATATATTTGATGAGCTGTGACCTCTGAGGTGACCTTTGACCTCTTTGATCATGGATGATGTTGTGGAGTTTCTCATAATGATGCTTCTGTTCTTCATATGCAGATCAATCATCATGATTCACAGAAAAACCTGCAGCTTCAAAGAAATGAATCAATAATTCTGAACATTTCAGATGCACATTGTTTAATATATAATGACCTGATTATGAGTCCTGATGAACTTCATGCATGTGGAAAATGTGGGAAAAAATAGACATCATGATAATATTTCCCAGAGAGCATGTCAACATTGATTCAACTTTATTACTCTAAATATAGTAAAACTGATTTATTTAGTTCTTGATTTCTCATTGTTAACATGCTTGTAAAGGTGTAGCACAGAACTGAACTCAGAGAAACTGCTGCGTATGACATATGTTTAAAATGATCTACATTCATGATTCTCCAGACAAAACCTAGTGTCTTATCAGCCTGACAAACATAACAAACATATTTCACAATTAATAAATATGTACAATTAATCACTAAATGGTTCAATAACATTATTCTGAAAGTAAAATCTTCTATGTAGAGTTTATGAGTTTGTTATCAGCACAAGCTGTTGTAAATCCTGCCCACTTCTTTGCATTGTCAGCACATGCTTCAGTGCTCTGAGAGTGTTTATAGTGCTGTGAGTTTAACACTTCATGACTGAGAGCAGAACACAATCTTCATCATCACACAAGACTAAACTACAGCAATGAACACAATCAACATCTTCATCTGGACCATTGCACTGTTCATTCAAGGTTGTTACTTTTTAATATAAATATAATATGTTGTTTTGATCACTTTAATATACAAACATTGATTTCTTAAAAGATGATTAACAAACTAATTGACTTTATTTTCTCTTCTTCAGAATCCAGAGGAGTGACTCTGACTCAACCTGAAATTAAAACTGTCCAACAGAGTCAAACAGCAACAATAGAGTGTAATATAGATGTAGGAATATACAGCAACGAGTTACACTGGTATCAGCAGAAACCTGGAGAAGCTCCTAAACTCCTGATTTATGACATAAGCAGCCGTTATACTGGAACTCCATCTAGATTCAGTGGAACAGAAAATACTGGACGAGATTTTACTCTGACCATCAGTGGAGTCCAGACTGAAGATACAGGAGATTATTACTGTCAGAGTTATCACTATATCAGCAGTAAAGAAGTGTTCACACAGTGATAAAGAGTCGTACAAAAACCTCTGTCAGTCAGACGTCACAGTGACTGCACTGATACAGCTGAGAGAAACTGCAGCTGCTGATGGAGGATCACAAACTACACAATATCAAACCTTTCACAGACTTTATTATGATGCAAGTAAACATGTAACATATAATCTTATATCCCTTACTAAAATGGACCAAAAATTTGCAGAAAATGTGAGTGGTGTTTGTCCCTGTAAAATTTTCCACTTCAATGTAATCTAACTGTAGGAAAGTCAATCACTTTAATTGCATTTATGAGATGTTAAGTAATTATTATGAGAAAATGTCTCATTATTATGACTTAAAGAATCATATTTTTTTACTCAACCATGGCGGAAACGTGCTTCAATACTTCACAGTAGATACAACTTACTGTATATTCATGTCACTTTAACATAGCGATCACATGAATATACAGCTACAAATGATCTTCCTAAAAACCTGTCAGTCATGAATGATCACGTCTGTCTGCTGATCTCTGATTGGCTAAAAGTGTGTTCTCGTCGGCGATGTCATCACCAACATCAGTCGATTCTGCGGTGGGCCGGTGTGTTTACACACCATGATGACTGATTTTATGGACTACATGCACACTTGAGTTTTGTTTATTAACCAGTTAATCTATAAAATGTAGGTGTTTGAAAACCGCCAAACCAATTATTACCAGCAAAATCAAATTCAATATTCAGAAACTTGCCACTGGCTTCATTACGTCACTAGGGGGCGATGATCTCTGTGAACCCATGAACCACTGTCTATTTCATTTGACCTGATCTCAGATCAGTTTTTTAAATATTAATGTTTATTGACACATTTTTATAATAAAAAAGGAGTTGTAGTTAAAAGTGTCTAATTGGTCTGATTACCAAGCTCTCCATAAAACAAACAAAACAAGCCCTTCAATTGAATAAACTAACACATATTATAAAGACATTTCATATTTACTGGTATTAGATGATTTGGTAATTGCATTGAATAAAAACTGATAAAATAAAAATTTGACCTTTCAATAAAAACTGTTTTCATGCTGAGTTTTCTCTGTTCTGACCAGCGTGTGAGAGCCTCGAAACAGTGAATCATTTTACAAAGCAATTTGTTCAATGGTTTCTGAAAGCTTTGTTTTAGAAACAGGAAAGTTATCAATGACGCACACAGAGTTCAGTTTGGCTGTAAAGCTGCTCTAAAAAGAAAAGTGTCATTGTTCAGCTGAATTCAGTTCAGTGTTGATTCAGTTCTGTTCAATAACTGTATAAATTATATCAATTATAAAAATAGTTCATTTTCATTATTAAGCAGCTCTGCAGAAAACTGTGATGTCATCGTCCAGCTCAGTTCAGTTCTCATATAATGGTGTCAATGCAGGAGATCATGAATATTAAGAAGAAGTGTCCTCAACTAAGCAAGCCAGAGGCGACAGTGGCAAGAACCCAAACTCCACCAGAGACAGAATGAAGAAAGAAAAACAGGCTCCGTCGGGGTCAGTTCTCCTCTGGCCAAACAACGAACATGGTGTGTGTTAGGACTCCAGGCCGCTTCACAAGTCAGACTGTGGACTGATATCATTCAGAGTATTTTATTCAGTTCCTGCTTGAAGATTGGAAAAGATTAAATGAAGGTAAAAGAGTAGCAAAACTCGAGAGCATGTAGATGTGAATTTGAGAACTTGTACAATAAATATTTGTTCTTGAAAACCTGTTGAATGTTGAGATTTGCATTCGCAGGTAATAGTCACAAACCTGTATTCTGAATTTGAAGCTGCAGAAAAAGTCACAAATGTTAAAATACTTTCCCCACAGCATTCAAGCAGGCTCTGGTTACTCCACTGCTTAAAAAACCAACGCTAAACACATCCTTTGTAGAGAATTACAGACCTATCTCTCTCCTACCATTCATTGCGAAGACACTTGAAAGAGCTGTTTTCAACCAAGTAACATCCTTTTTGTCTCTAAACAACCAGCTGGATGTCAACCAATCTGGCTTCAAGAAAGGGCATTCAACTGAGACTGCATTACTGTAGGTCACAGAAGCCCTACGGATCGCAAAGGCTGCTTCCAAATCTTCAGTCCTCATTCTCCTGGATCTGTCTGCTGCCTTCAACACTGTGAACCATCAGATCCTTATGTCCAGCCTCTCATCACTGGGCATCACAGCAACTTCACTCCATTGGTTTGAGTCCTATCTCACAGGTAGGTCCTTCAAGGTTGCATGGAGAGGCGAGGTATCCAGAGCACATATCTACACCACATCACTGGGTCACATCATACAGGCACACGGCTTCTCCTACCACTGCTATGCTGATGACACACAGCTCTTCCTCTCATTTCAACCAGATGATCCCACGGTAGCTGCACGGATCTCAAGCTGTCTGGCGGACATCTCCACATGGATGAAGGAACATCACCTGCACCTCAACCTGGCAAAGACTGAGCTTCTCGTCCTCCCTGCCAATCCGTCTCTACAACACGACTTCACCATCCAGCTAGAGTCATCATCAATCACCCCATCAAGGTCGGTCAGAAATCTTGGAGTAACGTTTGATGACCAGCTGACCTTCACAGATCACATTTCAAAGACAGCTAGATCATGCAGGTTTGCACTGCACAACATCAGGAAGATCATCTTTCCTAACTGAGCATGCAACACAACTCCTCGTCCAGGCCCTGGTCATTTCTAGGCTTGACTACTGCAATGCTCTTCTGGCCGGACTTCCAGCATGTGCAACCAAACCCCTACAGATGATCCAGAATGCTGCAGCTCGTCTTGTCTTCAACGAGTCCAAGAGGGCCCACGTCACTCCTCTGTTCATCTCTCTGCACTGGCTACCTCTCGCTGCTCGCATCAAGTTCAAGGCATTGACGCTTGCTTACAGATCTATCACAGGCTCAGCTCCCTCCTACTTTCACTCACTCCTACGAGTCTACATCCCTACCAGACACCTACGATCAATCAACGAGCGACGTCTCGTGGTTCCATCACAGAGAGCCACAAAATCACTTTCCAGAACATTCTCATTCACAGTTCCATGCTGGTGGAATACTCTCCCCACCCTCATCCGGAATGCAGAATCCCTGACAACATTCAAAAGACAGCTGAAAATCTTTTCTGTGAGCACTTAACCTCAAAAAAAATAAAAATAATAATTCCTTTCCCTTTGAAACATCACTTATCAGGCTTACGCTACTCTGAATAATGCCTGAACTTCGTATTTTGAGCACTTCTTGCGTTGTTGTTGTTTTTGCCTCTTCATGATGACTCGCTTAATTTAGTCCTAATTTGTAAGTCTGGTAAACAATCGAAATTTCGGCAAATTCTGCTGGGGTCATATGACCACTGTTACTCCACATCTAGATCAGTAGTCAAAATCCGAATTGGTATGTTCTGTGATTTTTAAAGAGCATTTTTTGATTTAAAGTTGTAATTATTCAGTGATCATACATTAACAACTCATTTTTACCCCAAATGTATTATTATATGGGTAATTATGATTTTTTGGAACATTCAAATTCATTGTATGACCATTAAAACCTATTAAAAATTAATAAAATGCATATTTTTTGGTTAAACTGAACTGAGTTTGAATACTGTGGGAATGGCAGTTGTTTTTTTTCTTTGTTTACAAACAACGTCTGGTTTAGCAGGGTCACAGACTGCAGCTGCTTTGTTGGTGTGAGGAGACTGAATAGGGAGGTTGTGTGGTGATATTCAGAGAAAATTGGAGAAATTACATTGCATTATGGCCAAGTCTGTGCTTTATGAGGCAGGGAGGGTGAACACAGACAATATTTTGTCTGCTGTTGCAGGTTTTCCTGAGATGGAGGATTTTTTATCGGATGAAAATGTTAAAATCCCCATCCATTGTACAACTGTTGACCGTGACAGTATGTACTTTACATATGATGTTGATGGGGTGGTTGTGCAGGTGAAGGAGTTGTGTGGGGTGGTTGGGCGTGTACACTATCTCTTTCTTCCTGAATTTCATGCACACATGTTGAGTGAGCATTTTGATATTCTGAGGAAGCATGTCAATCTGAACACATTGTCTCAAAACCACATACGTGCTCTGCGTAACTGCTATGGCTGGACACTGGGACATGTTGAAGGGGGTTATTTCCTCAATGTATCAGTTGTTCCCCCAAAAAAATGGCAGAATTGATGACATGTTCATTGATAAGCTTACTGCCAAGGTTAAAACCTCAGACATGTTAAATGCAGTTGTTGCTCATTTCAAGTGTGCGCTGCGTACAATGGCCCCACGTAACATGGATCGGCCATCCAATGCTCAAGGCAAATTTTCACGATTTGTCATGATTCAATGTTCTTGACGGTGATCAAGGCTATGTTTTCATGCTACTGCAAAAGAGCATTGCTGAGGTGACCAAAGGGCTGAATATTGATGTCATGCTGACATTGAGTATGTTTGGCCAGAAAAGCGAGGAAATTATTGATTATAGTGGATTTGTGGATACAAACTATATCGTGTCTGTGTCTCTGCATACAGCATGTAACATTCATGCGAAAGACCCGCAGATCCATGTAATGTGGTCACGATATGGGATCCAGGATGTGGTGGGCAACAGGGGCAGTTTGTTTTCTGCTCTCAGTATGAATGAGGTGGCCAACTTCTCCTCAAACCTGGATCACAGAGGTCTTGACATCTCCCGGGCACTGCGGGGGGTGTTCAAGGAGATGGATCTTGGCTACACTCTAACCTTTGTGCAGATGTATGCTACTACACCTCACAATAGGTTAGCCAAGGTCAGTATGCACCCAGTCAGTGGGTGCTTGGTTAATTGTGGGTCGTTTCACCCAAGGCACCTGAAAGCGATGTGGTCGAGGGCAGACACATATCTTACTTATATGTCTGATCTCTGTTTAAAGTTTGGCCCAACGGTTAGGGCTAGAATTGAGCAGGTTGCTCTTTTCGAGGAGGATAGCGAGTCGACCTTTGATGAGGAGAGGTTGTTGGATTTGATTGTGAACAAGCCTTTGCTTGTTCCTTTCACCGATGTCAGTAGGGATGCTGGGGCCATGTTTGTAGTGCAGAACGTGGCCCAGCACATGGTGGGGAAACTCAGGTCACTCTTTGAAAACCATACAGGAAAGGGTGGCTATGAACAGACATGGGCAGCATACCAGTGTGAGCTAGGCCTAGAAGAACTGTTCTTTGGCCACCCGTTCTCTAATCGGGATTTCAAATATAGTGTGAGTCTGGGCACCAGCTCTAACCAACCCAAAAGCCTGACATGTCAGCGTGGGTTTGCTGGTTTTGCCCCTGCCAGCAGTGCGAGTGCTGGACTTGCTCCACCTCCACTAGAGCACTGGACTTCTAATGAGACCCAGCAGAGCAGAATTATCCGGCTCTTTAGATTTTCAGAATCTGTGAGTGCGGGAATGGGTGTTGCGGGGGCTGAGCTGGTGATGCTCCTTCTTTGTGATTTGTTTGATCGCAATGATCGTATACCAATGTCGTCCCTGCAGAATCGCACCTGCCCGGGTACATTGAAGGATTTCATGTCGGCCCTGGGTCTCTGTGAGACCCTGGAAGGTGAAGGTTCCTTTGTGTATCCACACAGCTTTTGCAGGGCAAAAGACATGATGTCCCAAGCAGGCAATGATGTCAAAGCGTCCTTAAAGTATGGAGTACGCGGACACAAGCTGCGTTTTTTCCCAGCTTTGAAATTCTACAGTGTCCAGAACAACAGGAAAGTTAGCTGGAACTATAAAGATTACTGGGAGATCCATGACACTGCTAACGAACCGTCAGTGGAGGCACGAGCTGTGAGCCTGGTCGGTGACGTGTGTCTGGAGATGGAGCAGAGGGGGCTCTGCTTTATCAGAAACACTGCAAAGTACATGGAAAACGGTATGCCTTGGGTAAAGGATGTGTTGGAGAGGCTGCCGAAAAGTCTGACTGACCACCAGGAGCTTGTCAGAGTTATGAGTTTTGTCAGCTCGATTGCCATGCTACAGAACGGGGACTTCATTTGTTTTGAAAAACTTAGAGTTCTCCTTGAGGAGCTTCCTCTGACACAGGCTCGTTTGAGGACTCTGCAGGTCCTGTCACGTTTTCTGTTGCCCAGGGTGTATGGTTTGAAGCTGTGGGCCTTACACGAGACCATACCTCACAAGCTCAGGGTCAGAGCTGCTGCTCCTGATGCAGCAAGGGTTTCTGTGGCAGGAAATACCGTGTCTGAGCCAGTGGAAGAGCAAGTGATTGAGCATGAGTGTGCAACAGAGGTGGAAAATGTGAGAAAATGTGAGAAAGCTACACGCTTTCTGCCTGTGAACTGCTCCCTCAGATGGAGTAGTATGGAAGTGGCACTTATTGAAATTAATCCGGAAGTGCCTCATAAACAGGCTTATGGAAAGTACATCGTTGAGTGTCAGTCCAGGAATGTTCCTGTGCGCAGTTACAACGTGTTTTGCAGGAAACGCAATACAGTGTTGAACGGTTAGGGTGGGTTATTTATATAGGTTTAGTGGTAGGGTGTAGGGTTAGTAATTATAATAGGGTTAGGGTATGTTAGGGTTATTAATTAGTATTAATTTGTTAGGTTAGGGTTAGAGGGTGGTGTTGATGATTAGGGTTAGGCTTATGTCATTTTTTTTATACAAGCCAGTGAGTGTTAGGTGTGTTTTGTGTTCTATTTTTGTAAAAAAAAAAAATAACAGTAACCCAACCTCTGACATTACACAAATCAGTGTACTGTCAGTGCCGGTCCCAAGTCCGGATAAATGGGGAGGGCTGTTATACCATTCTAAAGGGTTAGTTCTCAGCTTTACAATAAGTTTACTCCCATGTCGGTGGTATGTTTGGTTCATTAGATATTGACACTCGAATTTGAAACCGGAAGTGGCCATATCTCCTAACTAGAAAGACAGAATGAAGCATGGGAGGGGTTAAAAGAAGGGGTTAAAGTCTGCTAAATGACTAAATGTAAATGTAAATGTAACAAAGGACACACAGGAGCGTGGTTCTCGAAAGGAGGGCCTGAGATGTGGATACTAAAGATACAAAAGCTTTATTTCAATCAAGCAATAATCTTAAAAACATTAAAAGACTGTAGGACCAGGTTAACATATACAAACATTGAAGACGCTAATAAAAAAGGCAGAGGCTTACCAATGGCAGGGAAACTAGTTTGAAAATGATAAATTGATCATTAAAAAATTATGAAAATACAATTGTTAAACACATTATAGATACAGTATGCTTATAAATCAAGAATAAAGTATTTATAGCCGTATTTATAAACTGCTTATTAATGTCTATAAATGCTTTATAAATTATGAATTAACTGTTTACTAATGCTTAATTAATGATTAATAGCGTACAGTTATTATAAAGTGTTACCGAACTGCATGCGGGAGAGCAGGTGTCACACAAAACACATGAACCTGACGAGCGAGTTTGTCACGGGAGAAACCAGGACTGTTACGTGCCTCCCCAGTCTAGGGGGTCAGGGAGGCAGTAACATGGAAATTACTAAAGAGTTGGCAACCAAGAACTCTCATCTCCTGTCCCACCACTCTACAAAGAAAAATCACACTGATTTTTGTAACACTCAAGAATGACTTTATTCAGTCCAAAGTACAAAAAAGAGGGGAAAGCATCAATAGGCTTCAGGAGGGGGACAAGGCCAAAACAACAAACATAAAGTTCTAACCTTTTTTGTAGGGGGTATACTTTCTTAACCTTTCAAAGCAAGATTCAAAATAAATGACAAAGTTCTTACCTTACTCCCTCTCTAACCAAACACAGGAGAAAACATGGACATGAACAAAAATGGCATCCACCTCCCTACGGCTTCCCAAATTATCTAGATCAAAATTTTATAAAATTAAAATCAAAAGTTATAAATGTTTTAAACTCAACGCTCTTTCAGTAGTCAAGTGAAGTTACGGAAACTTAGCTCAACTGCAGTCCAAGTCTGCTTAGGTCAACAACAACAAGTAACCAACAAGTTAGAATCAACAATGAGAACTTTAGCACACATGCTAAAACCGTGAGGCAGGAGAAGACAGTCTTGGCAGCCTGGAGTAAAAAAGGAGTTCAGCAAACTGGGTTTTCCTCTCCAGTTTTATCCACAAGCCTTCTCAACCAAGAGCCAATCGGTCACAACCAGGAGATGATTGTAATTGGTGTCAGCTGGTCTTCATTTGCCCTCAGGATAGACAAAGCAGCAGCATCAAATAGTGTTGCCCCGCAGACTTCACTGAACGCACGGTATCCCAGAACACAGACTATTCCTCCTAAAATTTAAACATAAAATTACATACAACATAACTATAAATGAACACTGCACAATAGTGGTAGTTCCATGTACCTTCATTTCATAGCCAGTCGCAAATCCAGGTCTCACACACACACACACACACAGAAGGGTGTCACCATGTCAACAAAGCACGGGACTGCGGGAGGAACATGTGGAGGGAAAATGGCAGCCGCCAACAACCCACCGCAATAAAGCTATAAACCAAAATAACTGTTACATAAAATCATGCATCTATGTGCTAACTAGTTAGCCAAACAACACATACCTCAAAGCGGAAGGGATGAAAACAAAGAGAATGGGCGGTCCCCGAATCCCCTTTTATACGCTCCCTCATAGTATAAGATTGGACACTAAATTACCCAAGTGCATTAGGTTAATTAGAAACGAAACTCTGTACGTCTCACCACACAGGGTTTCACAGCATTGCATACTATAACCAATCACACACGATCTGTTGAGATGCAATGGCCAATCAGAGGCATCAAGATTAGTAATCGCTGAAACACCAGAGTTTTGTTATAAGACAAAAAGACTGTTATATCATTAAAAGACTGTAGGACCAGGTTAACATATACAAACATTGAAGACGCTAATAAAAAAGGCAGAGGCTTACCAATGGCAGGGAAACTAGTTTAATGAGCACAAGACTCCTATATCACAATCTTACCACCCTGTGCACAGGTCTCACCACAACACACACACATCAATAAGGTCAAGCATGAACACACAGCACTCCATGACCAAATCCCACCACCGCACGCGAGGGCCTACCAGCGGCCTGCCCTGAAGCCTCGGCTCCTGCAACGAAAGACCAGATTAACAAAATGATCTCCAAATAAACCAAAGAAATTACAACAAGAACACTTGAAACATAAAAAGTTACAAAAAAACGAATGAAAAACATTTAATTATTGATGTGCGTGTGTTGTGGTGAGACCTGTGCACAGGGTGGTAAGATTGTGATATAGGAGCCTTACTAATCTTGATGCCTCTGATTGGCCATTGCATCTCAGCAGATCATGTGTGATTGGTTATAGTGTGCAATGCTGTGAAACCCTGTGTGGTGGGACGTACAGAGTTTCGTTTCTAATTAACCTAATGCTCTTGGGTAACACCAGAGTTGTGTTCAGTGCGCGAGCTGAACTCTACATTCTGGCTGAATTCTGCTCTCTCGCGAATACTCTCATCATAAACCAATAAACAGGTTTGGTGATCGTGAGAATAACTCTTTAAGTTAGAATAAAAAACGCCAGAGTTTTTGTCCAGTGCTGAGATCTGCACACTCAAATCCTCTCGTTATAATTTAACTTGTAACAAAAAAGTGTAGACATTATATAGGCTAAATAAGATATTCATTGTACAGTCAGCTTAATCGATTAGCAGAACTTTGTGAGATCGCGATGAATTAAGATGAGTGACAGCTTAGTGCTTATAAGGGAGCGCTTTTATGTAAGCAATAAGGTACAAGCGGCTAGTGCTGAATCGTGAATAAGTCACGGCTGAAGGGCGAGCGCCTGCAACCACTTCAGCCGTGACTTATTCACCGCACAGCACTAGCCTCGGGTACCTTATTGCTTTTAGAAAACGGTTATCACACAATACAAATATTAAAGCCAAAAAATATGTATCAATGCAACTTTCATGAAGTAAAATCAGTAAAAGCCTTCCTTCTGCTGGAAAAAATAGTCCCTGACCGTAAACAGCAACAGAAGTTACATTATTTCGCCATTAGATGGCGGCAAAGATTGTCTTTTTTTAGTGAGTCAGTCAGTAGAGAAGACTTTTATATTGAAAGGACTTAAACATGTGAACACGGAGAAGCAAGACGCAACTGACAAATGACTAACGTGTCATGGCACGGGAAAACCCCTTGACTGTTAAAACGACAAGATATCTCAGACATTCAAAATAATTCATTATTACGAATATGACTGACCTGAAGGAAAATGCTATATCTACTGTAAATGCAGGAACACTCGCTTACTCGATCTCTCACAATACTGTACTCTATAAGCTTCAATGAACAATATCAATGAGAGCTAGTGGTCGACCGTTATATCGCCGATATATCGGCCGATATTTGGATTTTTTTAGATATCGGCATCGGCCGATAAATCTTTCCGTTTGGCCGATATATTTCAAAACAGTTTGTGACTGTGCATTAGTGCTTTTTTCCACTGACGCGAACAGAGCGAGCGTGAATGAACTGAATACACTCGCTCTGCTCCGCCCAGCACCGTAAGACCAGCCACTCAAGCGAAGCAGACATCTGACAGACACAGTAAATGACCAATCAGCATTCGCTTTCTAACCTGCCGCTACATTGTGTTACACACAAAAACACTCCGGCGTGCAGCAAAGTCTATTCGAACAGTACCGTGATATGTCAGATCCGCAGCCCAGCGATAGCTCCAGTGGGGGTCACAGATGTGATATAAACCAATTCATTTTACCTCACAAACAGTCAAAAACCCTGTGACTGGCTGTTCCTCAGATACGCGCGTTGTTCTCGCGTTACGTTTAAACTAGACGCTGTTTTCCCACGGACTCGCGTGCACGGAAAAGCTGGGTCGCGTGCACTACAGATCAGTGGTCGCGTGAGGTGGATGAGAGGAGAACACTATGGTAAGTAAGGGATAATGTAGAGCGAGGCGGTTGTTAAGCGTCGGGGTCCTGATCAGCCTGTCGGGATTGTATTCGCTATAACAACCGCCTCGCTCTACATTATCCCACTTATTACATGGCTACCTACCAAATAAATCAATAATTTGACACAAAATATTGATTTAAAAATGATTGTATTGCTTCCGCTAAAGAAAATAGTCTGTTCCGTCTCTATGGTTAGAATCCTGCTTCCATAGCAACGCTCTGTTTTTCATGGCAACGGTGTGTTATACTTAGCCATGCAATAAGTAATAATAATACATTTGGAAATAAATCCTTGAAAATGTTATTCACTATCAACTGTATTTATTTATCCATGATTGGCGTAATATCGTGTGTAGTATACATTTTCATATGTTCATGTATGTCATACAAAATACATGTGACGGCTTGCAACGTTTCAAAGAAACAAACAAGCAAAACTAAACAGACATAAATCATTATTATTTAAATATACTTAAAGTAAAACAACCAGTTTAAGGTAAATAGTATAAATAAACTATGTGAGATTTATATTTAACTATTTATTGTACATAAAATGTATGTAATTGCACATACTATTTTGTCATTAATTTATGAATATTGTTTCGACTGGTTCATTAATGATAAATGTTATTTGTAACCTGCAGTAAGCAGCAGTAATTATTTATGTGACTGAAAAAATGACAGTAAATATTTAAGCAGACAAGTAGCTGCACTAAAACTTTATTTATTGAAGTGTTACCTTGCCTTATTGTTTACATTTTAATTTCTTAGTAAATATATTTATTGTAAAAAGAATATTGCATAAATATTATGTACAATAAATGTTCATTTAGTTCCACCAATATTCTTTATGTTTCTCATTTACTGTATTCACATGTATTGTATCAGCCAGATTGCTTTCTCAATATCGGCATCGGCCATTAAAAATCCCATATCGGTCGACCACTAAAGAGAACATATGTTAACGTTGCTAAGAGTGGTTGCTAGGGGTGTTGTGTAGTGATAGTGTAGCAGTCATAGCCGTGTTTTATCCTTTAATCATGAATAAAACACAGCTATTGACCAATCAGAATCAAGGACTGGAACTAACCGTTTTATAAGCATACTGAATACTCTGCAACCTATTCAAGACAGAGAACTTGTGCTGCATTATTATCATGTTGATTTATAGAAAGAGCAAAAGACAAGCAGGTTGACACGTACCATCTTCAATGATGAGCTTTTTCGTCTTTTGTTTGGACATGTTAACTTACAAATCAACTTGACCAGAGATGTAAACTATCCTGCAGACTGTAACTGCTAAATAACTGAGCTCAACATTACAAGAGAAGAAGTACTGAATAAAGTAAAAGGTATTCAAAGTAAACGGTTTCGTGTAATTATTGTCAATGTCGATTATTCTGTTATAAACCTGAATTCGTTACTGTATTTAAGAAATGACAATACTAATCTACAGGAGTTCCCACCGGTCTGCTTCTGTCCGACAGTGAGCGGTTTTTCTACAGGGAACATGTACAACATCGCCACCTATTGACGTGGAAGACAAGAGTATTGGGTTGGAAAAGGGTTCATGTTTGGTTATGAGAAATGTTGACTCGTGCTGCATATTATTTTTTATATTAAATATTAAAAACTATAAAAAACTAATAATAACATCTTAATACCCTAATTGTCAACACATTTGCATGTGTACTGTAATTGTACAACGTAACTAGCCTGGGTGCCAGCCCGAACCCCGCCCACAATATTTTTTGGTCGGGAAGTTCGGTCTGGACTCGCTCCGTTGAGGAGCTATTATGCCCGAACAAAAATTGTTCGGACCAATCAAATTGTCAGGGCGGGCTTTATACGATGATGGACAGATAAGCAACGGTAACGTCATCATCCACGTCATCAACGAGCGCTTGGGTTGAATTCAAATGACTGCCGCTGAAGAATTGAGATTTCACGAGTTCACGCTTACAAATAAGTCAGATAGAATAAATGCATATTTGGCGTGCTGTCTGAGGAGAGGCTTCGGGCTCGGTATTCGGCCCGAACCCAAAGTACTCCCCCCGTATTCCTGGCTGTGGAAGAACAAGCCAAGAGTGAGTGCAGGGATGCTGAAAACTGTCATGTTAGGTGAGTTGACCGAGTGAATAAATATATGCTTTCCTCTCATGCTGATAGACGGTTGATTGGATTGATTATTTGAATGTGCTCCTCCTGAAATTTGTTTATAAAACATCATGTGTAGATTCCGCCATCGCGTCTGTTATAGAAGATATCGACAGCGCATTAATTTTAAAAGAGGAACAGAGAACCGCGATCGGAAACATGAATGAAAAACATACGTCACTTACTCCGTTGCTCTGATTGGTTGTAGGTCTATCCAATTGAGTGCAGAGGAATTTTTTTTCCTGGTTCGGTTGAAACACGCCCCATAATCAAAGCTCAATGGAGAAGTATCAGACTCACATTCTGACTAGAATTGAGTATGACGACGTCAGGCTACAACGTAACAAGAATTGACAAGATTTTGCAAACATAAGTTTGGCCAACAATACACATGCATTTTCTTGTATAGCAAGTAAAACGTATGTTTTGCTGCATTGGGTAAGGCAATGGTTAGGCTATTTATTATTCAAACTGGCCTCCATGCCAGATCATGCATATGCTTGCCTGTTCAAATTATAGTGGTTTGTGAACGTAACCCCTTTAATAATAATAGCGTTTATCCTGTGTAGGTTGTTGATAGATGACACGTAACTATTTCATGACATTCTATTTAAATGTGTTTTTTATAGAGGAATGGCATCTAGCCTTACCCTAGAGATGGTTCCCCCTCCACCTCTGACTATAATCCTCCGAATGCACACACTAGAAGATTCGTCTGGACCGCGAGACCACACACACCTGTTCAACATTTTCACAGTGAGACAAGGGGCCCTATCTTGCACCCAGCGCAATTGACTTTGTACACCGACGCATGTTTCATTACTATTTTGCATCCGCGCAAAGCGCGCTTTTCCCTCCACAGAAGCACGTCGCTAAACTAGGGAATGAACTTGCGCTCCCTGGGCGGTTCAGCGCAAAAAAGGAGGCGTGTTCCGGCGCAAACAATCCCTGGTGCTATTTTACTGTTCCATAAAACAATTGCTCCACTGGCCAGAAAAAACCTAGTCTAAAGTCAGTGGCGCGTTGCGCATGTTATTCATATGCTATTTTAAGGGCGCATTGGCCATAATCAGTGTAGCATGTGCACAACGCACATACTTTGATTCTCTCATCTACACAGAAGCAGCAGTTTTCATTTTTGCAAATCATACATTATTACAAACGATAGATAGATATATATATATATAGATAGATAGATGGATAGATAGATAGATAGATAGATAGATAGACAATTTATTATAAAAGCATACATCTAGCTTACACATTTACCCAAATTATTATATGCCTGTTTAACCGAAGCTAATTTGGGTGTGTTTCTCCATCCCCAATGTCACTTCTCTGTCTTTTACGGCCGTGACGAGAGCGTTGCTCTCCACGGCTGTGAACCGCTCCTGGCGCGCGCCTGGCAAATCCGCCGTTACAATAGCAATCCGCCAAGGAAAAAGCGCGTCTGCTCTTAAAGGGAATGTGAGATGACGCTCTGATTGGTTTATTTCACGTTACGCCCAAACCACACCTATGAATAATGAAGCTACTTCAGACCAACCCCTTTTAGATTTGCGCCGGGCGCAAGAGTCATTTATCCCGCCGGGAAAATAGCAACAGCGCCGAGACCCGCCCACAAAGTTACTTGCGCTTTGCGCTTTGACACTTGCGTTTCAGATCGTTAAAATAGGGCCCAAGATCTCACAGAGACTCACGAGATCCAACGTGACTTGAGAAGAAAAACAAATGGGCAGAGATGGGAAGTACAAATACTTTGTTACTGTACTCAAGTAGATTTGTCAGGTATTTTTTACTTTACTTTACTATTTATTTTTGTGCCGACTTTTTCCTTTTACTCCTTACATTTTTAACATGAATATCGGTACTTTCTACTCCTTAGATTTTACAAAATTGGCTCGTTACTTTAGTTTCAAATCATTTCAGTGGAGTTACCGCTATTATTTTTCGAGTCATCAATACCGAATTAAATCTAATTGGATGGGAATATACGTTGCACTTGACGCACTACAAGACGACTCGACAGATTCGGTGGCATTCATTCGCGGCAAAATCATTGCGGCTTGATGGCGGTAACGTTAGCACATAGTAGTATGGGCGGCGACATTACTGAGAATGAAGAAAACGGAGATCCCAGAGATGTGGCACACAAGCAGCAAGACATTCCCAGTCATCCTCGGCCTTATCTGAGAGAGATGTTTGAGATAGTAGGCATCAAGTATGACTCCTGCTGAATGTGCTGCAAATTGTGCCAACCGAAACACCACGAACTGCTGGCTTTCAAGAATTCACCATCGAATTTGAAAAAAACACATAGAATTAAAATCATCTTTTTGTTGTTATCAAAAGCTATTTGTTGTTTGTTTCAGTAACTTTGTTAAGTTTATGTTAATGGTCAGTTACATTTGTTCTCCTGCTAGCAATGATGATGCCTTGGTTCGCTAGCATTTAGTTAAGTAACCCAAGTAACGTTAAGGTTAGCGAGCGTAGAGTTTATTTGAAAATAATCTAATACAGCTGATACAATATCTGCATGTATAGCTTAATATTAAAAACCAATTCAGTAACTTGATTTAGTGTAACAGTGCTGTAGTAACGTTACTCAAGGCCGTTCTTTTTTTCGAGATCACTTACGTTAACGTTAATGTTACTTGGTCTTGTCTCAAATCCTATCTACTTTATTTTGGGCTAAAGTTAATGTCTCAAACCTCTCAGACGTAAGTTAGAGGACTCATGTTTTTTTATCTCAAGTTTTTTATTATTATTATTATAATCAAGACCACTTTACGTGTTTTAAGGTTAAGGGATGTGGGGAGCACAAGCTAAGACTGTTAACAAATCTAGTGGTTGTTAGTTGTAACTCTAAAAGTATGGGGTATGGGGGGGGGGTTAGTAATTAATATTTGATCCTTTATTTTCTTTCCAGAAGCCATATTTGAGCACACACACATACATGTAGATTCCTTTAAATGTTAAGGGGAAGATTAAATAAGAGAAACTGGATCTGTGAATTCCCACAGAATCACAATTGAATTCATATCTTGCTACTCAGTCAGAATCGTATTAACCTGGAGTCAGTCTCTGTCACAATAATCATATATGTGATGTTTTAGGCCTATTGGCAGATGTAGGCAATGGCATATAAAGAGCCTTTTTTCCAAATCCACTTCAGTTTCTCAGCTTGCACTCTAGTATCATTTGTGTGGTCCAGGTAGCTTTGCATAAAAAATGGTTGTCATTCGCAAGGCTACTTTTACTTTTATACTTTAAGTAAATTTCCAAGCCTGTACTTTGTTACTTTTACTTGAGTAAAGAAGTTAAATTAGTACTTCTACTTTTACCAAAGTATTTTTTAACAAGTATCTGCACTTCTACTTGAGTACGGGAAGTGAGTACTTTTGCCATCTCTGCAAATGGGGGACAATCGACTTCATCAGCTGGTTTTTCTGGCGTGAGTTTTGTTTTAGGGGAGAAAAAACAAAGGAGAAACAAAGCTTATGGGTGATCTTCTTTCTCAATATTCCACTTTCGTGTCTGCCAAGTCTCAGCTACAGAAGCACATATCATCCGGTTGGAGAAGCTTGCTCGCTTTCATTGGCTATCATGGGTGACACATCAGAGGCAGCCCTAACAAGAGAAGGAAATATTAAACATTTGATATGTATGATTTGGGATTGAGTGGGCTCTGACGCGATCAGGCAGTAAAATAACCGTAATGACACACAATTGAGGAATTTTTGGACAAAAAAATATTTGCGACAAGAAGTGAATTGGGACACAACCTCGACCACTTGGGGGTGCAAATCTAATTTTCAAGTGTGTGGCCAGCCTAATTTCAGAGGAACTAGACTACAGCAAACTCTGAACCAGACTATTTAAACGGTGAGCAAGGAATCAAACACACCGGATTCAACTCATCAGCTCATCAGTAGAGACTCAAGACCTGAAATGTTTGTGCCAGATTAGAGACATTGTAGGGGAACCATTGATCTAGAGTTTCATGACTGAACTCAATATATATATATTTTTAACTGTGTGTATTTAAGTGTAAATGTGTATGTCAGTATATTTAATGTTACTGTGCTTCAGCCATTCAAAGCCGTTCTTTTAACCCTGTCAGTAAAGCTGTTTGACTCTGATGAGTCTGAGGTGAGTCTGTATCTCGTCCTGATCTCTCTTCGGTCTCGTCGTGAGCTCACAGTCTACAGCAGCTTTTGCATTCAGAAGGTGTTCCCCATCGAGGAACTCGCGATGCGTCGGTGACGCTTTGGGAACGCCTCCTGCGTGATTGCGTCTGAAGCATCTATGTCAGCTAGTCCAATGGCGGGCGTGAGCGTCACAGGCAGGTGACGTCATGACCAGGAAAGGATAAAAGCACATCCGGTGCAACCGGCACTAGCTTCTGTTGCATCAGCAAGCGATCTGTGTCAAACCTGTCTGTTTACTGTTGTCTGTCGTACAAAGTTTATATTATGGCAAAACAAATCTTCAAGTCCTGTGTTCCTCCCTGCCCGCGTTATTTAACGGGTGGGGATACACACGAGCTTTGTGTGATTTGTTTGGGAGTGGAGCATGCGGTATCAGCTTTTGAGGGGGCTGATTGCCAGCATTGCGAGAAGCTGCCGCTTCGCACGCTCCGCTCCCGTCTGTCACTTTTCGAGGAACGTGGTGAGGCTTGCGAGCCTCAGGGTGCTGGAGAAGGCATTCCTGGGGATCGCAAATGGATCTCTCAGCGGGGTTGGAGACGGATCCGAGGACCCTTTCTCCTCCCTTACCTGGGAGATCCATCACTCAATCTCCGGTGTCGGAAGCCCGCCCTGCGGCTTCTTCCGCCCGGAGAGAGAGCCCAATGCTGCAGTACTCTTCCTCCGAGGAGGTGGATGTGCTCACTATTGAAGGTGACACAAACAGGGGGGAAGAGGAATCGCCATCTCTTTCCCCAGCACATGAGGAGTTGATGGATGTGTTATCTAGAGCTGTTGAAAAGTTACACATATCATGGCCACTAGAGAAACAGGGCGCTCGTCCCAAAAGTAAATTAGACGAGCCTTTCCTGCCGTCTAATATTTCACCTCCATCACGGAGCCTGCCTTTCTTTCCCGATCTGCACAGTGAGCTGTCTAGATCGTGGAACAAACCATACTCTTCACGTTTGTTCAGCCCTCAAGTTCACGTATATTTAAATATGCAAAGGGTATGAACGAGTATGGTTATAGATCAATGCCCCGGGCTGAACAGACGCTCGCGAGCTATCTGTCGCCCGGTTCAGCATCATCCATGAAGGCTCCAGTTTTGCCCACTAAACCATTAAAAACAACTTCTACGTTATTTGGTAAAGCTTTTACGGCAGCAGGTCAGGCTGGAGCGTGCCTTCACACTATGGCGCTACTTCAGGCATATCAGGCTGACCTGCTGGGGGATTTAGATAGGAGTGAGGGAGTTAATAGTGACGATATTCGAGAACTTCGTCGCGCTACTGATTTGTCACTCAGAGCTACCAAAGAGACCGCCAGAGCAATAGAGCGGTCTATGGCGGCGCTGGTGGCTACTGAAAGGTATCTTTGGTTAAATCTTTCTGAGATCAAAGACAAAGATAGATCTTTTCTTTTGGATGCTCCGTTAAACCCCGATTGTCTGTTTGGTGAAGCAGTGAATGAAGTGGTTGAAAGATTTCAGGAGACTAAAAAACATTCAGAGGCATTCAAAAAATTTCTCCCTCGCAGATCTAATCCCCCTGGGGCTGCTGGGAGTGAGCAGCCCCAGCCAGCATGCTCCTCATATCGTGCGCAACAAAAGGAGAGTGTCGCGTTTGCGGCTTTCCACGCCCCGGTGGGGGTTACATCCCTGGGTAGAGACCCACTCATTACTCATTTTCTTCGTGGCACGTTGAGGTTGAGACCTGCAACACGCACTAGGGTGCTGGCCTGGACCTTGCAATAGTATTAGAAGGCCTTTCTAGGGCTCCATTTGAACCCCTAGACTCAGTCTCAGAGAAGTTTCTCACATTTAAGACTATATTTCTTCTTGCTCTTTCATTCCTTTTAAAGAGTCGGAGACCTTCAGGCCCTCTCGGTTTCTCCCACCTGCCTTGAATTTGCACCTGGGATGGTCAAAGCTTTTCTCTTCCCTAAGCAGGGATACTTCCCTAAGGTACCGACCAATATTCCGAGGCCTATTGTGCTACAGGCTTTCTGTCCTCTTCCATTTACATCTTTGGACCAGGAAAAGTTGAACTTTTTGTGTCCAGTGCGAGCATTGGATACTTATGTTCATCGGACTTCTTCCTGGAGGAAGTCCGACCAATTATTTGTCTGTTTCGGATCACCTAGGTTAGGTCTTCCTGCTTCTAAGCAGACTATGAGCAAATGGATAGTTGAGGCTATCTCTCTTGCCTATGAGTCATCTGACCTTCCGTGTCCTTTGGAGGTTAGAGCTCATTCTACTAGGAGTATGGCGACCTCTAAAGCCTTGTTATCTGGGGCCTCTTTTCAAGACGTCTGTGATGCGGCAGGCTGATCCTCACCGCTCACATTCGTCAGATTTTATAGCCAAGATCTTGACGCTACTCCAGGGTCTCAGGTTCTTAATGCTTGATGTATTAGTTCTGTTAAGGCTGACACTCAGGTTCTTGAAATTATGGCGATTTGGGTATTCTCGTTCCCAAAGCGTCATCGACGCATCGCGAGTTCCTCGATGGGGAACGTCTCGGTTACGACTGTAACCTTAGTTCCCCGAGAAGGGAACGAGACGATGCTTTGGGAACACCTCCTGCGTGATTGCGTCTGAAGCATCTATGTCAACTAGTCCAATGGCGGGCGTGAGCGTCACAGGCAGGTGACGTCATGACCAGGAAGGGATAAAAGCTAGTTTCGAAGCTAGTGCCGGTTGCACTGGATGTGCTTTTATTCTTTCCTGGTCATGACGTCACCTGCCTGTGAGGCTCACGCCCGCCATTGGACTAGTTGACATAGATGCTTCAGACGCAATCACGCAGGAGGTGTTCCCAAAGCATCATCGACGCATCGTCTCGTTCCCTTCTCGGGGAACGAAGGTTACACTCGTAACCGAGACGTTTTATATGATAAGCACATGCTTCACTCTGCATGTGTTTATAGCTCTATGAACTGAACATGACATGATCAAGAGCTCTTCTTCATCAACCAACAAACATGACTTTCAGCATCATCTTCCTCTTGACTCTGGCAGCGTTTAGTTCAGGTTTGAATAATGATTTATGATTGTATTTCCCACCATCAGTGGAGTCCAGACTGAAGATACAGGAGATTATTACTGTCAGAGTTTACACTACATCAACAGTAAATATGTGTTCACACAGTGATAAAAAGTTGTACAAAAATCTGTTTATGAAGAGAATGAGTCAGTGTTTCAATATGATCATCATGTTTTAGTTGTAATATATGATCCCTGTCAATCAAACTGAACAGACTGCATTCAGTCACTTCTGCTGTCTGGACGTGATGCTTTCCATTTGAGACACAGGACCTTTTATAAATTAATTATGTATTAATTATGATTTTCATAACATTTTCATATATATTTACACCATTGCCTATAAATGTAATGATTATGTAACAATTAGTGTCAGAACAACTGATTCTTGATCTTGATCTTTTTTAGGATATTTTTATATAATAAAGTTTTTAATCCCCTATGAATATAATGATCAGTTTGTCTGCGCTGCTTCACTAAAGCAGAAGTGAAAGTGTTCCAGTCCAGATCATGTAACCAATCAGAGAGTGAGACTGAAACCCCATTTGCATTGTCAGGGTGGAGTGATTGTGATCCTCTCAGAATAGAGCAGCTCTGTCTCCAGAGACCATGTTCAAACCCCAAGAGCTTTATTTGACATTTACTGCTACATCAACCTTCTGAAAAGCACCTGCATCTTCATCTGTTAGTTGAATGATGTTGTCAGACACAAAGTGAACTTGTTGAGAAGCTTTATTGAATGTTGCAGCAAACACAGCAGATTGAAAGATCACACACACACACACACACACACACACACACACACACACACACACACACACACACACACACACACTCTTTCAGTATTGAGTTGTAAATCACTACAGCTGCAGCACTAGACTCATGTGAATCCTGCCTAACACAGGACACTCAGATACGGCTCATCTTCAGGAGAGAAACATCAGCACTCAGAGCTCTTGTGGAACGAGACCTCATGAGGAGCTCCATCATGTGTTACTCTGCAGACGTACAGCTCTCCCGCTTCCCAGCGTGCTTTGCTGAGGGTCAGGACGCTACTGCGGCTGTAGCGGCCGTCCTGCTGGCTCTCTGCGCTGGTCAGAACCCCCTCGGTGACCTCTGACCCGTCCAGTGTCCAGCTCACCAGCGCCCCCTGTGGAGAGTAAGAGCTGAGCAGGCAGAGCAGTGCGGCTGAGTCTCCAGAGATCTGCAGAGAAGAGGGCGGCAGCAGAGACACTGAGGGCTTCACTGTGGGACCAGCTGCAGGAGACAAACACAACACATTCACACACACACAACACACTTTGTTTAAAGCTTTCATACATATTGCATTATAAAAGTAGTTTAATGCATTAATTATGCACTGCTATATACATTAAAATGCATGTATGATCTCATCAATAAGTGTAACAGCAGTTATAACACATATTATCTATTATCAGGCCGATCTGACTGCTTTAATTCCAGCAATTATTCACTCTGAACATAAATATCTTACATTTTGAGATATTCACCTGAACTGAAAATGTAACTCAATTTCAAACAGAGTTAAAACACAATTGAATCATACAGAATGAACAAAACACTGAATTATAAGCACAACATGAGCAAAAGAGATTCAGTATCATTGACTGAACTACAGAAAGAAGCAACATTTACATTCTGATGTCAAATCTCTTTTTCCATGTATGATTTCTACAATAAAAGATGAACTAAATATGAACTCAGTGTAGAAATAAATGAAGGAAAAACAAACCTGTAATAAACTGATTAAACTCATAGTGAGACACAGTGTGGAAATATGTTTAGAATATTTTTTTTTTTTGAAAGGAATAATGTTATTCTTAAAATAATATCATTGTTTTAGATAAAATAATTATACAACAATATCAGTAACACTTTAATTAAAGCCTTTATACATATTGCATTATAAAAAGTATTTTTAATGCATTAATTATATATTGTTTTACACATTATAATGCATGTATGATCTCATCAATAATTGGACCCAAAGTTTTAACACATTATAATATTATCTATTCATTGTTACACCTCCAAAAAATTATAATACACTAAAACTCATGACAAACAACCAATTCTAGATGTAACAAGGAATTTGTAAATATTATAAACATTTTAACTTTGGTTACAGTTATTTATGAAAACATATATGACATTATAACATACGCTATTGATACCTTAATAATGCATTATACATAAAGGCTTTAAGTAAAGTTTGCCACAATATCTAATAATCATTATTATTAATAAATGTTGTTCTTGTTTCCACTGTAAAACACTTTCTGAAATCTAAATTGTATTTTTTTATAAGGTGATTAAATAGACAGACTTACCGATCACCAGTTTAGTTCCTCCACCGAATGTGTACCACAGTGATACAATCTAATGAAACGCTCGTACAAAAACCTCTATTCCACTCGAGTGAACACACACTCCAGCAGAGAGAGAGAAACAACACTTCAACACACTGATATTAGAAGATCCTCAGCTCTTCTCAACACTCACTCATTCAGATTTGACTAAATGCTTTCTGATATAACACTGTTTAAAGAAATATATTTGATGAGCTGTGACCTCTGAGGTGACCTTTGACCTCTTTGATCATGGATGATGTTGTGGAGTTTCTCATAATGATGCTTCTGTTCTTCATATGCAGATCAATCATCATGATTCACAGAAAAAGCTTCAAATAAATCAATCAATAATTCTGAACATTTCAGATGCACATTGTTTAATATATAATGACCTGATTATGAGTCCTGATGAACTTCATGCATGTGGAAAATGTGGGAAAAATAGATATCATGAAAATATTTCCCAGAGAGCAACATGCCATTGATTCAACTTTATTCCTCTAAATATAGTAAAACTGATTTATTTAGGTCTTGATTTCTCATTGTTAACATGCTTGTAAAGGTGTAGCACAGAACTGTACTCAGAGAAACTGCTGCGTATGACATATGTTTAAAATGATCTACATTCATGATTCTCCAGACAAAACCTAGTGTCTTATCAGCCTGACAAACATAACAAAAATATTTCACAATTAATAAATATGTGCAATTAATCAGTAAATGGTTCAATAACATTATTCTGAAAGTAAAATCTTCTATGTAGAGTTTATGAGTTTGTTATCAGCACAAGCTGTTGTAAATCCTGCCCACTTCTTTGCATTGTCAGCACATGCTTCAGTGCTCTGAGAGTGTTTATAGTGCTGTGAGTTTAACACTTCATGACTGAGAGCAGAACACAATCTTCATCATCACACAAGACTAAACTACAGCAATGAACACAATCAACATCTTCATCTGGACCATTGCACTGTTTATTCAAGGTAAGATGTAAAAACTGAGTCTGGTTTTGGTGTTTTTGTAAAAGTATATGATGATAATAGTTTAAACACTAATAGTTTTTTTTCTTTTCCCTTCTTCAGAATCCAGAGGAGTGACTCTGACTCAACCTGAAGTTAAAACTGTCCAACTGAGTCAAACAGCAACAATAGAGTGTAATATAGATGTAGGAATACAAAGCAGCTACTTATACTGGTATCAGCAGAAACCTGGAGAAGCTCCTAAACTCCTGATTAAATATATAAACAGTCTCCAGTCTGGAACTCCATCTAGATTCAGTGGCAGTGGAACAGCAAATACTGGACGAGATTTTACTCTGACCATCAGTGGAGTCCAGACTGAAGATGCAGGAGATTATTACTGTCAGAGTTATCACAGTAGCTGGGTGTTCACACAGTGATAAAGAGTCGTACAAAAACCTCTGTCAGTCAGACGTCACAGTGACTGCACTGATACAGCTGAGAGAAACTGCAGCTGCTGATGGAGGATCACAAACTACACAATATCAATGTTTAGTTCAAAGTTTCTAAAGACTGTAAAAATATACATTTATCGATAGTAATTTATTTGATATGAAATAAGAGTTAGTGCTGATATTCAACCCATTCTCACTCCCAAGGCGTCAAAAACTGAAGCATGGTCAAGCGCCCCGGCGTCACTCTATGGACGAATTCATAATCGTATGGTAAATTACCTTAATTATAACCGTCTTAATTTATATGTTTCAAAAAGAATAGTAATTGCACATAGAGTAAGTCGAGACTTTCTTGTTTTACAGCAGAGAAGGAAGACCAGTCCTTATATAATAATAATAATAATAAACTTTATTTTATATAGCGCCTTTAAAAGTAGCATCTCAAAGCGCTTTACATAAAAATATGAAATTAAAAGGTACATATACCTTTTAAAAGGTACACATAGCAGTGCAAACAGTAAAAAACTGACCACACAAAAAATAAAAAATAAATCAATACAAAAACAAGCATAATAATGACAATAAATACCTCCTAGCTCTAGCATTCAATGGGGTATAGTTACATTTGTAGGTTTATCAAACAGGGGTTTATTTCATTTCATTTTTATTTTATTTTTTGTGGTGTTAATGATGTATGTTGTTATGATTGTTTATGTGTTTGTACAGCACTTTGTTCAATGACAAGTTGTGTAAAAGTGCTTAATAAATAAATAAAAGAAGAAAGAAAGACATGAATCACACAAACGCTACCCTAAAAAAGTAAGTTTTAAGGGATGATTTAAAAACACTAAGGGATTCTGCATTTCTAATCTCAGAGGGCAGGGAATTCCACAATTTAGGAGCCAAAGAAGAAAAAGCCCGATCACCCATAGTTTTTAGCCGTGTTGTTTGGACAGTTAGAAGACCAGCTTCAGAGGAGCGTAGAGCACGTGTAGGAGTGTAGGGGGTTAGAAGCTCACACAAATATTGAGGGGCCAGATTATTTAAGGCCTTATAAGTGAGCATGAGAATTTTAAAATCGATACGAAAACTAACAGGAAGCCAGTGCAATTTTTCCAGGACAGGTGTGATGTGCTCCCTTGCACTGGTCCTTGTAAGAATTCTAGCAGCTGAATTTTGTACCAACTGTAATTTACTTAGGGTAGCTCTAGATACTCCAGCCAGCAAAGCATTACAGTAATCAATACGTGAGAAAACAAAGGTGTTGATTAATTTTTCAGCTACAGAGAAAGTCAACATGGGACGCAATTTGGCAATGTTTCTGAGATGAAAAAATGATGTTTTGACTGTGTTACGAACATGATGGTCAAATGTTAAATTGGCATCAAATATCACCCCCAGATTTTTTAGGTTAGTTTTGAATTGCAGAGCAGAGCCATCCACACTTAAGGTTATGGACTCTGCTTTACGCAACTGATGAGGTGAACCAATAAGCATCACTTCAGTCTTGTCACTGTTTAGACAGAGAAAATTTTCAGACATCCATTTCTTAATCTCAGTAAAACATTGAGAAAGGAAAGACACAGGCATATTGACATCAGGTTTTGAATGTATATATATCTGAGTGTCATCGGCATAGAAGTGAAAGTTAAGACCAAGTGTTCTTAAAAGTTGGCCAAATGGAAAAATGTAAATACTAAAAAGTAAAGGGCCCAAAACTGATCCCTGGGGAACACCAGAGTGCACCATACCGACCTCAGACTTGCAATCACCCATCACAACAAACTGCTTGCGATCCGAGAGGTAGGACTTAAACCACTTTAATGCAGAATCGGAAACTCCAAAGATAGTCTCTAAGCGGGTGATTAAAATGGAGTGATCTATAGTGTCAAAAGCGGCACTAAGATCAAGAAGAATCAGTATAGATAAGCGGCCAGAATCAGAAGCCATTATATCAACGCAAGCTAATCGAATAAGTCCTTTGTTTCGGGTGAGGAAGGAACATCTGTTGCCCAAAGACAGAAAGCTGCGCGAGTCCATTGGTATGTCTGGAATTGAAACAATGCTGTAATATGTAGTACATAATTTGATGTTGACAATTTTACATTGTACAGGTTATCACTTGGTTTTTGACCATGTGAAGCTCTTGAAACAAGTGACAGAAGAGTATGTTGTCTGGAAAGAAATCAAGCATCACTAGCAAAGGCTCAAAAGAGACCATGCCTTTCTTAAAGATCTTTAAAGGTTGCTGTTGATATGGGTAAACAGTTTTTGTTCAGTACTTAGCTTATATTATGTGCTGCAATATTATATAGATAATACTTCAATGTGTATATTATATAATGTACTGACTGCTGCTTTGTAAATTGAAATTAGGAACGGGCAACTCTGGCCCTTTGCGTTCTCCTTTTTGAGGTGGAGAGTTTACCTCGCTGCGATACCAGCTCGCTTTTTTTTTTTTTTTATCAGTTCAAAAGAGATTCATTTTGCTCTGTTGACTTTGATATTACAAACAAGTTTCATACATCAATCGATCCTGTTAAGTGTGTATTATTTTTGTGTATACTCACAATATAAACAAAGGGTTGTGCTTTTCGCCAAATAAAGAAAAATAAACATGATGCAAGTTCTGCCTTCTCTCTGTCAGTGTAGTCCATTCTGAAATGCGTCCGAAAATGACTCAGCGAATACTCAGTCAAACAGGCATACAGACACACGGGCATGAAGCTTGAATTCTCTTCTTTTAAATGAAGTAATTTATATTCAAAAAAAATATTCTCTGTTTATGTAATCTTTATGAAAAGAGAGAGATGTCAGTCGTTCTAATCTCAGCTCATTACGTTTTAATCTGCCCCGCCCACGGAGAGCGCGCCCTATTCAAACGCAAATGACTGAGGCAATCCTGCAAACTGTGAACGCCCCCATATCAGCTCGAGAAAACACATCAAGTTTATTCAGATCATTGTACTTGTTTACACCGTGTCGCAGCGCTGTGAGGAATAATAATAATGGAAAATGTACCTCAGAAGTGCTGGTATTTCGAGGAGCAACGGATGGAATACTGTAGTACGTTTTTTTTCATTCTCAAGTAAATCGCGTTTCTGTGTGAATGAATGAACGGCAGAGATGCGCTGTTTACCACAACTCGCAAAAAGACGGTTTAAATTTGAATTGTGTTTCCAGGGCCGGCGCTAGCCATTTGGGTGCCCTAAGCACAAATGCTTGGTGGTGAGAGAAAAAAAAACCTATACAAGGGCGGATTTGAACTCAGACCCTCTGCCACGACTGGCGAAAGCTCTACCACTGGACCATTAAGATTCACATTAGCTTAGTTGGCGGACTATATATTGGCACTGACAACATGTATTAGGCTACATCTCATTAAACGACAAATTAAACCCCATGTAACCTACTATTTAAATCGATTGCTGGACATGGTAATGTTATTGGCGTCCATCTTCATTGAATTTTGAAATCAGATAGAGCCGGCCAGAGCGCTGCATAATAAGTAGCCACGCCGGCTTATTCAGTATGGAAATACACACCAACAATGACACGCCCCTACTGTGTGCTAGAATCTCCGAAAAACAAGCCGATTTCAAACTCAAAATGTACGCTTTTAAATATACCAATACTGCTATCTCAAACATGGAGAGGCTTCTTCATGATCTCAACTGACAGATTCTGCAAAAAAACGAAAGTTTCATTTTGCTCGACAGTTGTGCTGCCGACTTGTGTCCCTGGTTTCCGTGACGGGTCACATATATTTTTCACGACCCAGATTTTTTGGTGCCCCCCCAAGCACTTGGTGCCCTACGCGCAGTGCGTGATGTGCGTGTGCGGAGCGCCGGCCCTGTGTGTTTCTGTGTGTGAATGAATGATCTGCTTTTAGCAAACTATTTTGCTATACTGAGTAAAAATCGACTGAAATATGTTGAAATAAAATGTATTTGTATAAGCAACGTATTAAACTGCAAATTAACATTTATATTCCTTATAATAAAAACGAAAGACCTATGTTACAGACAAATGAAAGACAACATTTTGTTGACTAGTTTTGGATAGATTACACATTTTTACTGTAAAATATCTGCCACCTCAAATAAGCTTTTGTTTGCCCATTTTTGCTAATATGTTAAATATAGTATGTTTTGTCAATGTAGGCTATATTCGAAGTAATGAATCCTTAACTTTGAAATATGTATGATAAAATGTATACTTTAGTTTTTACAAAGAAAGATTACACTTCAATTGTTGTTGTAATTGTAACCTTTTTAATAAAAAATATATATTTACAAGGTAGATGTAAACAAATTTTAAAAGGTAAATATAAGCCTTTTCTTTAAATAATTTTTATTGTGTTTTATAATTGACATATTTGGGGAGAGGATACATATTCCAAAACTGAAAATACAGTATCTGTCAGGTCCAGGTTGAGGAAGGAGACAAGCCAAGCGAAGTACCAAAATAACAAAGGTTTATTAACAAGAGGTAACTAAAAACAAACAAGAAACAGTGTGCTGGTGCACAAACAATAACCAACAAAAGACAAGTGAAGACAAGGAACTTATATACACACACACAGATGAACACAAGACAGGTGATGCAGATGATGATAATGATGAACAGGTGGGTAATTGAGGGAGTGCGTTCAGGTGTGGAGACAAGGAGGATTCTGGGAAGTGTAGTGAACAGGACGAAGACAGACGGTGACAGTATGAGAATTAACTGCACAATTACTAGACATGTAGTTGACTTGGATATTATACAATTTGCAAGCACAATTTGTGAAAAAAAAAAAAAAAAATTGACATACTTCCAACTGTGAACCAATTTGGTAGAATATATATTAGGGCTGTCAATCGATTAAAATTTTTAATCGCGATTAATCGCATGATTGTCATGAGTTAACTCGCGATTAATCGCATTTAATCGCACATTTTTTATTTGTTCTAAATATACCTTAAATTAATACTTTTCAAGTTTGTAATACTCTAATCAACGTGGGCATGGATAAATATAGATGCTTTATGCAAATGTATGTTTATTATTGAAACCATAGTCAATATAGCATGAAGACGAGACATGTTTCAAAGGCCATAGATGTTTTTCAAAGAACTTGTTCATGTCTATTAGACACATGTAGAAAGAACAAAGAAATACCAGGTTCCCATTACTTCTCTTTCTTTGCACTGAGCAATTAACACAAACATGTTTAGATTTTTGCATGACAGGGCAGCTCTTCTGAAAATGCTAAATGTACATTTAGCATTTATTATTACATTGTAGTTTGTCTCTCTCTGTGCCCATTTTGATAAAGCTAAATTCTCAATAAATTCTCAATAAAACGTATATTTTACTGTTTCTGTTGTCAAACAGCGGAATGAATTTGAAATGGTGACTGAAACGCGACCAAATAAACATAACCAGCTCTCCCTTCCAAGACGTTAATCTGCACAAAAATTCTGATAATCGAGCCGTCGTCTGGTGAAATCAAATACACATAAGCTAAAGACAATATCCGTGCTCTGATTTCGGCTATTTGTAAAATTAGAGAAGCAACATAATATCTGTGTTTAACTGAATTAAAGCGCTGCTCCTCCGCGTGAGACGCAGAGAGAGAGAGAGAGAGAGAGAGAGAGAGAGAGAGAGAGAGAGAGAGGCGCGCGCGTGCTGAGAGAGCAGTACCGGCGATTCTCAGAAACTAAATAAGGTTTGGGCGCTTTGTTGAAGGGAAAAAAAATCGCTAAAGGGGTCTGCAATGTTGCTAAGTTGCCAACACTGTGTATGTCCATTTCTCCAACTAGGGGTTGGGTCACGGGTCAAACAGAAAATACGCGCTGCGTTAATCGTCCGTTAAAAAAATTAGTGCCTGTTAATATGATTTTGCGTTAACGCGTCATTAACGCGCTAACTTTGACAGCCCTAATATATATATATATATATATATATATATATATATATATTGCTCTTGCATTCTTTCTTGTGGCTATAGATGACACATCTGAATGAATGGCTCATTAAGTATGCGGGCCCCATTGTCTCCTCATGTGTGAATCACTAAATATGCATGATGGTGTTGAATCGTTGGGCGATTCCCTTGCGCATATTGCCTTTCCAAACAAAAAGTGTTTTACAAGATTTAAATCAATGTGTTGTGTTATGTGAATGATAAGGCAGGGTGATTTTCACATCATTTTGAAGAAAAAACTCTAGGCGACAACATCCATTAGTCAAAAGTCTTATTGACACATATTTAGTATGTGTTTTGTGGCCTTATTTCAGAAACTTTAGTTTTTAGTTTTTTTCAATAACCATGCATAAACATTATTTTCTCAAAAATACAAACATGTACATGCATGTTGCTCACATATTATGGTAGTCCTGTTTGTGCTAAATAGAGTGTAATTATACCTTTGCCATTAATATGTTTATAAGCAAAAAAGCACAAATGTCAGGGCATGTCAGAACATCTCAAGGACCCCAAAAACCCCTCAGACCCCAGAGGGTTAAATCTCCAACCCTAATCGAGCACATCTGGAAATTTCCCTGGTTTCCCTGGTTTTCCGGGGTGGTGTAGTCGATCATATATTGCCATTTCTGTTAAAAGTGTGGTAAACCTTTCTCAATTCTCTTACTCTCGCACCCCAACGCTACACATGGTAAGTGTTGTTTTTACTGTGCTTCTACTACAAATACCACTTTGGAACTAACTGTACTACTTTAAACCTGATATGAATATGATTAACTGATTGAAGGCCTATAGCACGTCACATGACAGGCATTGTTTAATCACCGTAGTTTAGTAAGGTGTTGAAAGAAAGCAATGAAATGCAAAGCCTCCGTGGAGATGACAGATATAATGCAGTGACTGAACATGAGGGAGCTAATCTGATTAACCCTCTGGGGACCAAAAACGCGCCTGCGCGTTTTGCTCGTTTTTTTTTTTTTAGCAATGAAAATAAACACTAAATGCTCTGTTAATTTTGATCTTTCATTTTCGTGTAATACATCAATCGATCCTGTTCAGTTTCTATTTTTTTTCTGTATACTCACAATAAAAATAAAGTGTTTTGCTTTTTGACAAATAAAGAAAAATTAACATGATGCTATTTCTGCCTTCTCTCTGTCAGTAAACTCCCATTTGAAACGCGTTCGAAAATGATCTATAACTCCGCGAAAATTCAGTCAAACAGGCAAACAGACCCACGGGCATAAAGCTTGAGATCGCAGCTTTTAAATGAAGTAATTTATATAAAAAACAAATATTCTCAGCTTCTGTAATCTGTTTAAAAAGAGAGCGACTCCAGTTGAGCTCATTACGAGCCATTCAAAAGTAATTTGACCACTCCCCGGAGAGCGCATGCTATTCAAATGCAAATTCTGAGAACCATTTCAGTCTGTGAAACGCCCCCACATCAGCTGTAAACAAAGCGCGTCGCAATCGAGTGAGGCATAATAGCCTACCTTATGGAGAAAAGTTTATGGAGAAAAGTTTCCTCTGATATGAGGAGCAGATCCCGCTGAGGAGTGAGGTAGGCTGTTTTCTTTTCTCAAGTGTGGAATAACGTTATGGAATAACGTTAGTGTAGGCCTATGCAAACCGCAAAAAGATGAATCGCATTTCTAGAATATGACTCGCCTTTCTGTGAGATGAATGAAGGGTAGGGCCTAGATATTTGTAAAGACTGTTTAGCCTAAATATGAATCGCGTTTCTGTGAGATGAATGAAGGGTACATATTTGTAAAGACTGTTTAGCCTAAATATGAATCGCGCGTCTGTGTGTGAAAGAATAAACTGCTTTGCTATAGCCTACTGAGATGAGTAAAAATCGACTGGAATATGTTGAAATAAAATGTATTTGTATAAGCAACGTATTAAACTGCAAATTAGCATTTATATGCCCTAATATTTCATAAAAACAACGTTACAGTCAGTCACTTGTTGACTAGATTTGGGTACAGTTTTTAGGCTACTGTAGAATATACTACCACATCAAAGCAATTTCTGCTCATATCTAACGTTATATATATATATATATATATATATATATAACTATATTATTTATATATATTATATATATTTATATATATTATATATATATATATTTGCTATATTCAAACTAATGAATACATATGATAAAATGTAGGCCTATAATCTTTTTTCTTTTTCTTTTTTACAAAGAAAGAGTACACTTGAAATATTGTTGAAATTGTAATTATTGTTGTAATTGTAACATTTTTAATAAAATAGCAAAACATATTTACAAGATAGATGTAAGCGAAATCTTAAATGGTCAATATAAGTCTTCTAAATAGCCTACATATTTTGTCCTTGCATTGTGGCTCAGTCAGTGTCACACCTGAATGAATGGCTAATTATGCAGAGTCATTATGCAGAGTGGGTGGGACCTTGTAATTTAAGGTGTAAACTACTCCTCCCCCTCGCATATTGGCTTTCCAAGCAAAACCTGTTTTACACCATTTAAATCAATGTATTTTTTTTTTGTGAACGATAAAGCAAGACTATTTTCACATAATTTTGAAGCTAGAACTCAAAGGGACAACATCCATTAGTCAAAAGTCTTGTGGACACATATTTAATATGTGTTTTGTGGTCTTAATTCAGCAACTTTCATTTAAATTTTTTCCAATAACCACGCATAAACATTATTCTCTTAAAAATACAAACATCTACATACACGTTGCTCGCATATTATGGTAGCCCTGTTTGTGCTATATAGAGTGAATTTACACCTTTGCCATTAACATGTTTAGAAATAACTGAAAAAAGCACAAATGTCAGAGCATGTCAGAACATCTCAAGGACCCCAAAAACAGCTTGGTCCCCAGAGGGTTAATATCGACAAACAGAAAAGACATTATAACAAACATTATTAGGAAGGCGTATTTACGGCTACTTACCAACATCTGGCACTCGTGAACTGACGCCAAAATATCGCGATGTGTTCGGAAAGAGACTTCTTCAGCGCGATTTCCTACTGATAAAATTCATGAGTTGACACTTACATACAATTAGAGGGGGTAAAGTTTAATGCATATTTGGTGTGCTGTCCGGGGGGAGGGCGCCGAGCTCAGAGTTCGGCCCGAACCCAGAGTACTCTCCCCCGTATGTAAGTGTTTAGGACTAGAAGCGTGGAGAAGGGGTGGTGGAGGGATGCTGCTAAACTGTCAATGGATTGAGGTGAGACTGCTGAATGTATATATACCTCTTAGCATTGATTGCTGAGTGCTCTCCACTTGTGTTAATTATCTGACCGTGGTCCTCCCGAACTTTGTTAATAAATTAGAGGGGGTAAAGTTTAATGCGTATTTGGCGTGCTGTCCGAGGGGAGGGCTCCGAGCTCGGAGTTCGGCCCGAACCCAGAGTACTCCCCCCAAAAGGCTAAAGAGCAGAGGACAGCCGCCGGACTAAAGACCCCCCCAAATGAGTGCCGAGTTTGGCGGGCTGGCATCTCAAGAAGGGGCCTGGATCCTTGACCAGGAGGAGTCAAACTCAGAGTATAGAAGCATCTCTCATTTATTTGTAGTCGGAGTTGCAACTGTGTGTCACTGTGTTCACGATTTCTGATCATCTGTTGAGAAGGTACTCATGCAAGAAGTTATCCAGTTAACAAAAAGTAAAAAATTAAAAGAAATGCGGTGTATTTTGAGCGCAGGTGGTGTTTGCCATAGTATGTAGGTGCAATTGATCACACATCCCCATTGTTGGACCAGAGCAGTACCACACAGAGTACTTCAGCTGAAAGGGCCGGCATTCAATCATCCTACAGGCTGTTGTGGATGGAAGGGGTCTCTTTTGGAATGTTTTTTTTAGGAGCGCCAGGGAGCCTGCATGATGCCAGAGTGCTGCGTTTGTCAGGATGTGGGACCTAGTGGATAGGGGTTTGTTACTACCTGATGTAACAAAGAACATTTGTGGACATGATGTGGGGTACTATGTCCTTGGTGGTGCAGCCTATCCATTGAAGAGCTGGCTGATGAAACCTTTCACCGACAATGGACGACTGACACCCCAACAACTTGTGTACAACCATAAAACAAGCAGAGCCAGGGTGGTGGTTGAGAATGCTTTTGGCAGGCTAAAGGGCAGATGGAGGTGTTTGCTAAAACGAAATGACTGCAATACACAAAAGGTCTAATCCCTGGTAATAGCATGTTGTGTTCTGCATTACCTCTGTGAAATGAATGGTGATGAGTTCAGAGAAGAATGGGCTACGGGTACATTCAACCAGCCTGACGGGGCACTGTCACTGCCACTGTAGAGGCCGATGGTCTAGATGCACGTACAGGCCTAATGAAGTTCTTGACTACAATGTAGTAAACTGCAGTATCACTGGTTACAGACCAGAAACTGTTTTTTTGTGTTAGGGAAAAATAACCTTCAGAGGCTGTAATGAGCTTTTTTTATGCTTTATACACTTGTACATTGTTTTTGCTGTGCAACACTTTCTTTTTGTAAATAAAAATGATTACTTCTGAATCATGCTTTGGTTTTCATTTATTCTGTTATCACCTTCTGTTTACAGGTGAAACTTAGAATATTGTGCAAAAGTTTATTTAATTCAGTAATTCAACTTAAAATGTGAAACTAATATATTATATAGACTCATTACATGCAAAGTGAGATATTTCAAACCTTTATTTGTTATAATTTTGATGATTATGGCTTACAGCTATGAAAACCTTTTCACAATATTCTAATTTTGAATTTGGGTTTCATAAGCTGAAAGTCATAATATCTCAAAATATATTATGAAATATCTCACTTTGCATGTAATGAGTCTATATAATATATTAGTTTCACATTTTAAGTTGAATTACTTAATTAAATTAACTTTTGCATGATATTCTAATTTGTTTAACAACCTGATAAGTCACTTATGAAATTACATTTTATATTTATGACAGAGCCAAATATACCTTTATATTTGTAGTATATTTGGCTCTGTCATAAATATAAAATGTCATTTCATAAGTGACTTATGAGGTTGTTAAATTACCTACACTTTGCTTATTTTAACCTGTGCACTTTCACCTGAAATGTTTTAACATCTAACCAGCACCTTACTGTAAGAGCTAAAATTAACATGGGAATTAAAAGGCACTTGATCTCAAGAAAGTTACATTTTACAAACTTTATTTGACACAAGGTAAGTACTACTTACAAAATTATAAATAGTATAATAAACAGTAAAATAATGTGCAAAGAAAAACAAATACTAATGTATTTTGAACAACTGGACAAACTCCAAGAACAGAAACCCAGCCTAAAAGTCCCTTTGCAGGAATGCAAACAATATATACAAATTATAAATGCTAATAATTGTGCAAAGAAAAAACAAATGTGCAATTTCAAGTGCAAACTCAAGAGAAAGTGCAAACTACTGGTAAATCAGGTGGCTGGGCAATGTGGCTATTTTTTGAATGACTGGGCAAACTTTCCAAGAACAGACAGAAACCCAGCCTGAAAGTGCCTCTGCTGCCGTCTGCTTTCTTCAGCTTCCGACTGCAGGAATGCCAACTCCTGCCTCCTCATCTCTCTTTCCTCAGCCTGGCTCTCAAGTAACAGCTGCATGTATTTGTCACGTTGTTCTTGTCCAGGCTGCAGGGCGGCCCAACCCACCTTGGCGTGTGTGCGTTTCAGCGGGAGACATGGGACGTGGGCTACTGGTGATTGCACGGGAAAACACGCTGGTCTCCGTTGGCTGCAAATCATTGGGGCCATTCATTTCATCTGTAAAAACACATTGAAAAAAGTTAGTTTGTTTTATCACTGCAACGAGTTTAAGATGATATCATATAACTGTTAGATGTGATATTTACCTTCAACCGACTGGTCCTCAGATTACTTAAGTGATTCCAACAACGCAATTGCCAAGTCTTTTGTCACCGCTGCTCCAGAAAAGGCCAGCCTGTGTCCCAGCAACGCGTCCAGGCGGTCAAACCAATTGTTGGTACGTCGATCGTCGATTGTTGTGATCCTTTAACTTCTTGTTTTAATTTTTTGAACTTCTCTCTGCACTGTTTTCCAGTGTGAACGATGCCCAGCTCGCATAACCGACTCGATATTTTTAGGTATACCTTTTCATTGCGGATTGCCGTTTCCAGTTCCCGCTGGATTTCCTCTTCCGCAAATACGTTTTGGTCCAGTGATCGTATTTTTTATTAAATTCCATGTTGACAACTCTTACTGCACGATGACAACAGACAACTCTTACTGCATGAAGCAAAGAACCGCAATTTAAAAAAATGGCAGTCTAAAATAAAATGCTGTGTGGAGTCAACCAATCACAATGCGGCATGAACTCAACCAATCAGCATGTTCAGCGCACAAGTCCCACCCCCGAAAGTTCCAGAACTTTAAAAAAGTACTACCTCACCAGCAGGGACTTTCTGAGGGGGAAATATTTACCCAGAACTCAATATCAAACCTTTCACAGACTTTATTTATTTATTATGATGTACTAAGTAAATATATAATTTTATATCCCTTACTAAACTGGACTAAAATGTGTAGAAAATGTGAGTGGTGATTGTTGTTGTAAAACTTCTTGTTCTTGTAAAGCCACTACATTACAATTTCACACATAGAAAGACACGTACGAATGAGACACAAAATTTAAAATGGTTAAAAGTACAGTTTTTAAGGAAAATCTACTAATCACACTGATGCACATTATGACAGAAACCCTTAACAATGTTTTAAAACCATAAATGCAGTGATTATGATACAAATTGAGAGAAAAACTACCTTTACAATGTATCTTCCTATGGTGTCCCTATTATTAAAAGCCGAAAATGTGTCATTTGTGTTCAGAAAAATAACTACAATAATAATAATGAGCTTACCTTTGTGTTGTGCTCTAATGGCTCATTTCCACTGAGCGGTACGGTACAGTACAGTACGGTTCGGGTCGCTAAACCATGAATCGGCTAGCGTTTCCGCTGCCAACACTTGATAGGCGTGGTGTAGCCTATGCCAGAAAGAAGCGATCGACGTCATTTTCGCGCGAAGAAGAAAGCGTCATGAACAACAATGGATGACATACAGCAGATCTTGTTTTTGGTTCTCGGCAAGTTTGTCACAAGAAGCCAAGCGCCGACATTAGGCGTTTCTCAATACCAAGTACGCAAAGTTTGGACTTGCCAAGTCTGACTCAGGAGAATGACTCCCGAGGATGCGAGTCCGGTAATTCTGCTAATGGAACAGCGCGCATCACTCAGCTCGCTCTGCGACTCCGGTTATCTCTGTATGTATATTTTAGGCAACAATAAAACGAAATATGTTATAAAACACCACTCTGCCTCTTTTCGTTTTCATTTAAAGAAATCTTAAACATTATAGCCACACAAATGTGGTTCAGGGCTACGCATATTGATTATATTCACTGCATGTAATGTTAGCCTACTTATAACAAAATGAAATATAAAACACAACCCTGCCTCTTTTTGTTTAAATATAATATAAAAAATATGAAACATGTTAATATGGTCCAGGTAATATGTGCATTTGTACTAAACAACAGATGTTGCAGTAAACAACATTACAGTGATCATCTTCACTGTAATAAAATAAAAAATGACAAAACTCAACCCAGTCAATTTTGTTAAATTTCAGTTTTATCAATATTAGCCATTATAAAAGTAGAAGTAAAAGGTACAAGAAGCTGTACAATAAGAAATAAAGCAAACAATTCAATCAAACATACAAAGTCAGCGCTCTAGTCTAACCTTACAACGGAAAGTTAAATAGCTTAAATATATAAAGTTATGAAACTTCACTTAGCCCTCAGCCAAAACGATTGGCCAGGGAACAAATTATAGATTCACGAGACCAAATATCGCCCGTTAGATACTCAAGACGAATTATATCTCATGTTTAACCACTACAGAGACGTCAGAGTCAGCGGCAAACGTCAGAACGACTAGCCGAGGAAAGGCTGTTCCAGGCGGGGTACATGAGCGCCGAGCGCCCAGTGATCACCTGGATCTCACAATCTGGATCAAATTTTCATAAATCTTTATAAATAAACCACAGATTTGAGCTTTAAACAACTACATTCTCGCCTGAAAAACTCTTAAAACTACATTTTGTGACACAGTAACAGTAGTATTATATTTCAACTGTATATAAAAAATGGCACTTCTTATGTTGTCCTTCCCCTTGTTGACGATCCTCTGTCAACCAATCAATGTTCTGCAGTGAGTCTAGCTCCACCCTTTAGTACTGTACCGCTGTGCTAGGAACCCCAGCGGAAGGGTACCGGAAAAGTGGTACGGTACGGTTCAGCATTTTGGTACCATTCACAACTTTTGACAGTGGAAACGGAAATAATTGCGTACCGTACTGTACCGTACCGCTCAGTGGAAATGAGCCATAACTTTAAACAGAACGAGTACATCTTTCTTGAAGTGCACATTGTAGATCATAACAGAAATTAGCACAGCCAAAACTGATGAATGATTGAAACCTCTTCCAGCAGCGGTCGGGACGAGTAGAGCGCAGTCTGGACGGTTTAGAAGTTGCAGATGTCCTGATCAGGCCAGTGTGCACATGATGATGGACAGGAGTCATAGTCCCATACTCCATTTCAATGAAGTCATTCAACTGTGCTCTCAGAGTTACAGTTATATTCATAAAGAGCCTTCGAGTCCCACCAGGTGTAATCCACGTTTAGAGAGTTGGGTCACTCTCCCACTCTTTACTGTAGATACAACTGTATATTTATGCCACTTTGACACACTGATCACTCGAATATACAGCTACAAATGATCTCACTAAAAACCCGTCAGTCATGAATGATCACGTCTGATTGCTGATCTCTGATTGGCTGAATCAGATCTGCAGTGGGCCGGTGTATTTACACATCATGATGACTGATTTTATGGACTACATGCACACTTGAGTTTTGTTTATTAACCAATTAGTCTATAAAATGTAGGTGTTTGAAAACCGCCAAACCAATTTTTACCAGAACAATCAAACTCAAAACTGCCCAAATCTGGCAGCACTGGCTTCATGTCGTTACTGTTTCCAAATGTCACTGGTTCGTCACTAGGGGGCGATGATCTCTGTGAACCCATGAACCACTGTCTATTTCATTTTACCTGATCTCAGATCAGTTTTTAAAATATTAATGTTTATTGACACATTTTTATAATAAAAAAGGAGTTGTAGTTAAAAGTGTCTAATTGGTCTGATTACCAAGCTCTCCATAAAACAAACAAAACAAGCCCTTCAATTTAATAAACTAACACATATTATAAAGACATTTCATATTTACTGGTATTAGATGATTTGGTAATTGCAGTGAATAGATTAGACTTTAAATTAAAACATTTGCATTTGGTGTGTAAAAGGTGTTTTTATGCTGAGTTTCCGCTGTTCTGACCAGCGTGTGGCGTTTCCAGAGCTTCAATACAGTGAATCATTATGCAAATCAATCGGTGCAATGGTTTCTAAAAGCTTTGTTTCTCCCATCACTAGAGCAACATGATTCTGGTTCACTCTTGAGTTGATAACAGCAGGCCAGAGAGCAAACTTTGCCTGGCCCACCTCCACTTCTGGCTGGGTCCCCGGCCCAAAACTGGCCCAACACACTGAACATGGACACACAGAGCTTCCTCTGGCCCAGATGTGGCCCACACCCTGTAAAGTGACTCTTATTGACTGATATGGCCCAGGTCTGGCCCAGGCACTGTAAGACAGATCTGGCTGAGAGTCGGCTGGGCAGAAACTGCCAGTGAAACACAAACTCAACCAAGAGTTTTTATTATAAAATTAACAAATACACTTTAATATAAACATGTATGAACAATGAACAAATACACTATGATATTAACATTTATTAACAACACACTGATTCTTGATTTGTGATCATGTATTAGTTATGATTTTCATAACATTTTCATATATATTTACACCATTGTCTATAAATGTAATGATTATGAAACAATTAGTGTCAGAACGGCTGATTCTTGATCTTGATCTTTTTTATGATATCTTTATATAATAAAGTTTTTAATCTCCTATAAATGATCAGTTTGTCTGCGCTGCTTCACTAAAGCAGAAGTGAAAGTGTTCCAGTCCAGATCATGTAACCAATCAGAGAGTGAGACTGAAAACCCCATTTGCATTGTCAGGGTGGAGTGATTGTGATCCTCTCAGAATAGAGCAGCTCTGTCTCCAGAGACCATGTTCAAACCCCAAGAGCTTTATTTGACATTTACTGCTACATCAACCTTCTGAAAAGCACCTGCATCTTCATCTGTTAGTTGAATGATGTTGTCAGACACAAAGTGAACTTGTTGAGAAGCTTTATTGAATGTTGCAGCAAACACAGCAGATTGAAAGATCACACACACACACTCACACTCTTTCAGTATTGAGTTGTAAATCACTACAGCTGCAGCACTAGACTCATGTGAATCCTGCCTGACACAGGACACTCAGATACGGCTCATCTTCAGGAGAGAAACATCAGCACTCAGAGCTCTTGTGGAACGAGACCTCATGAGGAGCTCCATCATGTGTTACTCTGCAGACGTACAGCTCTCCCGCTTCCCAGCGTGCTTTGCTGAGGGTCAGGACGCTACTGCGGCTGTAGCGGCCGTCCTGCTGGCTCTCTGCGCTGGTCAGAACCCCCTCGGTGACCTCTGACCCGTCCAGTGTCCAGCTCACCAGCGCCCCCTGTGGAGAGTAAGAGCTGAGCAGGCAGAGCAGTGCGGCTGAGTCTCCAGAGATCTGCAGAGAAGAGGGCGGCAGCAGAGACACTGAGGGCTTCACTGTGGGACCAGCTGCAGGAGACAAACACAACACATTCACACACACACACACACACACACACTGCACTGCACATTCACAGCATAGGAATAATGCTGCTCTAGTTTTAGATTCAATCATTATAAAACAATATCAGTAACACTTTATTTAAAGCTTTCATACATATTGCATTATAAAAGTATTTTAATACATTAATTATGCACTGCTATATACATTAAAATGCATGAATGATCTAATCAATAACAGCAGTTATAACACATATTATCTATTCATTGATCCACCTTTATGAAGAACAACCCTTTTGAGATGAAACAATGAAATAGCAAATATTATAATTCATTTTAGATTTGGTTACAGTTATTTATGATAAGATATAAGGCATTGTGCATTAAAGGCTTTAAGTAAAGTTTCAACACAATATGTAATAATAATTATCATTAATAAATGTTGTTCTTGTTTCAACTTGTTTTAAATTGTATGTTTAGGAATATTATAATAATTAAATAGACAGACTTACTGAACACTACTTATAACTGCAGTTATAACACATTATAATATTATCTATTCATTGTTACACCTTCAAAAAATTATAATACACTAAAACTCATGACAAACAACCAATTCTAGATGTAACAAGGAATTTGCAAATATTATAAACAGTGTTGGGAACGTTACTTTAAAAAAGTAATTAGTTATAGTTACTCACTACTTGTTCCAAAAAGTAACTGAGTTAGTAACTGAATTACTCTATAATAAAAGTAACTCGTTACCAGGGAAAGTAACTATTTGCATTACTGTAAAAAAAAAAAAAAAAAAAAAAAAATTGCTACAGTATATGTAAAAGAATTTGGATTTTTTTGAGCAGTTTTTAAGTCAGTTGAAATGAGTAGAACAGACAGGTGTTTGTACATAACTTTCAATATTTATTGCACGTCGACAGACAGCAAGAGGTTTATCCTGCACTTCAAGCATTATCTTTGTAAGAAAAGTAAACAGTTACACCATATAAAGTGCATTTAACTCTGCAAATTAAATCAACCTCTCTCAACTTTTTATTAAAAGTTTTATTAATAAAGTAAAGGCATTGGACCAGTTTATTTGTAGTGCACTGACTGTGCACATTATATAAGATTAATATATTTGTTTTCCTTAAAATTTTAATTTGCAGTAACTTAAACACTTTTTGATGTTTGAACGCCTCACACACACACACACACACGCACGCACACAAATGTAAACACTTTGCGACTTTTCGATCGCGCCCGCGCCTCTCTTTCTCTCTCTCTCTCTCTCTCACACACACACACACACACACACACACACACAAATGTAAACACTTTGCAACTTTTCGATCGCGCCTCTCTCTCTCTCTCTCTCGGTTCAATACGAATACATGTACCGTTCCACCCCTAGTTCTTGCCTTTGACCTCAATTAATTTGAAGTAGTGCTTATATCTCCACCTTGAAAATGCCAACTTTTCATCGGATTGCTCCTGACTCGCCATCTCTGCTGCTTCATCGAATCTGTTTAGCTGGTGTGTGTGTGTGTGTGTGTGTGTGGCGCGTGTGCTGGCATGTGTGTAAAAACACTGGCTCTGATTGGCTACCATGAAACACATGACCCTGCCTTAGCCAATCATAATCGCTTACCTTGTTATTAACCCACCTCCTCAATCGCTGTACGAGCCAGGGGTGCGTTCGGATTACACAGTTTATTCAATCAATGCATAGTAACGCACCGCATTTAACGTTCAGTAATGTTAACGGCGTTGTAACGACAGGAAAAGTAATTAGTTAGATTACCCCGTTACTGAAAAAATAACGTCGTTACCTAATGCCGTTCTTTTAAACGGCGTTATTCCAAACACTGATTATAAAACATTTTAACTTTGGTTATAGTTATTTATGAAAACATATATGACATTATAACATACGCTATTGATACCTTTATAATGCATTATACATAAAGGCTTCAAGTAAAGTGTCACCACAATATCTAATAATCATTATTATTAATAAATGTTGTTCTTGTTTCCACTGTAAAACACTTTCTGAAATCTAAATTGTATTTTTTTATTAGGTGATTAAATAGACAGACTTACCAATCACCAGTTTAGTTCCTCCACCGAAAGTCCACCACAGTGATACAATCTAATGAAACGCTCGTACAAAAACCTCTATTCCACTCGAGTGAACACACACTCCAGCAGAGAGAGAGAAACAACACTTCAACACACTGATATTAGAAGATCCTCAGCTCTTCTCAACACTCACTCATTCAGATTTGACTAAATGCTTTCTGATATAACACTGTTTAAAGAAATATATTTGATGAGCTGTGACCTCTGAGGTGACCTTTGACCTCTTTGAGCATGGATGATGTTGTGGAGTTTCTCATAATGATGCTTCTGTTCTTCATATGCAGATCAATCATCATGATTCACAGAAAAACCTGCAGCTTCAGACTTCAATCTTCAGTGAAAATCTCTTCAAATAATGAGTTTATTGAATATTAGAGCCAAAGTCAATAGAAAGTGTCAACAATGAAAATATAAAAGGTATTTTGCATGTTCTACACAGTCAAGCATGTTTTCATATTCAAGGTCTGTTCTAAAAGTATCTGGACTGGTTATGAATCTCCACACAAGATCATGAAACGTGAACAAGCTCTAATATGTCTCCATCTTTAACAGCCTGTTTCTTCTCCATTTGATGATTTCAGACACACATGAGGCTTCATGATAGATGGAGTGACACCATGAACTCTGATTAGAGATTCACAATCAGTCCTGATACTTTCTGAACAGACTCATGATTCATGATCTTACTTTAGTGATGGCGGTTCATCTAGTGGAAGTGTAGCAGTGATGATGGTCACATGACTGAATATGGACACAGAGATGGACGTTCATCTGCACATCCTCAGTGTCTCAGGAGTCACAATAAAAATACAAAATACAGTCATGATTCTGTAACTCTAGTGTATATGAGTTTGTTATCAGCACAAGCTGTTGTAAATCCTGCCCACTTCTTTGCATTGTCAGCACATGCTTCAGTGCTCTGAGAGTGTTTATAGTGCTGTGAGTTTAACACTTCATGACTGAGAGCAGAACACATTCTTCATCATCACACAAGACTAAACTACAGCAATGAACACAATCAACATCTTCATCTGGACTCTGACTCTCTGCATTCAGGGTAAATATCTTGTATAAAAATCTTGCAAAATATACAATCACATCTCATTTACAATCATATTAATGACTAAACTGTCTAATTTCAGAGATCTGGGGACAAGTGACAGTGACTCAGAATCCAGCAATAAAACCCATCAAACAAGGAGAAACTGTTACGATCAGCTGTAAAACCAGTCAAAACCTGAATTCTGACTGTAATGACTGTGTTCATTGGTATCAGCAGAAACCCGGAGAAGCTCCTAAACTCCTGATTTATTGGATAAACCGTCTCCAGTCTGGAACTCCATCTAGATTCAGTGGCAGTGGAACTAGATATGGCAGTGATTTTACTCTGACCATCAGTGGAGTCCAGACTGAAGATACAGGAGATTATTACTGTAAGAGTGTAAACAAGATCAGTGGTGATGTGTTCACACAGTGATAAAGAGTCGTACAAAAACCTCTGTCAGTCAGACGTCACAGTGACTGCACTGATACAGCTGAGAGAAACTGCAGCTGCTGATGGAGGATCACAAACTACACAATATCAATCTTTAGTTCAAAGTTTCTAAAGACCTTAAAGGTAAATATGATATAAGATTTTCTTTATGCTAAAATACATTAACCCAGTTCATTGTTCATTGACTAATATTAGTTTGCCATTCAAGTGTGTTTCTCCCTCAAATGCAGGGCCGGCTCAGGCTCCACTGGTTCCCTAGGAGAGATTTGAGATAGATCATTCATATGAATTACAACTTACTATGATATAACATGAATACTGATGAATGTTAACATAAATATTAAATAAATATTGAAATAAATAATTTATAAAAAATCTGGAAAAAAAAAAGAATCACACAAGAATTAAACTACAAATCAACAAAAGGTGCAAAAACTCTATTACATGATACAGTCCAGCACACTAGAGCTCTTAGTCTCAAAGTCATCAATGACTGAATCAAAAGCCAAGTTTTGAGCCCCATGATGACTGATGCTGATCTCTGCAGGTCCACTCAGACGCTCTCGGCTCATGGTAGACCTCATGTGTGTTTTAATCAGCTTGATCTCTGAAAAGCTCCTCTCCGCAGCCGCTACAGTCACTGATACTCTCAGTGCACACACATGTTTGAGCAGATTTCTAGCAGTCCCTTTTCATGATGAAACTCAGGAATCTCCATGGTGGTCATGTTGGCTGATGGTAGGTCAGGGAAACTTCTCATTTCTAGGGTTGTTGTTTTCATCTATGTCTGATTGTCCACCATTACTTAAAGTGCCGCTTAGTGTCTCACACACTGCTGCATCAGTTCTTCATTTTTCATCTTAGGGAAGTTGACAAGAACACCAAACTTCTCCTTGACCTCTGCCAAGGTCTTGAACCTCTCCTCCAGTGACACAATGGCCACATCCAAAATCAACATCTTCATCTGGACCATTTCACTGTTTATTCAGGGTTTGTGTAATACAGTTTTTATAATGATTATTAATTCTCTTAAAATGTGATACGAGACCTTATAAATATATACATATATACTCGTATATACATATATAAATCTTTTTTGTTTGTGTTTTCTTTCAGAGTGTAGAGGACAGCTCACAGTAACTCAGAGTCCATAAATACCAGCAGTTCAACCAGGAGAAGAAGTCAGAATAAACTGTAAAACTGCCCATACGAGACCCTCTACCACTCCACCGGTCCTTACGAGACCCTCCATCACTCCACCGGTCCCTCCGTCACTCCACCGGTCCTTACGAGATCCTCCGTCACTCCACCGGTCCTTACGAGACCCTCCGTCACTCCACCTGTCCTTACGAGACCCTCTGTCACTCCACCGGCCCTTACGAGACCCTCCGTCACTCCTCCTGCCCTTACGAGACCCTCCGTCACTCCTCCTGCCTTTACGAGACCCTCCGTCACTCCACCGGTCCTTACGAGACCCTCCGTCACTCCACCGGCCCTTACGAGACCCTCCATCACTCCACCTGCCCTTACGAGACCCTCCATCACTCCTCCTGCCCTTACGAGACCCTCCATCACTCCTCCTGCCCTTACGAGACCCTCCATCACTCCACCGGTCATTACGAGACCCTCCATCACTCCACCGGCCATTACAAGACCCTCCATCACTCTACCTGCCCTTTCGAGACCCTCCATCACTCCTCCTGCCCTTACGAGACCCTACATCGAGACCCTCCATCACTCTACCTGCCCTTTCGAGACCCTCCATCACTCCACCTGACCTTACGAGACCCTCCATCACTCCACCGGCCCTTATGAGACCCTCCATCACTCCACCTGCCCTTTCGAGACCCTCCATCACTCAACCTGCCCTTACGAGACCCTCCATCACTCCACCGGTCCTTTCGAGACCCTCCATCACTCCACCTGCCCTTACGAGACCCTCCATCACTCCACCGGTCCTTTCGAGACCCTCCATCACTCCTCCTGCCCTTACGAGACCCTCTATCACTCCACTGGTCCATTCGAGACCCTCCATCACTCCACCGGCCCTTACGAGACCCTCCATCACTCCACCGGTCCTTATGAGACCCTCCATCACTCCACCTGCCCTTACGAGACCCTCCATCACACCACCTGCCCTTACGAGACCCTCCATCACTCCACCGGTCCTTACGAGACCCTCCATCACTCCACCGGCCCTTACGAGACCCTCCATCACTCCACCTGCCCTTACGAGACCCTCCATCACTCCACCTGCCCTTACGAGACCCTCCATCACTCCACCGGTCCTTACGAGACCCTCCATCACTCCACCTGCCCTTTTGAGACTGCAGCAATGAGGGACATGATGGACGGCAGAGACAGGTGAAGATGGGAACGGTGGTCAGCTGATTCCTCAGAATAAAGCCGCAGAATGAGAACCGCTGTGTTGAGATGGGAGTAGGATGTGGGGTTCACCACCTGTAAATATGTGATTGTTAGAATATAAGAATGAATAAAGCTTTGTTTCATGTGTTGTTGTCGTGTATAATTTATTACATTTATATAGCGCTTTTCTCTGCACTCAAAGCGCTTTTACATTATTATGCGACAGCAGCCATACTGCGCCAGAACGCCCACCACACACTAGCTTATTGGTGGAGAGGAGACAGAGTGATGAAGCCAATCAGTATATGGGGATGATTAGGATATTAGGATGGGGATGTATATATATATTAGGGGTGTAACGATACGCGTATTCATATTGAACCATTCGGTACGAGGCTTTCGGTTCGGTTTTCGGTACGCATTTTCAAACCGAACGGTTCGTTGGACCATTTTTCCTGTCGACCAAAATTTAATTATTTCAAATGTAGGCACGTTGTGCATGGCAAGCGCGCTCATAATGTAGGAGACGCCAGCACGACCACAACATTGCCCAACATCAAATGGCAAACGTAATGCAAGCGGAACGAAACTGCTCGTTATTGTGTGGTTGAAGGACCGTTTATCAGTTTGGACCAGTGCAGCGAGAGCCGATCGTGATCATGCAACACTGCGCTAATAAGAGATCCAGTAAAGAAAGCATTTGAATTCGCCACAGAAGTAATAACATCGTTGCAAGATCTAGTGAGAAACATTCACATTTCTCCGTTATTAACAGATCAAACAGCGCTGACGTGGAAGCCAGGAAGAAACATTGTGCCATGAATGAACTATCCAGTGTCCACAGATCTGCAACATTCACCATGGATTTACTGTAGTAACACTAACTGCAACCATGGAAGTTTGGCAGGAATAGTAGGCTATAATGCCTTCAAGTAACATTACATCGCAGGTCCGTAACCAGCCTATTGAAAGGGGGGGTTCTTTTTTTCAAAAAATCAAAAACTTTTTGCAGTTTTTCTCCTCCTTTTGTATTTAATTATGAGGTTCAAAAACTTCATTTTGATGACCTTTTATGCACTAATTTGTCATTGCACCAATATCACTGAATATCCCACTATGTTTTGTTATTATAATTACGCTACGTTTATATGGCTATTATATTGTAGACTATTGAGTGGATAAAATATAGAAATCCTTTTAATTAAAACAGGGTTCAAATTATGATTTCATCTTTGTGGGGGTCTCTTTAAAAAAAAAAAAAAAAAGTACCCTATGAGCAGGCGCGGTGTAGCTTACTAATGTAGGCCTAAATAAATAAAAATGTTTAATAAAAAAGCGTTACTAACACAATTCAATTGAAATAGTACATTTGGTTTAATTCGTCGTTTAATAAGGTCTAATATATGTTGTTAGTGGTAAGAATGAAAGTGCATTTAAGTGGTCCAGTGGCAGAACTTTTGCCAAGCTATCAGAGGTTCTTGGTTCTGGGTTCTAATCCGCACTCATATAGGTTTTTTTTTTTTTTTTTTTTCATCAAAACCGATTATGTTTATCAGTGGTTAAGGACACGTTTGTGTGCATTTTGTTTTGTAATTTAGAATAGAGAGTCTCCACAACGGATTGAAGCGGGCCTCCGAGTGAAGACTGTGTGCGAGCCACAAACAAACACAGTATCTGCGCCACTGATCGCAGCGGCAACGAGCACTTTGATCACTTGATTTAAAAAACAACACATTTCAGCGCTAGATTGCCTCTTATTTAACAAACATACTAAATGAATGCTCTGCTAGCTAACTGAAGATGTTTTATTTATTTGTATTGGTATATTAGTGCCGCGAGATGTTTCAAAAGTGGTGGGGACAATATCGACCTTAGCAAAAAGTGGTGGGGACATGTCCCACCCGCAAATTATGCCTATGTTAAAATAACACTTGCCTGCTAGATCGGACGTTGACGTCACTTCTGTGAGTTGAGAAAAGTCAGGAAAAGTCCTGGCAGAAAGCGAAGCATAAGGATGTAGTGTGATGATGAAACGAGATCCCACGAGATCCATGTGTTTGGCATCTTGCCCTATCTTTTAAATCACGCTACAGTAGTCTGAAGGAAAAAGTGCTTTATTTGTAATTTAAAATAATGGTTCTGATGATTTTTAGAGACCCCCACAGGTGTATGATTTTACTGCTTTCATGGGAGCTCACCCTCTCTCTATGGGAGCTCAGCTCCCATGTAATTCGAACCATGAATTAAAAAAAAATATATATATATAACCCCCATCCCCCATCATTCAGAGGTGATGCTTCTTCCCCGTTGCTTTGAAAAGTGTATTGCGAGAACTCTCTCTGAACTGCACGCGTGGCACACACACACACACACACACACACACACACACACACACACACACACACACACACACACACACACGTCTAATTTGAAACAGCAACCCATAATATTTGTTACAAGCATTGATTAAAACAATGATGACAATAATCACACGAGAAAAAAAAAAAAAAAAAAGACTTAAATTCTGGACCTTTGGCAGTGAGGGGTGGTTCGTTCGAACCACCCGAACCCCCCGAACCCCCCCCTGCCTAAGGGCTTGCATCGGTTGTATCCGCACTGGGTAGGCTATATTCATTAACATTAGCCCAAATGATCTATAGGGAATTTTAATAATCATGAATATGATTAATATATTGCATATTACAGTTACATTAAATTATCGAAGCTGAAAATAGATAGATATATGAATGGCTACCACAACGGGTTATGGTTCGTCATTAATATATCAATAGTCTTATTTCAGATCGAGTTTATGAGATAACTTTAATGGAATTAATTTAGTTATCAAACGATCTGTTTGTCCAGCAAACTGCCGTAAGATTAACTTATCAACTCTCAAGAAAAATTATCCTTACAAACGCCAGAAAGAGTATTTTTTTCTGGCCTTGAAAAAAACCCAACTCTCTGTGTTTATAAAATTAGGTTACTTAAATCGTAACAAGATAAAGCATGTAGCTAGATCGAAAACATTTCATTGACTTTGTAATATGAGCAGACAGACAGAATCAAGCAAGGATTTATTGGGTTTTAATAATTGAACTAATAATACATTGAACTACGAGTATAAAAACACAACAATCTACACGAGTATGCATACACAAAATACAGAACACACACAAATACAAGACTAAACGAATAACGAAAATGAGAGAGAGAGAGAGATCGGAAAATGAGAGAGAGAGATGAGAGAGAAATGAACAAGAGAAAGTGAAAGCAACATGTGCGATCAGAGAAAGATCACAGTTAGGCAAAAATCACAGACAGTAACCTTTGGAAGACAACAAGGAATCAAATCACCTTGGAAAAGGGAATAGACAACCTTAAACAAGACAACACGGAAACAAGACAACATTAACATAATTAACATAATAAACCTTAATTAGAGGATTCCAGGCCAGGCGTTCACGATACACGCGTAAGCAAGAAGACGCGTATGTCGGTCTTTCAGAGCTTCTGGTGCGAGCAGACTCGCGCAAAGTTTTAAAGGTTCACTAAACATGAAGTTACCAAAAAAAATGATTCAGAGTTCATCTCCCTCGTGGAAGGAGAGGAGAATATGAAAATAAAACTTAGTAAAGAAAAGAAAACAGAGATGAGAGCTCCCTAAGGAGCCATGGAACCAGAAATTCTCTCAGACGAAGTGCTCGTGCGTGGGTCCTTAAGGAAGAGGAGCGCGGTCGCGGGCATTTCAAAAGAGTCTTTTTCTTTGAGTTGAAGTTGCCTGCTGCGTTTGCTTCGCTGAGTCCAAAGACGAAAATAAAGAAAAGACTTAAAGAAAAAGAAAAGAGAAACGGAGAACGCTCCCTAAAAGGGAGCCATGGATCTTCTCACTGACGAAGAGGGTTCGTAAAAGTGCTCATTGAGAAACTTCGGTGTCAGTTTCTTATGGAGAAGATGGGTTCACGCCTACTTCGCGTACGTGAACCAATCACCTTCAGAGATTTCGGAGCGGGAAGAAGTTTCTTTGTCCTGTAGGCAACGCCCACTGGAATCAGTCATGAGGAGATGGGATTGAGCTGTTCGGCTTCCAGAAATATGAAAGGTGTAAAATAATGCACATTACTGCATTCTGCTATCGGAATTTGACTGTTGGATTGAGAGAATTACAGAGATATCAAACATGTCACATGAAGATTATAGTGGTGCAAAGTTACATAATATATGCATATTACAAGCATTTTAAGGTTCGTTCCTTCAAATAAACGTCATAAACAAAGTGAATATAAACTGGGAAACACACAGGAGTATATGAAATATGACATGCTTATATTCTAAGTTTAATGTTCAAAGTTTGTGTATATGTGTGAGGTGACTTCTCAGTCTGGAATGTCACATAGAGAGAGAGCAGGGGGGTTAGGTTAAAAGACCATGATTCTATTTGAGACATTAATTAGGAGAAACACTTCCAAGTTACAAATCAGAAAATCATGACTATGGCATGAAAGGGCTAACCAAACATGCAGGCCTTAATACATCATCTTAGATTCTGAATCAAATGCAAAGTAAGTTTTTGTGTGTTTTTGGAATGTCTGTGGAAAGTCCATTATCTCTTCGGTGCATCTCTTTGAGGCTCACCACAGGCACTTTAGTTTTAGGTCCTGGAGTATCTCTGAGAGGACTCAGCATCGTAAATGATGTCAGAAGGCAACCTAAACCCAGACCTGGTGGCTCCATGCCAGTAATTTAGATGCTCTCGAGTCAGGAGGTTAAAAGCTTTAGTAAGCTTAGTGTGGCACAAGCGCGGTATTACAGGTAGAAAGAATTTCGACTACGCCACCCGGGGAATTTCGCCCCGGGAAATATGGACAACACTCAAGTTACTATTACTAGGTCACTCAGGTTCGATTCTCTAATAAAGGTAGGCAGAGACGTGGATATGAAAATATACAAAAAATTTATTTATACAAAATTTAATTTAAAGCAGCAGGGTAGTCACGTTAAAAAGGCAACCTGGAGCTATACTGACAAGGTTGAGTTACAAACACATTCAAGTAAACAAAAACACATTTGAATAAACACACACTCTTTCAATACACTGGTTACACAGACACCATAGAAAAAAAGACACAGACTAACAGGGCTGAGGCAAACCACGGGAGGAGGGATCACTAAACTTAATTTACCAAAAGCACACTCACACACACAGCAAAGACTCACAAGCAGATAGTTTGGTGTTCCATTTTTGACACCAAGTGTTAACCTCAAAAGTTCAATAAAAGAAACATTAAATCAACAAATAATAAATAAAACCAGACAGCAACGGTCCCCCTCATCAGTGGGGTGACGATCTTCTCACAGATGGCAAAAAGTTTGTATTGCACACGGTAGCGACAGTGGAGCAGGAAAATACGATGCGCTCTTAATCTGGCAGCAAGGAATCGACGGGGCTGTAATAGCTTTTTATAGCACCAGCAGGAAGAACAAGATCGCCGGACGAGAGGGAAAATCCTAAGCCAAATACAAAGAAACACTAAGATTTATGCCTCAATGGCTAAACTTTCAGCTCGTAACTACATGCGCAATAACACTTACCGGAAGTAGACGATGCATTCGCACAATGTGCTTGTCCTTTCACAGGCACGGGTACTCAAATCATGCAATCCGCTGTTCAGATAGACTACAGGGACACTGCACATAACTCAACACAATCAGCCGATCCTAAACCCCCAAATAAAGACAAACAATACGCTTTCCATCAACAGTTCACACATACCTGAAAGGCGAGCAGCCAGCATATGCAACCACTGCGACAAACCGAAGGAAAACCGGAGAAGACAGACAAGCTAAACACAACACTAATAATTAGTCCCCTACATACAAACAAACTAAAAACAGAAGTTGCTATATGCTAACACACATACCTACAGCCACTGTAAACACTGGAAGGAGGCGGAGTCGAACGTGACGCATCCCGGGCTACAGCCAACCAGCTCTTAAATAGGGTGGATTACCTGCTGATAGGTGCTCACTAATGTCCATCACCTCATTCATCCGGTTACATTAGCAAAGAATGTGTTTGGAAGAAATGTGCTTAGAAAACACAGAGAGTCCGAATTTGTTAATTCAGACCAAACGAACCAATGATTCAATAGCCCAGTCGTTACACGGTTTTATTTTGACATTATGAACAAAATTGCTGCCCTTAAATGTTAATCTGAATTAAAATAAACCTTTGTTTATAACTACTACAATATTACATTTCATTTTTTCCAAGGAGCTGTTTTGTTTTGTTTTATATGCTAGTCAATTATAGCTCCAGAATTGCTCAAAGTAAAAAAAAATCATACTTTATGTTGTCAGTTTTAATATAAAAAAGAATAAAAAAAATAAATCAAGGAAATTTCTCTGGCATTCAAATAAATGGGCAGCTGTTTCTTCAAGACCACAAAATGAGAAAGTTTCGTCAATATCGAGGTATTTACAGATAAATTAATTAAACCTGTCGACATGGCGGATGATGCATTCATACTTAACGAGATCAGGCTATAACGAACCTACTCTTTTAGCACTCGTTAAGTACGTACTTATTGAAATTAACCTTATCACCCAGTTATTTCAATTACTATAATAAGTGCATGTTAAGAATATGGGGAACAGGACTGTAGAATAAAAAGCTACTGACTATGCAACATTGTTTAGTGTGGAATGATAAAACACAGTAGCCTTGCCATTTGAGCCACAGAAACTTTTACATTCTTACACAATTACTGTCACAACGGCTGATTCTTGTGATCATGTATTATTTATGATTTTCAAAACATTTTCATATATATTTACACAATTGTATATAAATGTAATGATTGTGTAACAATTAGTGTCAGAACGGCTGATTCTTGATCTTGATCTTTTTTATGATATTTTTATAGACTAAAGTTTTTAATCTCCTATAAATGATCAGTTTGTCTGCGCTGCTTCACTAAAGCAGAAGTGAAAGTGTTCCAGTCCAGATCATGTAACCAATCAGAGAGTGAGACTGAAAAGCCCATTTGCATTGTCAGGGTGGAGTGATTGTGATCCTCTCAGAATAGAGCAGCTCTGTCTCCAGAGACCATGTTCAAACCCCAAGAGCTTTATTTGACATTTACTGCTACATCAACCTTCTGAAAAGCACCTGCATCTTCATCTGTTAGTTGAATGATGTTGTCAGACACAAAGTGAACTTGTTGAGAAGCTTTATTGAATGTTGCAGCAAACACAGCAGATTGAAAGATCACACACACACACACACACACACACTCTCTTTCAGTATTGAGTTATAAATCACTACAGCTGCAGCACTAGACTCATGTGAATCCTGCCTGACACAGGACACTCAGATACGGCTCATCTTCAGGAGAGAAACATCAGCACTCAGAGCTCTTGTGGAACGAGACCTCATGAGGAGCTCCATCATGTGTTACTCTGCAGACGTACAGCTCTCCCGCTTCCCAGCGTGCTTTGCTGAGGGTCAGGACGCTACTGCGGCTCTAGCGGCCGTCCTGCTGGCTCTCTGCGCTGGTCAGAACCCCCTCGGTGACCTCTGACCCGTCCAGTGTCCAGCTCACCAGCGCCCCCTGTGGAGAGTAAGAGCTGAGCAGGCAGAGCAGTGCGGCTGAGTCTCCAGAGATCTGCAGAGAAGAGGGCGGCAGCAGAGACACTGAGGGCTTCACTGTGGGACCAGCTGCAGGAGACAAACACAACACATTCACACACACACACACACACACACACTGCACTGCACATTCACAGCATAGGAGTAATGCTGCTCTAGTTTTAGATTAAAGAATTATAAAACAATATCAGTGACACTTTATTTAAAGCATTTATCAATTTATTATAAATTTACAATTTATACATATTGCATTATAAAACTATTTTAATGCATTAATTAGCAGTTATAACACATATTATCTATTATCAGGCCGATCTGACTGCTTTAATTCCAGCAATTATTCACTCTGAACATTAATATCTTACATTTTGAGATATTCACCTGAACTGAAAATGTAACTCAATTTCAAACAGAGTTAAAACACAATTGAATCACACAGAATGAACAAAACACTGAATTATAAGCACAACATGAGCAAAAGAGATTCAGTATCATTGACTGAACTACAGAAAGGAGCAACATTTACATTCTGATGTCAAATCTCTTTTTCCATGTATGATTTCTACAATAAAAGATGAACTAAATATGAACTCAGTGTAGAAATAAATGAAGGAAAAACAAACCTGTAATAAACTGATTAAACTCATAGTGAGACACAGTGTGGAAATACGTTTAGAATTTCTTTTTTGTTGAAAGGAATAATGCAATTCATTCATTATATTATCTATTCATTGTTACACCTTTAGAAATTATAATACACTAAAACTCATGACAAACAACCAATTTCAGACGTAACAAGGAATTTGTAAATATTATAATGCATTTTAACTTTGGTGACAATAATTTATGAAAAAAATATAAATGGTTATTATCTACATTATTGAAACCTTTATAATGCATTATACATAAAGGCTTCAAGTAAAGTTTCACCACAATATCTAATAATTATTATTAATAAAAAATTTTCATGTTTCAACTGTAAAACACTTTCTGAAATCTAAATTGTATCTTTTTATTAGGTGATTAAATAGACAGACTTACCGATCACCAGTTTAGTTCCTCCACCGAAAGTCCACCACAGTGATACAATCTAATGAAACGCTCGTACAAAAACCTCTATTCCACTCGAGTGAACACACACTCCAGCAGAGAGAGAGAAACAACACTTCAACACACTGATATTAGAAGATCCTCAGCTCTTCTCAACACTCACTCATTCAGATTTGACTAAATGCTTTCTGATATAACACTGTTTAAAGAAATATATTTGATGAGCTGTGACCTCTGAGGTGACCTTTGACCTCTTTGATCATGGATGATGTTGTGGAGTTTCTCATAATGATGCTTCTGTTCTTCATATGCAGATCAATCATCATGATTCACAGAAAAACCTGCAGCTTCAAATAAATGAATCAATAATTCTGAACATTTCAGATGCACATTGTTTAATATATAATGACCTGATTATGAGTCCTGATGAACTTCATGCATGTGGAAAATGTGGGGAATAAATCAGGGCCGGAGTGGGGCCACTTTTCAGCCCGGGAGTTTCAGGCCCAAGACCGGCCCACTTTTTCCATGGTGGAATTCCAAATTAGCACTTTTTCTAAATTGGATAAATGAAGCAACAGTTCAGCTCTTACTATTGTGTAGTTTGTATTAATAACAAATAATGTAAAGGTTAAATAATAATTCACTTAGACTTTATAAGCAAATGCGACTTTATTTCACACAATTCTGACTTTATATTTCGCAATTCTGACTTTATAACGCGACTTTATATCACAATTCTGACTCTATATCTTGCAGTTCTGACTTTATAAGCAACTGCAACTTTATTTCACGCAGTTCTGACTTTATATCTTGCAATTCTGACTTTATAAGAAGCAATTGCGACTTTATTTCACACAATTCTGACTTTATAACACACAATTGCGACTTTATATCACACAATTCTGACTATATATCTTGCAGTTCTGACTTTATAAGCAATTGCGACTTTATTTCACGCAGTTCTGACTTTATATCTTGCAATTCTGACTTTATAAGAAGCAATTGCGACTTTTTCACACAATTCTGAATTTATATCTCGCAATTCTGACTTTATAACACACAATTGCGACTTTATATCACGAAATTCGGACTTTATCTCGCAATTCTGACTTTATAACACGCAATTGCGACTTTATTTCACGCAATTTTGACTTTATATCTCGCAATTCTGAGAAATAAAGTCAGAATTGCGAGATAAAAAGTCGCAATTATCTTTTTAAATGTTTTATTCTGTGGCGGAAACAAAGCTTCCATACCTCCTGGCCTCTTCCTCCCATCCATCCTCCCTGACGCGTTACGGTAGGGCCGGCCCAGCTATCGGTAGGCGCCGGCGGTGCCGCGATAAGCCTACCTGAGAAAACGTTTTGGAAAAGACGGACTATGGACCCAACCAACTCTATAGGAGGGGAGGGGAGAACTCCCTCACATGGTACAACCCATGCAGAGGCTGCGCGCTGCGGTGTCAGAATGCGAAACGTGTGTAGCCTATGTAACTAACGTGACATTGAAATGTGAAGAAAAAAAAACAAAAAAAAAAGTTCCTCGACCGGCCCAAAAGTGAAGCGGCCCACCGGGAATTCTCCCGATTCTCCCGATTACCCACTCCGGGCCTGGAATAAATAGATAGATATTTCTCAGAGAGCAACATGTCAACATTGATTCCAAAGACCATAATGGACATTTTTTATTATTACTCTAAATATAATAAAACTGATTTATTTAGTTCTTGATTCCTCATTGTTAACATGCTTTTAAAGGTGTAGCACAGAACTGAACTCAGAGAAACTGCTGCGTATGACATATGTTTAAAATGATCTACATTCATGATTCTCCAGACAAAACCTAGTGTCTAATCAGCCTGACAAACATAAAGAAAAATATTTCACAACTAATAAATATGTGCAATTAATCACTAAATGGTTCAATAACATTATTCTGAAAGTAAAATCTTCTATGTAGAGTTTATGAGTTTGTTATCAGCACAAGCTGTTGTAAATCCTGCCCACTTCTTTGCATTGTCAGCACATGCTTCAGTGCTCTGAGAGTGTTTATAGTGCTGTGAGTTTAACACTTCATGACTGAGAGCAGAACAGAACACACTCTTCATCATCACACAAGACTAAACTACAGCAATGAACAAAATCAACATCTTCATCTGGACCATTGCACTGTTTATTCAAGGTAAGATGTAAAAACTGACTCTGGATTTGGTGTTTTTGTAAAAGTATATGATGATAATAGTTTTAAACACTAATAGTTTATCTTTTCTCTTCTTCAGAATCCAGAGGAGTGACTCTGACTCAACCTGAAGTTAAAACTGTTCAACAGAGTCAAACAGCAACAATAGAGTGTAATATAGATGTAGGAATATACAGCAGCTACTTACACTGGTATCAGCAGAAACCTGGAGAAGCTCCTAAACTCCTGATTTATAGAGTGAACAGCCGTTATACTGGAACTCCATCTAGATTCAGTGGCAGTGGAACAGCAAGTACTGGACGAGATTTTACTCTGACCATCAGTGGAGTCCAGACTGAAGATACAGGAAATTATTACTGTCAGAGTTTTCACTGGCCGGGCAGCACTAGGCTGTTCACACAGTGATAAAGAGTCGTACAAAAACCTCTGTCAGTCAGACGTCACAGTGACTGCACTGATACAGCTGAGAGAAACTGCAGCTGCTGATGGAGGATCACAAACTACACAATATCAAACCTTTCACAGACTTTATTTATTTATTATGATGCAAGTAAACATATCTACATATAGAATATAAGTAATACAATCTAACATCTCTTACTAAACTGGACTAAAATGTGGAGAAAATGTGAGTGGTGCTTGTCGCTGTAAAACTTTCCACTACAATATTATCTATATTATTACTGTAGGAAAGTCAATCCTTTAATTACCCTTCCATACTTCGCCATTAGAGGGTCACATGTCTTTTACATTACTGAGTTCAGTGGAAGCCCTGAACCGGCACTGCAATGTGAAAAAATAAATAAATCTAAAATGTTGTAGTCAGGGTCCGAAATTAACACCTGCCAAGCGTCAAATGCGGGTAGATTTTCCGTTTGGCGAGTAATGCCGGGCGTACACCAAAGGATTTTCACAGTCCCAGACTAAAGACCGGCAGTCTTTAGTAATCTTACTGGAGTCTCAGCGCGCTCCTGTCGTCTCGATCGTTAAATGTGAGGTGATAATCTGCAGTCGGCGACCCGATTTATGCCAGTCTTTCTCTCTAGTCTTTCATATCAAACATGTTTGATATTATCGCAAGTCGTAGCGTAGTCATAGTGACGTAAAACAATCAACAACCAATAAATTCGTTCTCAGAAAACCGGAAACAGGAACAACTGCTAGCATACAGTTTAAGGTAAAAATAACTACCATTAAATTATAGTATCTTACTACTGTGCAATAATATAAACTGTTCATTCATTACATCACTTTACCTCTGTCTTTATCCACTTTTGTCCTCTTCTCTTCTTTTTGGCACTGTAGGCCTATCTATCGCAGAATATAAAAGCCACAGTAGCTAACTGTAGCTGCTTCTCCTCCATTTTTGTTAAATCACAGCTGAGCATGATGGGAGGAATTTGGTGGGAATAAAAAGCTAAAATAATCTAGTTGTAGTCTTGTAAATAGTGTCACTACATCACTAGATTCAGTGTTTGTAAAATCTTTAGTCTGAGACTAAAAACTGTGAACCCAAGTCTTTAGATGTGAGCTGATAATCTTATAAAGTCTTTTCTAAATCTTTTCAAAGTCTTTAGGTGTACAGAAAGCATAAATCTCAAAAGGCTATCCGCCACACTGGCGGGTGAATGTTCATACCAAAATAGTAATGTAATAAAATGTTTATTACAATTGCATTTTGTAATGTTATAAAATATCTGGCATGATGGCTCGGAGTTGTTGTGCTTGCCAGTCACTAATCTGGGGACGAGGTTAGCCACAGAACGTCTCTAGCGCTCCAAGTCTCGCAGCTCTGTCTTAGCCTAACATTCTAGTAACTACTATTAACTAACAAGAAACTCTGATTAACGAATTAGTAAGTAATAGCGTTCAGTCGAATGTGGAAGTTCACTATTAGCTAATCAGTAACTACTATTTTTCATACCTCACTGAAGACTACTAAGAACTACTATATACAGGTTCATAATTAATATTAATAATGCATAATATATAATAAGGTGATGGTAACTCATTAGTAATGACTCAAGTGTTACTACATCTTTGTAAAGGAACTACTAATTATTTGGATCAGTATTCTAAAGTGAAAATCATGAGTAATGACTAAAGTGTTACCAAATCCATCAGAAGGAATTGCTATTCAAAATCTTACAAAAATCTAAAAAGCTTACAATGACTTCAGTCAATATTAGGTAGTTAATTATGAACCTGTAGATAGTAGTTCTCTGGGAGGTATGAAAAAAATAGTAGTTATTGATTAGCTAATAATGAACTACTACATTCATCCGAGCAGTATTACTTACTAATTTGTTAATCAGAGTTTCTTGTTAGTTAATAGTAGTTACTAGAATGTTAATAATGCGTTACTCGTTTGTTCTTGTGTTATTATTCATTAATGAAGGAACAGTATTCTAAAGTGTTACCAGAAAGTTTTGTGAGAAATGGAGGGTTGGAGATAACAGAGTTTCAAGAGGCTGGCTACAATATGATTCTGACGCTGTCGTGATGAGTTGTTCTGTGTGTCGCCAATATGCTAAAGATAAAAACAGAAACAACTCATTTGTCATCGGAAATAATGTCAAGTAAATAACAATAAGTAATATTACAATTGGTCAATGCTTTATACACTAATAAAACATGTCATCATTCTTTTTTAACAGCAAGTAATTGTCTATTTGTATGTCTCTGTTCTTTATGCATTTTAGACTCAATCTGCTGATGCCCAAAATGTCAGAGTTGTCCAGCAAGCCAAGGCCAGGAAATACTATAGTACTGTGAGGGAGGCTGTTGTTGTCCGCTTCTGTGGCTTCCTGCATGACACACTAAACCCACCTGAGCACCTGTCTGCCTGTCTGCAGAGGTCCACAATCACCATAGCAGAAGCCCACAGCTCCTTGTGCTCAACACAGGCAGTACTTAAGAAGTACAAAACCAAGTATGTTCATTTAAGCTGCAATAAGAAATACTTAAAGAGAATTAAGAGAGATGATTACATCAATAAGAGAGGGAGAATGTGAAAGAGTATGTAAGAATGTGAAAGAGAATGAGCTTTTATCATCAGAAAAGGGCCCATGATGAAGGCCACAATGGCCAACAGCTATGAGGGAATTTCGCTGACCAGAGGTGACAGCAAGACCCTCGGCCTCGTCGTCTCACAGGACAAAATGCTTGACAGTCTAGTGGAGAGTATGTATCCTGTGTGCAACCAAGCTGGTCAGCTTCACCAACTGGCCAGAGTCAGGAGATGCAGCAGCAGGGTACTTTATGTTTTGTATTACAGGGCAGTCAGGTTAGGTTCAGGTTGATCATCATATTTTTATAGTTTGAGAAGTAAAACTGCATGATGCTTGTTGTACTGTTGTATAACATTATTCTAGATTTTGGTGACACTGAACTGGAAACCTTGGTGGACCACTTCAAGCCTGTCCTGGAGGCCTCTGGCATCCATGTTGAAAGAATCCCTGACCAGTGGACAGTCCTGAAGGTGCTGATATACCAAGAGCCCCAGTCCCTGGAGAAGATATTCTGGTTACATGTCAACAGGAGCCATCAGCATTCCTGCCCTGATTTGCTGGCATTGGTTGACCTAGTCCTGTCCTTCCCTGTCTCCACAGCTGAATGTGAAAGAGGTTTTAGTACCATGAAACAGGTGAAAACCGATTGGCGCTCCAACCTAAAGTCCGATACACTGTCAGATCTCCTTATGGTCCAGCTGTCCTCTCCAGAGATCAGGGAGTATGATCCAAGCAAAGCTGTGATGCTGTGGCACCAAGACTCTGTCAGGAGTAGGAGGCCAGAATTCATGGACCATGCAAAAGGGGTAATTGCGGTAGAGAGTGAGGAGTCGGATGAGGTTTAAGTTCATTAGATTAAGCATCTGATAGTTTTACAAAACCTTCAAATGTACTGTTATGAGCACTAGTTCCACGCTCACATCTTCCATGTCTTACCATTTGTTGCTCTGTTTTGACTTCTATGTACTCTTATTCATTGTATCTGACATGTTTCATTTGTTTTCATTGTGTGTATACTTGTTTGGCCTTTTTGCACTCTGTACAGCACTTTTGGTCAACTACAGTTTCTATAAGTGCTTTACAAATAATGTTGATTACATTTTGATCAATATATAGATTTTTTTTTTTATTATACATTTCAAATTTTGCTCTGGACAATTTTTTATGTTTGTATTCAACATAATACCTTATTATCTCAATTAAATGTACTGAAATGAATGTATATGTGACAAAAAAAAGGCTGTTCATAATTTTGGCCGGTAAAAAATATGCTTGGCTGGTGGATTTTTTCATCTACCAGTCCCTGTGGCAGGTGAGCCAAAAAGTTAATTTTGGACCCTGATGCTGACTCTTTTAAACTATTTTTGATATTGCATTTTGAATTATGTTTGTATTTTATGCTGATCAGTTATGTATTGTGTATTCTTTTTAATCCTTTGAATTGATGTTTAACTCTGCCTGGCAAAATAAATGTTACATCTTGAATTATTCTGAAATCATTATTTTAGTAGATTATAAGGAGGCTGATGCTACTGCAAATCTAGTTAGGGTAGGTCAAACTAAAGGCGCATGTATGAACGGAGCAGTAGCATGTCATCTGAAGACCTTTTGATTTCTGTCTATCACTGATTTAGCAAGTTATATGGAAGTGGCTAAAATAAACTACACTTTTGAGTGAGCGGTAGACAACCGACTTAAGAGGTATTAGCCAACCCTGCATCCACTGACTAAAGTCTGACTAGAGTGAGAAACACGATCCGGCCGACGTGATCTCTGTGCGGCATTCGGTCCATAATGAATTAATAACTGAAAGTATGAGATCCTCAGAATAATCAACGCTCTAAATCAAATCACAATTAATCTTATGATCTGTTAAATCATAATCTGTTCTCTAAGCTGTTAAGATAGAAAATCAGTAAAAAATAAAGAGTCATTTAAATTTGGAGTCAGAATTAAAATTAGAAATCAACTGTCTAATAAATTAAAGTGATTTTTCCAGAAGCGCCAGAAAAGACTGAATACCTGAAGCGCTGAATACCTTCAACCACAACATTGGAGTCCGTTTTTGGGCCAGTGGATGGAGTTTACAGTTGATTTGCACCAAAAATACCTTCATACGTTACTGTCGGTCGGTGTGAGCAGCTGCTGCTTGCATTGCTTACTCTTTCAGACCTAGATTATTTTATATCTGCCTGTTAAATTCTTATTCTTAATGAATTTGAGTTGAAATGTCAATGAAGAACAAAAGCTGGAATGTGAACAGAGGAAGGGGTCGTACGTGGTCTGTAAAAATACTGGCGATATCAGGTAAGAAAACATTTTTCAGTCCTTAACAGTCTAACGTTTAAGGACACGGGGTAACGCTGATAGGCTACTGCAACGACACAGGGGTAGCTGCAGCTTGGAGTAATGCGCGTGTCGAAAGGTAGGGGGGCGTGTCGATTGTAAAATTTCAGTCGTTTGTAAAATTTCAATCAATTTTAAGATTGTTTAAAGGAATGGTAAAAAAAAAAAAAAAAAAAAAAAAAAAAAGGGACTTTAAGGACTTTTCAGTGAATCATTTCTTCGTTCCCCCTCCAGATTCTCCAAGATCCAGCTGATTACTGGCAGTTTGGTGGAGGGTTTTTCTTTCGCTGCTACTATCTTATTGCACTATCACTTCTGGTACGGATTCATTGACCTTTTGTGATATGTTTTGATTTGACTTAATTTAATAAAAATGTACTTTATTTTATTTAATTAGTACAATCATTGTATAGTATAGGATTCTGAATTAAAACAGTGTAATGTTTCTCCACAAATATTATCAGAAATATACGGAGCCCCCAGGGGTCAGGCGAAAATTGTTGAAATAATATAAACCTGCATTGAAAGATATGAGCTAAAGAACAACAGACCACAACCCTCTCAGCTCAACACCACAATCTGTTGATTTCTTCGTCTGTTTTAAAGATGAAATCATGACCCTATGATGATTAGTAACTGACACATGGAGTAATATTAAAAATAACTGAGTTCCACCTTTGGACTCTGAAGAACTGCTTGTGAATAAATGGTTGATATTGTAAATTTATATCTGAATACATCAAATATGTGTTTTAGAGTGGATAGTGTTGTATACTTTGTTTTCTACCCGACTGTAATTTTACGACTGTAAAATTAAAGTTTGAGATGTTTTTCATTTGTTTTAGAAAGTATTTTTAGACTTTCTTTTGTTTTGTTTTCCAAAATAAAACTTGTTTTACAATCTTGAGCATGCGTTAACTCTTTATTAAATGTGTTTGTAATTAAGCCATTGCTGCCAGTCATTTGACAGTTAACAGTTTTTTAGTGTACAGTATGTACAGTTAATCACAAACTCGGTCAGCATTGCCATGACTCATGTTCCAACTGCAAACTAGTTTGTAATTGAATGTACAATTGTATTCTTCCATGATGAAAGGTAAGACAGTGAAACAATTAACGTCACGATATCAACGTTGATTCAATTTGCAAAATCGAAACATAATTCAACGTTCACTGGTGAATCAACGTTGAAATGCCGGCTGGGAGGTTTGGTGTATACTGTGGGATTGCGGGGTTCATCATCTGCAAAACCCACAGTATATGATGAGCCTCTCAGTAAAAGGGCATAGTTAAGATATTGCACAATAATACATAGAATATTGCTTTTGGGTATTAAATAATTCAAATGGTAATTTAGACCAAACCGAAAAATACCTTTGAGAGCAGCATCATTAAAGTTCACAGAGTTCCTCCACATACGTCTCCACGGGACGATCCCCCGGCGTAGATGCAGGAGGGCCACTGCTGGGTTCATAGGAGAAGGCCAAGTATTCTTTAAGGATCCACTGCAGGCAAGCTTGTAGAACCCAAGTGCAGTTTAATTAACATAAACTAAATACAATGACACGGGGGCTCGACACGGGGGCTCGACACGGGGGCTCGACACGGGGGCTCGACACGGCACAAAGACCATAACCTCACCAACAGTGGTTCATGGACAATACTTGACAAGGAACAAGGCAAACATGAGGGCTTAAATACACAAGGCTAAATGACAAGACAAGGGACACCTGTGAACATAATCAAGACAATTAACCAATGGCAAGACACATGACAGGATCACAAGTCTAGAACAGGGAATCACATGACAAGACAGTGACATGAAACATGAACCAAAAACCAAATCAAACCATGACTTATACGTATAAAAAGATAAGCGGTTTGGAGTATTGATGCTTGTTGCTTACAGAAATGTAAATGTAAATGTCATTTATGTGATCAAAAGGCTACTAAATCATAGACAAATAAAATCTAAAAATTATCTTCAGTTATGTAAATCTTTATGTAAATTAGTAAAATAAGCATTTATGTGTGTAATGTAGTGTTGACAAAAGCTTAGGCCAAATGGATGACATTATAGCACACATTCAACACACACACGGCTATCTGATGTGTTTTCATCTGGAAGATGTATTTCCCTTTCGAGGGAACTCGCGATGCGTCGATAACGCTTTGGGAACGCCCCCGGCGTGAATGCGTCTGAAGCATCTATGTCAACTAGTCTAATGGAATGAATGAAATGCGCGTCACGGGCGGGTGACGTCATGACCAGGAAGCTATAAAAGCGCATCCGGTGAAACCGGCTTTAGCTTCTGTTGCCTCAGCAAGCGATCTGTGTAACTCTGTCTGTCTTATTTACTGTTGTCTGTAATTGAGAAAATGAAAAAGCAATTGTTCAAACTCTGTGTTCCTCCTTGCCCGCGTTATTTAACGGGTGGGGATACACACAAGCTTTGTGTCATTTGTTTGGGAGTGGAGCATGCAATGTCAGCCTTCGAGGGGGCTGATTGCCAGCATTGCGAGCGGCTCCCTCTCCGCACGCTCCGCTCCCGGCTGTCACTTTTTGAGGAAAGTGGTCAGCCTCGCGATCCTCAGGGTGCAGGACCCGCTGCTGCTGAGGCAGCACGGAGAATGCATTCCTGGGGATCGCAAAAGGATCTCTCAGAAGGGTTGGAGACGGGTCCGAGGACCTTATCTCCTTCCCGTCCTGGGGGATCCAGCGCTCTCTCCCCGGTGTCGGAAGCCCGCGCTGCGGCTTCTTCCGCCCGGGAAGGGAGCCCAATGCTTCAGTGCTCTAGCTCCGAGGAGTTAGATGTGCTGAGCGTTGGCAGTGAAAGTAAAAGCACTACAATAAGGGAAGAGGATTCACTGTCCTCTTCTCCAGCGTATGAGGAGTTGGTGGATGTGATTACTCGCGCTGTTGAAAAATTGCATATTGATTGGCCAGCCGAGAAAAGGGACGCTCGTCCTAAAAGCAAACTAGATGAGCGTTTCCTTCCATCTATTAAATCACTTCCACCACGAGGCCTTCCATTTTTTCCAGATCTGCACAGTGAGCTGTCTAGATCTTGGAATAAACCATATTCCTCTCGTCTATATAGTCCCCATGTTCACGTTTATTCAGATATTAGGGGGCTGAGAGAATATGGTTATGGGTCGATGCCCCAGGCTGAACAGACGCTCGCGAGCTATCTGTCGCCTGGTTCAGCATCGTCCCTGAAGGCCTCAGCTTTGCCCACAAAGCCTCTGAAAACTACATCATCTCTCGTGGGCAAAGCATATACGGCAGCAGGTCAGGCTGGAGCATGTCTGCACACTATGGCAGTGCTCCAGGCTTATCAGGCTGATCTGCTGGGGGATTTGGACAGAAGCGAGGGGGTGGGGCCCGATGAGGTTCGAGAACTTCGTCGGGCCACTGATTTGTCTCTCAGGGCTACTAAGGAGACCGCCAGAGCAATTGGGCGGTCTATGGCAGCCCTTGTAGCCACTGAGAGGCATCTTTGGTTAAATCTGGCAGAAATAAAAGAAAAAGATTGTGCTTTTCTGTTAGATGCACCTATTGATCCCTCTGGTCTCTTTGGTGAGGCTGTTAATTCGGTTGTGGAAAGATTCCAGGAGGCTAAGAAACAGTCAGAGGCATTTAAAAAATGTCTCCCTCGCCGTGTCCAACCCCCTGGGGCTGCTGGGCGTGAGCAGTCCCAGCCGTCAAGCTCCTCATACAGAGCACAACAGAAAGAGAGTGTTGCGTCTCGTGCTCCGCCACAAAAACACTGGAAGCAGACGCAGCACTCTCAGCCGAATCCTATGGAGTCAGACCCATGAGGGCAGCCCCACCCGGGGTGGAGCGGATCACACCTCAGTATACGGTGTCCGCTCCACCTCGGTGTCCTCACGGAGCCATTCTGCCAACCCCGCACCCTTGGTCTCGGGGCGCAGTGGTTCCCAGCGATCGTCTGGTGCAATGTCAACTCGACATTGCGTCAGATATGAACCTTCTGAGGGGGGTTCAAAAACATTCAGTTCGGGTGGTTCCTGCCGATATGTTTCAGGCCCCCGGGCCGAGTGTCTCAATTACACCAGAGGCCAGCCTCGAGAGGCTGGTTCCCTTAGTAGATTTTCTGACAGAGTGGAAGAAACTGCCGAATATTTCTCAATGGGTACTGCATATAGTAGAGAAAGGATACAGAATCCAGTTTGGTTCTCGTCCTCCACGCTACAACGGGGTGTTGCCCACGTTGGTGCATCCCGAGCAGGCTCTGGTGATGGAGCAAGAGGTGAAAGCTCTTTTGGCAAAAGAAGCGATAGAGCAGGTGTTTCTACCCGACAGAGAATCGGGTTTTTACAGCCGTTATTTCATCGTTCCAAAAAAGGATGGGGGGTTGCGTCCCATTTTAGATCTTCGTCTGTTGAATCGTACAGTTCAAAAACTCAAGTTCAAGATGCTGACACTCAAACAGATCGTGACTCAAATCAGATCTGAGGATTGGTTTGTCACAATAGATATGAAAGACGCTTACTTCCATGTCTCCATCCTCCCTCAGCACAGGAAGTTCCTGAGGTTTTCTTTTGGGGGCAAAGAATACCAGTATCGGGTTTTCCATTCGGTCTAGCTTTATCACCCCGCACATTCACGAAGTGCGTAGATGCAGCTCTGGCCCCGATCAGGCTGCAGGGCATACGTATTCTGAATTACATAGACGACTGGCTGGTTCTAGCGGAATCAGAACAGTTAGCGGTTCGGCATCGAGATGTCGTCCTCGCACATATGCGGAAATTGGGGTTGAGGCTCAACGCCAAGAAGAGTGTGCTATCTCCATTACAGAGGACCACTTTTCTGGGTGTGGTATGGGATTCAGTCACGATGCGAGCCAATCTATCGCCCGTTCGTGTAGCTGCTATCCTAACAGCCATAAAAGAGCTAAAGCTAGGTCAGTCACGCACTGTGAAGCAGTTCGAGAGACTGTTAGGGCTCATGGCAGCGGCGTCCAACGTGATACCTTTTGGCCTGCTGTACATGAGACCTTTGCAGTGGTGGCTCAGGACCAGAGGGTTCTCCCCGAGGGGAAACCCACTTCGTATGATCAAGATCACGTGGCGGTGTCTCCGCGCCTTGGTTATATGGAAGAAACATTGGTTGGTCCGGTGTTGGGAGCTCTTTGCCATCGAGTTGCTATCTCGACAGATGCTTCCCTCACCGGCTGGGGAGCGGTAATGGAAGGCCGCTCAGCTCAGGGTCTGTGGAGGAGTCATCATCTCTCCTGGCACATAAATTGCCTGGAGATGATGGCCGTTTTCAACGCGTTGAGACATTTCCTCCCAGACCTGAGGGATCACCATGTGCTTGTCCGGACGGACAACACATCGGTGGTCTCTTATATAAATCGTCAGGGGGGTCTGCGTTCGCGCCCACTATGCAAGTTGGCACACCAGATCCTCCTATGGTCCCTGGGGAAAATACTCTCTCTGAGGGCAGTGTATATTCCAGGGGGCCAGAATATCGGAGCAGACATCCTGTCGAGGCAGGAGCTGAGGCCAGGGGACTGGAGACTTCACCCCGAGGTGGTGGAGAAGATATGGGAGTTTTACGGCAAGGCCGAAGTGGATCTGTTCGCGTCTCAGCATACGACGCACTGTCCACTCTGGTTCTCCCTTACCCACCCAGCCCCCCTGGGGCTGGATGCTATGGTGCAGACGTGGCCGAGGCTACGTCTGTACGCCTTTCCCCCTGTTGCTCTGCTCCCAGGAGTTCTGGAGAGAGTTCGTCAGCACGGAATAAGCCTATTGCTAGTAGCACCACGTTGGCCAAGTCGAATCTGGTTTGCGGACCTGATTCATCTCCTAGACGGTCCTCCCTTGGAGTTACCGATCAGGAGAGACCTTCTGTCTCAGGCCGGGGGCACAATATTCCACCCCCGACCAGAGATTTGGAAACTTTGGGTTTGGCCTCTGAGGGGGCCCAACTCATAGAGAGTGGTCTTTCAACCGAGGTTGTTGAGACCATTCTAAGCTCCAGAGCTCCCGCTACGAGGAAATTGTACTCTTTGAAAATGAGAGTCTTCACTACTTGGTGTCACCAGCGTCAGTGGGACTCGGTTAACTGTTCAGTAAACACAGTACTGGAGTTTCTGCAGGATCGCTTTGCGTCAGGTTTATGTCCATCCACCTTAAAAGTATACGTGGCAGCCATTGCGGCCTTCCACGTCCCGGTGGGTGGTGTATCGTGGGTCGAGACCCCCTGATTACTCGTTTCCTTCGTGGCACCCTGAGGCTAAGGCCTGCAACACGCACTAGGATGCCGGCTTGGGACTTGGCGTTGGTACTGGAGGGCCTATCTGGGGCTCCGTTTGAGCCCTTAGAGTCGGTCTCAGAGAAATTTCTGACTTTCAAGACTATTTTTCTTCTAGCCATTTCGTCCCTCAAGAGAGTCGGAGATCTTCAGGCCCTTTCGGTTTCTCCCACCTGCCTTGAATTCGCACCGGGAATGGTCAAGGCATTCTTGTATCCTAAACAGGGTTATGTCCCTAAGGTGCCAACCATTATTCCGAGGCCTATTGTGCTTCAGGCTTTCTGTCCTGCACCTTTTACTTCTCCGGGCCAGGAAAAGCTGAACTTGTTGTGTCCAGTGCGAGCATTGGATACTTATGTTCATCGGTCTTCTCCATGGAGGAAGTCCGATCAATTGATTGTCTGTTTTGGATCATCCAAGAGAGGTTGTCCGGCTTCTAAGCAGACAGTTAGTAAGTGGATAGTCGAGGCTATTTCTCTTGCCTATGAGTCCTCTGGCCAGCCCTGTCCTTTGGCGGTCAGAGCTCATTCCACTAGAAGTATGGCCTTAATATCTGGAGTGTCCCTCCAAGACGTTTGTGATGCGGTGGGTTGGTCCTCTCCGCTCACATTTGTCAGATTTTATAGCCTGGACCTGGATGCTGCCCCAGGGTCTCAGGTGCTCAGTGCTTAGTGTAGGTTTTTTGGGAAAAAAACAACAGGCTTACACTCAGGCATTTGGAATTCTGGCGGTTTGGGTATTCTCGTTCCCAAAGCGTTATCGACGCATCGCGAGTTCCCTCGAAAGGGAACGTCTCAGGTTACGACTGTAACCATAGTTCCCTGAGAAAGGGAACGAGACGATGCGTCGCCCTGCCATACTTCCTGCATTCCTGTGATCGACTTGCTTCGGCAAATTTCGAAGCTAAAGCCGGTTTCACCGGATGCGCTTTTATAGCTTCCTGGTCATGACGTCACCCGCCCGTGACGCTCATTTCATTCATTCCATTGGACTAGTTGACATAGATGCTTCAGACGCATTCACGCCGGGGGCGTTCCCAAAGCGTTATCGACGCATCGTCTCGTTCCCTTTCTCAGGGAACTATGGTTACAGTCGTAACCTGAGACGTTTTAAGAGTTTAATCTGCCATACTGTACGTCTGTCAAATGTCCCCTGTCAAATATTAAACACACATTTAGGAAACGTCTATGCTGCATTTGGTTAAGAATGAATCTGCACTTTTTTTAAACAAACGTTTATCAGATGTTTGTACACAGTTAAAGCAATGCTGTCAAGAAAACAATGTTTAAGAAATCTTGAGAAGTGTGTGTGCTTAATGAAGCATGACTGGTAGCTATATTAAAATTCAACATTTTACAGCTTAATATACTTACTTAATATAATTAATATATCAATATTTAATATTAATGTCTTTAAATCAATAGTTTCCTCGTCAGTTGTTAAATAAGTGCAATTTAAATATTAATAATGACTGAATCAATAATATGTATGATTCTGTCAATAGACTCTTCAGAGATGTGTGTATAATAGCTTAGCATTTCTCAACATGAGGAAGTTGTTTGATAATGTGTTTGTGACTGATCTACAGTCTTCAGGATAATGATTTAAATAGAGAGAGTCACTTTGCATTGTCAGCACATGCTTCAGTGCTCTGAGAGTGTTTATAGTGCTGTGAGTTTAACACTTCATGACTGAGAGCAGAACAGAACACACTCTTCATCATCACACAAGACTAAACTACAGCAATGAACACAATCAACATCTTCATCTGGACCATTGCACTGTTTATTCAAGGTTTGTGTAATACAGTTTTTACAATGATTATTAATTCTCCTAAAATGTGAAATATATATTAATCATTTTTGTTTGTGTTTTCTCTCAGAGTGTAGAGGACAGATCACTGTAACTCAGAGTCCATCAATAACAGCAGTTCAACTAGGAGAAGAAGTCAGAATAAACTGTAAAACCAGCAGTAATGTGTATAATAATGATTACTTAGCCTGGTACTCACAGAAACCTGGAGAAGCTCCTAAACTCCTCATATATAGAGCAACAAGCCGTTATACTGGAACTCCATCTAGATTCAGTGGCAGTGGATCTGGCAGTGATTTTACTCTGACCATCAGTGGAGTCCAGACTGAAGATACAGGAGATTATTACTGTCAGAGTTATCACTATATCAACAGTAAAGATGTGTTCACACAGTGATAAAGAGTCGTACAAAAACCTCTGTCAGTCAGACGTCACAGTGACTGCACTGATACAGCTGAGAGAAACTGCAGCTGCTGATGGAGGATCACAAACTACGTAACACAATCTTATATTACTTACTAAACCGGACACAAATGTGGAGAAAATGTGAGTGGTGTTTGTTCCTGTAAAACTTGCCACTACAATGTAATCGAACTGTAGGAAAGTCAATCACTTTAATTGCACTTCCATCCTTCACCACTAGAGGACAGATCTTTAATATTACTGAGTTCCCTATCTGTCAGCAAGAGAGTTTCTCTGGGCACTTCAACACTTCCTTTATTTCCAAAGAAGAATATTCTCTAGCAAGATCATATCTCTATAAAAGAGAACATTTCCTCTAAAAGACGCTTGTTTCTTCCGGTCGAGTTTGCAGATGAGTTAGGCGGTTCCCCTGCGGGTGAACTTCATTTCTAGAAATTAACAGACTTTAAAAGCCACACACACATTAAAAGCCGAAAATGTGTCATTCGTGTTCAGAAAAATAACTTCAATAATAATAATGAGCTTAGCTTTGTGTTGCGCTTTAACTTTAAACAGAACGAGTACATCTTTCTTGAAGTGCACATTGTAGATCATAACAGAAATTAGCACAGCCAAAACTGATGAATGATTGAAACCTCTTCCAGCAGCGGTCGGGACGAGTAGAGCGCAGTCTGGACGGTTCAGAAGTTGCAGATGTCCTGATCAGGCCAGTGTGCACATGATGATGGACAGGAGTCATAGTCCCATACTCCATTTCAATGAAGTCATTCAACTGTGCTCTCAGAGTTACAGTTATATTCATAAAGAGCCTTCGAGTCCCACCAGGTGTAATCCACGTTTAGAGAGTTGGGTCACTCTCACACTCTTTACTGTAGATACAACTGTATATTTATGCCACTTTGACACACTGATCACTCGAATATACAGCTACAAATGATCTCACTAAAAACCCGTCAGTCATGAATGATCACGTCTGATTGCTGATCTCTGATTGGCTGAATCAGATCTGCAGTGGGCCGGTGTATTAACACATCATGATGACTGATTTTATGGACTACATGCACACTTGAGTTCCCTTTCAAGGGAACTCGCGTTGCGCTATGGGAACGCATTGCGTGATTGCATCATGAAGCACTTGTAAAATCAGTCCAATGGCGTATAGGCGGGTGACGTCATGGCAGGAAGCTATAAAGCGCACCCAGACCAAACATTGTCAGCTTCTGTGTCTTCAGCAAGCGCTCTCTGTGAAATCTGTCTCTGTCTATTTATTGTTGTTTGTCCTCAAGCATATTATATATCTAGACAGGAATATAATGGCGAGCAAACAGCATTTTGGATCGCGTGTTCCTCCCCGCTCTCGCTTCATTACGAGTGGGGATACACGCGATTTATGTGTTGTTTGTTTGGGAGTAGAGCATGCACGGTCAGCTCTAGTAAAATGGGGCTGACAGTGTCCATTCATAATTCCTGACGTGTAACATATGCACTTCGAGAGTTTTAGCTCTGCTCCTGTTGGCTTTCTTCTCGATGGAAGAAAGTCGAGAAAGATTCTTTGGCTTGGATCTCGCGTTCGCCGAGGCAGCGCGTAGATAGGCTACGGGTCTGCAATAAAGATTCTGTGACTCGATCTCGGATCTCGCGTGTGCTGAGGCAGCGCGTAGATCACGGGGCTGCAATAAGAATCTAATGGCTCAGATCGCGCGTTTGCCGAGGCAGCGCGTAGATTATGAGTCTGCATCTCTGCATTAAGAATCTAGTGGCTCAGATCGCGCGTTTGCCGAGGCAGCGCGTAGATTATGAGTCTGCATCTCTGCAATAAGAATCTAGTGGCTCAGATCGCGCGTTTGCCGAGGCAACGTGTAGATAATAGGTCCGATATATTTATACACACAGGGAACTGAGCAGACGGAATTTCCTTTTCTCTCTTTCTCTATTATGATTGTTTGCAAACTATTATGTGTTTGTAAACTATTATTGTGGTTCTTTTTGTTTGAGAATATAATATGAATTTAATTCGGAGAAATTAAATATTTGTCTGGCTTTGAAAGATGATGTATGAAAATAATATATTCTATTTTTCATCCAGACCAAGGTCTATATTAATGTAGTATTCAGCCTTTCATCCAGACCGTGTTTACTTGTCTGGTTGATATTGGCTGCATTTAATTTTTGAGAGAATTAAATATGTCCTCATCTAATCTCTGAGGAGTTATTTCTATATTAATATAGTATTCAGCCTTTCATCCAGACCGTTTCTACTTGTCTGGTTGACATTTGGTTGCATTTAATTTTTGAGGAAATTAAATATGTACTTATCTGATGTTTGAGGAGTTAGATTTCGGTATTAATATACTATTCAGCCTTTCATCCAGACCGTGTTGACTTGTCTGGTTGGTCTTTGGCTGCATTTAATTCTGAGGAAATAAATGGTGAAATTCCTGTGGGGAAATTAATTACAGTGAATTCTAGTCTCAGACGAGCCTTTATCTCACTGTCCGCCCGTAAACGTAGCGGCGCTGGGATGCTTGCCCCCTCCGAGGAGGGTCTCAGAGCAATCATTTTGGCTGTTCCCTGCCGGTGCGCCGCTTCAGGGCAGCGAATTGGTCGCTTGAGTAATACCAGAGACCAGTCTCAAGAGGCTGGTTCTCTTAATTTCCGGTGGGAAGTGGTTAACACCTCACTATACGGAGCCCATTTCCCTTCGATGTCTTTGGGGGGGGCCGTTCTGGCAACCCTGCCACCTCGTGTGCCTCGGGGCCCAACGGTCTCTGACGAGCCCACATCTCCGTGTCTGCCCGGAAATGTAGCAGCACTGGGATGTTCGCCCCCTCTGATGAGGGTCTCAGAGCAGTCAGTTCGGTTGTTCCCTGCCGGTTCGCCGTACAGGGCACCGAATTGGTCGCTTGAGAAACACCTAGAACAGTCTGGAGAGCCTGGTTCTCTTAGTAGATTTTTTGGCAGCGTGGGAACTTCTGCCAAACATATCTCAACAGAAACAGTGTTTGCTCCTGATCCCCCGATAAAAGACTGGGGTTGGGTTGGAACTCTCAACTGCAGCCTTCAAGGGGTAAGGCGGATCTGAGGACCGTTATTATTTCCAAGAAGGCTGTGGAGAAAAGGTCCTGACGCCTGAGGGGTCAGGCCAATGAGGGCAATCTCCTCTGAAGGAAAGCGGTTAACACCTCATTATACGGTGCCCGCTGCCCTTCGGTGCCCTCAGGGGACAGTTATGCTAACCCCGCCACCTTGTGTGTTTCGGGGCGCAGCGGTTTCCGGCGAGCACATATCTCAGGGTCCACCCGGAAACGTAGTGGTCCTGGGATGCCCGCCCCCTCCAAGGAGGGTTCCAGAGCAGTCAGTTCGATCGCTCCCTGCCGGTTCGCTGTACAGGGCACCAAATTGGTCGCTCAAGTAACACCTACACCAGTCTTGAGAGACTGGTTCTCTTAGTAGATTTTTTGGCAGCGTGGAAACTTCTGCCAAACATATCTTAACAGTAGCAGAGGATCTGCTCCCGAGCCCCCACTAAAGGACTGGGGTTTGGGCTGGCACTCTTAACCACAGCCTTTAAGGAGTAAGATAGATCTGAGGACCATCATTATTTCCAAGAAGGCTGTGGGGAAAAGGTCCTGATGCCTGAGGGGTCAGGCCAACGAGGGCAGTCTCCCCCGAATTAAAGCGGTTAACACCTCATTATACGGTGCCCGCTGCCCTTCGGTGCCCTCAGGGGACCTTTATGCTAACCCCGCCACCTTGTGTGTTTCGGGGCGCAGTGGTCTCCGAGCACATATCTCAGGGTCCACCCGGAAACGTAGTGGTCCTGGGATGCTTGCCCCCTCCGAGGAGGGTCCCAGAGCAGTCAGTTCAGTCGTTCCCTGCCGGTTTGCGTTACAGGGCGTAGGACTGACTGTTCAACACCAACTAAATCCAGAAGCCAGTCTCGAGAGGCTGGTACCTCTGCTAGAATATTTTACAGCGTGGAAGATGCTGCCAAATATTTCTTGTTGGACAGAGGACAGATCTTTAATATTACTGAGTTCCCTATCTGTCAGCAAGAGAGTTTCTCTGGGCACTTCAACACTTCCTTTATTTCCAAAGAAGAATATTCTCTAGCAAGATCATATCTCTATAAAAGAGAACATTTCCTCTAAAAGACGCTTGTTTCTTCCGGTCGAGTTTGCAGATGAGTTAGGCGGTTCCCCTGCGGGTGAACTTCATTTCTAGAAATTAACAGACTTTAAAAGCCACACACACATTAAAAGCCGAAAATGTGTCATTCGTGTTCAGAAAAATAACTTCAATAATAATAATGAGCTTAGCTTTGTGTTGCGCTTTAACTTTAAACAGAACGAGTACATCTTTCTTGAAGTGCACATTGTAGATCATAACAGAAATTAGCACAGCCAAAACTGATGAATGATTGAAACCTCTTCCAGCAGCGGTCGGGACGAGTAGAGCGCAGTCTGGACGGTTCAGAAGTTGCAGATGTCCTGATCAGGCCAGTGTGCACATGATGATGGACAGGAGTCATAGTCCCATACTCCATTTCAATGAAGTCATTCAACTGTGCTCTCAGAGTTACAGTTATATTCATAAAGAGCCTTCGAGTCCCACCAGGTGTAATCCACGTTTAGAGAGTTGGGTCACTCTCACACTCTTTACTGTAGATACAACTGTATATTTATGCCACTTTGACACACTGATCACTCGAATATACAGCTACAAATGATCTCACTAAAAACCCGTCAGTCATGAATGATCACGTCTGATTGCTGATCTCTGATTGGCTGAATCAGATCTGCAGTGGGCCGGTGTATTAACACATCATGATGACTGATTTTATGGACTACATGCACACTTGAGTTCCCTTTCAAGGGAACTCGCGTTGCGCTATGGGAACGCATTGCGTGATTGCATCATGAAGCACTTGTAAAATCAGTCCAATGGCGTATAGGCGGGTGACGTCATGGCAGGAAGCTATAAAGCGCACCCAGACCAAACATTGTTAGCTTCTGTGTCTTCAGCAAGCGCTCTCTGTGAAATCTGTCTCTGTCTATTTATTGTTGTTTGTCCTCAAGCATATTATATATCTAGACAGGAATATAATGGCGAGCAAACAGCATTTTGGATCGCGTGTTCCTCCCCGCTCTCACTTCATTACGAGTGGGGATACACGCGATTTATGTGTTGTTTGTTTGGGAGTAGAGCATGCACGGTCAGCTCTAGTAAAATGGGGCTGACAGTGTCCATTCATAATTCCTGACGTGTAACATATGCACTTCGAGAGTTTTAGCTCTGCTCCTGTTGGCTTTCTTCTCGATGGAAGAAAGTCGAGAAAGATTCTTTGGCTTGGATCTCGCGTTCGCCGAGGCAGCGCGTAGATAGGCTACGGGTCTGCAATAAAGATTCTGTGACTCGATCTCGGATCTCGCGTGTGCTGAGGCAGCGCGTAGATTACGGGGCTGCAATAAGAATCTAACGGCTCAGATCGCGCGTTTGCCGAGGCAGCGCGTAGATTATGAGTCTGCATCTCTGCATTAAGAATCTAGTGGCTCAGATCGCGCGTTTGCCGAGGCAGCGCGTAGATTATGAGTCTGCATCTCTGCAATAAGAATCTGGCTCAGATCGCGCGTTTGCCGAGGCAACGTGTAGATAATAGGTCCGATATATTTATACACACAGGGAACTGAGCAGACGGAATTTCCTTTTCTCTCTTTCTCTATTATGATTGTTTGCAAACTATTATGTGTTTGTAAACTATTATTGTGGTTCTTTTTGTTTGAGAATATAATATGAATTTAATTCGGAGAAATTAAATATTTGTCTGGCTTTGAAAGATGATGTATGAAAATAATATATTCTATTTTTCATCCAGACCAAGGTCTATATTAATGTAGTATTCAGCCTTTCATCCAGACCGTGTTTACTTGTCTGGTTGATATTGGCTGCATTTAATTTTTGAGAGAATTAAATATGTCCTCATCTAATCTCTGAGGAGTTATTTCTATATTAATATAGTATTCAGCCTTTCATCCAGACCGTTTCTACTTGTCTGGTTGACATTTGGTTGCATTTAATTTTTGAGGAAATTAAATATGTACTTATCTGATGTTTGAGGAGTTAGATTTCGGTATTAATATACTATTCAGCCTTTCATCCAGACCGTGTTGACTTGTCTGGTTGGTCTTTGGCTGCATTTAATTCTGAGGAAATAAATGGTGAAATTCCTGTGGGGAAATTAATTACAGTGAATTCTAGTCTCAGACGAGCCTTTATCTCACTGTCCGCCCGTAATGTAGCGGCGCTGGGATGCTTGCCCCCTCCGAGGAGGGTCTCAGAGCAATCATTTTGGCTGTTCCCTGCCGGTGCGCCGCTTCAGGGCAGCGAATTGATCGCTTGAGTAATACCAGAGACCAGTCTCAAGAGGCTGGTTCTCTTAATTTCCGGTGGGAAGTGGTTAACACCTCACTATACGGAGCCCATTTCCCTTCGATGTCTTTGGGGGGGCCGTTCTGCCAACCCCGCCACCTCGTGTGCCTCGGGGCGCAACGGTCTCTGACGAGCCCACATCTCCGTGTCTGCCCGGAAACGTAGCAGCACTGGGATGTTCGCCCCCTCTGATGAGGGTCTCAGAGCAGTCAGTTCGGTTGTTCCCTGCCGGTTCGCCGTACAGGGCACCGAATTGGTCGCTTGAGAAACACCTAGAACAGTCTGGAGAGCCTGGTTCTCTTAGTAGATTTTTTGGCAGCGTGGGAACTTCTGCCAAACATATCTCAACAGAAACAGTGTTTGCTCCTGATCCCCCGATAAAAGACTGGGGTTGGGTTGGAACTCTCAACTGCAGCCTTCAAGGGGTAAGGCGGATCTGAGGACCGTTATTATTTCCAAGAAGGCTGTGGAGAAAAGGTCCTGACGCCTGAGGGGTCAGGCCAATGAGGGCAATCTCCTCTGAAGGAAAGCGGTTAACACCTCATTATACGGTGCCCGCTGCCCTTCGGTGCCCTCAGGGGACAGTTATGCTAACCCCGCCACCTTGTGTGTTTCGGGGCGCAGCGGTTTCCGGCGAGCACATATCTCAGGGTCCACCCGGAAACGTAGTGGTCCTGGGATGCCCGCCCCCTCCAAGGAGGGTTCCAGAGCAGTCAGTTCGATCGCTCCCTGCCGGTTCGCTGTACAGGGCACCAAATTGGTCGCTCAAGTAACACCTACACCAGTCTTGAGAGACTGGTTCTCTTAGTAGATTTTTTGGCAGCGTGGAAACTTCTGCCAAACATATCTTAACAGTAGCAGAGGATCTGCTCCCGAGCCCCCACTAAAGGACTGGGGTTTGGGCTGGCACTCTTAACCACAGCCTTTAAGGAGTAAGATAGATCTGAGGACCATCATTATTTCCAAGAAGGCTGTGGAGAAAAGGTCCTGACGCCTGAGGGGTCAGGCCAACGAGGCCAGTCTCCCCCGAAATAAAGCGGTTAACACCTCATTATACGGTGCCCGCTGCCCTTCGGTGCCCTCAGGGGACCTTTATGCTAATCCCGCCACCTTGTGTGTTTCGGGGCGCAGCGGTCTCCGAGCACATATCTCAGGGTCCACCCGGAAACGTAGTGGTCCTGGGATGCTTGCCCCCTCCGAGGAGGGTCCCAGAGCAGTCAGTTCAGTCGTTCCCTGCCGGTTCGCGTTACAGGGCGTAGGACTGACTGTTCAACACCAACTAAATCCAGAAGCCAGTCTCGAGAGGCTGGTACCTCTGCTAGAATATTTTACAGCGTGGAAGATGCTGCCAAATATTTCTTGTTGGGTCCTGCAGACCATCGGGTCTCGCCCACCCAGGTTTATGGGGGTCCTATCCACCGTGGTGGGCCTCAAGCAGGTTCTGGTAATGGAACAAGAAGTGAAAACCCTGTTGGAGAAAGGGGCCATAGAATATGTACCTCCCTCCAGCAGGGACACCGGGTTTTACAGTCGGTATTTCATCGTTCCAAAGAAGGATGGGGGGTTGTGTCCCATTTTTGATCTGAGTGTTCTGAACGAGTCAGTCATTCAGCTCAAGTTCAAAATGTTAACACTGAGACAAATCATGCCACAGATCAGATCCGAGGACTGGTTTGTCACAATAGATCTCAAGGACGCATACTTCCACATTTCCATCCTTCCATATCACAGGAAGTTCCTGAGGTTTGCTTTTGGGGGCAAAGCATACCAATATCGGTTGGCAGTTCGGCATCGAGATGTCGATCTCGCCCACAGGAAAGAGTTGCGGTTACAGCTAAACGCCAAAAATAGTGTGCTTTCTCCACTACAGAGGACCATTTTTTCTAGGCGTGGTTGGGACTTAATGTTGATGCAGGCATGCCTCTCACCTGCACGCATAGAGTACATCCTGTCAGCTGTGAAGAGAATAAAGCTAGGCCAGTCACTCACTGTGAAACAGTTTCAGAGACTGTGGGGTCTGATGGCAGCAGTGTCCAACGTGATACCTTTTGGCCTGTTGTACATGAGACCCCTGCAGTGGTGGCTCAGGACCAAAGAGTTTCCCCGAGGGGAAACCCCTTTCGCATGATCAGGGTCACGCGGCAATGCTTACGTGCCCTAGTTATGTGGAAAAAGCCTTGGTTCTTGTCCCCAGGATCCTGTGCTGGGAGCTCATTGTTGTCGCTTACGCTTACGACGGATGCTTCCCTCACGGGCTGGGGTGCGATCATGGATGGTCGCTCGGTGCCCGTGGACGGGTCACCATCTCACCTGGCACTTAATCACCTGGTGATGATGGCTCAGGCTCTACGTCCCTGGGCACTAGATTCAGGGAGCAGACATCCTGTCGAGGCAGGGGCTGAGGCCCAGGGGAGGGAGACTCCACCCCGAGGCGGTGGAGCTCATATGGATGCAGATGTGGCAGTTCAGCATCTGTACATGGTTTCCCTGATTGTTCTACTTCCGGGAGTTCTGGAGAACAGAGTTATGGGAGTATGGGTTTGGCCCCTGAGGGGGGCCCAACTCATAGACTCGGGTCTCTCAACTGAGGTTGTTGAGGCCACAATCTCTCTAGAGCTCCCTGCACAGGAAACAAACCGGTTTCCTCCATGGTGCGTTGAAGCAGGAGCAGTATGGCGGCTTTGTAGCCTTGTATTAGGGGTATCCCTACAAGAGGTGCTAGATGCGGCGGGCGGTTCCTTTCCGCACACACTCATGGGGTTTAATACCTACTTTTGGGCTTCACTCCTGTGTCCCAGGTTATTCTGTCTTTGTTGTGCTCACTTGATTTCACACAGGACAGGCACTGGTCACTATGGTGGCGTTGGTATAGACGTTCCCATAGCGTCAATCTCGACGCAACGCGAGTTCCCTTGAAAGGGAACGCCTCGGTTACGACTGTAACCTCGGTTCCCTGAAGAGGGAACGAGCGTTGCGTCACCTTGCCATACTTCCGGTGCGCCTGTGACCGACTTGCTTCGACCTATCAGAAGTTGACAATGTTTGGTCTGGGTGCGCTTTATAGCTTCCTGCCATGACGTCACCCGCCTATACGCCATTGGACTGATTTTACAAGTGCTTCATGATGCAATCACGCAATGCGTTCCCATAGCGTCAATCTCGACGCAACGCTCGTTCCCTCTTCAGGGAACCGAGGTTACAGTCGTAACCGAGGCGTTTTGCTTATTAACCAATTAGTCTATAAAATGTAGGTGTTTGAAAACCGCCAAACCAGTTTTTACCAGCACAATCAAACTCAAAACTGCCCAAATCGTAGTACTCCAGAGTGCAGTCTGGACGATGGGGCGGGGCGACATATTGGGGCGGGGCGACACATGTCGCTCCGCCCACCCCAATTTAATTGGTTTATTTTACAGCAATCTTATTGGCCTAGACGATTCAAGCCTGAGCATGCGCATTCCTTTATGTACTATTTTGTGAATGATTTTGCCGTATTAAAGAACTATTAAATGCTAACTCTAATCGTATCTTGTTATCGGTTTACCATGGTAATTTTAGTTAAGATCTATTGGCTAACGTTGTATTGTACTTAAAGACACAGAACAGATTAACCCCCAGAGGGCGGCGGTATCGCCGGCGATACCAGCTCGCTTTTTTTTTAGCAGTGTAAAAGAAACTCAAAAATACTCGGTTGACTTTGATTTTCCATTGGAGTTTCATACATCAATCGATTCTGTTAAATGTGTATTATTTTTGTGTATACTCACAATAAAAACAAAGTGTTGTGCTTTTTGCCAAATAAAGAAAAATAAACACGAAGCGAGTTCTGCCTCCTCTCTGTCAGTGTAGTCCATTCTGAAACGCGTCCGAAAATGAACCATAACTCAGTGAATACTCAGTCAAACAGGCATTCAGACATACAGGCATGAAGCTTGAATTCTCATCTTTTAAACGAAGTAATTTTTATAAAAAACAAATATTCACAGTTTATGTAATATGTATGCAAAGAGAGAGATGTCAGTCGTTCTCATCTCAGCTAATTAAGTTTTAATGTGCTCCGCCCACGGAGAGCACGCGCTATTCAAACGCAAATGTGAGCCGATCCAAACAAACCTGTAAAACGCCCATCAGCTGGATAACACACACCGCGAGTTCACTTTCAGACTTATGTACTTTACGATGCTGTGAGGAATAATACTGTCTTGATAATAATCCTGCAAAAATTTACCTCAGAAGTTCTGGAAGTATCATTTCGAGGAGCAAACGGATCCCGCTGAGGAATTAGGTCAGTTCTGTTTGCTTTGTTCTAATCGGAATGAATGAACGCAAAGATGCGAGCTGTTGTGGAGCTACTACAGCTGGCAAAAATACTGTTTAAATATGAATCGCGTTACTATGAATGAATGAACGCAAAGATGCGTGCTGTTGTGGAGCTACTACAGCTGGCAAAAATACTGTTTTAATATGAATCGCGTTACTATGAATGAATGAACGCAAAGATGCGTGCTGTTGTGGAGTTACTACAGCTGGCAAAAATACTGTTTTAATATGAATCGCGAATACAAAGAAAGATTACACTGGAAATATTGTTACAATTATAAATGTTGTTGTAATTGTATAACCTTAAACAAAAAAAAATTATATATATATATATATAAGGATAGATGTAAACAAAATCTTAAAAGGTCATTATAAGCCTTATCTTTAAATAATTTTATTATGCTTTATTAGTGACACATTTGGGAAGAGAATATATTCCAAATCTGAAAATACAGTATGAGAACAATTAACTGCACAATTACTAGAAATGTTTACCTTGGATATTGTACAATTTGCAAGCAAAATTTGTGGAAAAAACAACAAACCAGTTATATATTGTCCTTGCATTCTTGTGGCTCATTCACACACCTGAATGAAAGGCTCATTACCTATGCAGCCTCATTATGCGGCCCCATTGACTCCATAGGTGTGAATCACGCCCACCCGCATATGGCCTTTCCAAACAAAAAGTGTTTTACAAGATTTAAATCAATGTATTGTGTTATGGGAATGATTAGGCAGGACGATTTTCACATAATTTTGAAGAAAAAATACTAGGCAACGACATCCATTAGTCAAAAGTCTTATTTACATATATTTAGAATGTGTTTTATGGCCTTATTTCAGAAACTTTAGTTTTTTGTTTTTTAAAAAACCATGCATAAACATTATTCTATCAAAAATACAAACATGTACATGCAAGTTGTTCACATATTATGGTAGCCCTGTTTGTGCTAAATAGAGTGAATTTACACCTTTGCCATTAATATGTTTATAAGCAACTGAAAAAAGCACAAATGTCAGGGCATGTCAGAACATCTCAAGGACCCCAAAAACCCCTCAGACTCCAGAGGGTTAAGATATTGTTTAAAAACGAACTTTTGGTGACAGCACTTCAAGCTAATAGAGCTGTTTTACATTAGCGCGTCACTCACTTGGCTTCTTCATATTTCCATCAGGATCAGTGGATCAGCTCAAACTTTGAATTTTACGCAAATTATGATAATTCAATTTATTAAAGGAAGACATCGGACAAACCCGAACGCAAGCAGCTGACTTTAAATTTTGAAGCACGACCGTTTTTTGTTGTTGATTTTTTTAAACGAGATTTGTTCTCCAATGCTTGCATTTTTTGGCACAAAGTGCATATAAAATGTTTAATGGCAAACTCATGTTCCTTGTTGTTTACCTGTTAATAAAATATGATGGCCAGGGCCTATATTGTTTCTGTATACAGGCCTATGTTATAGTTTTTAAAGGTCCCTGTTTTCTAATAGGCTGTCAGCAGGTTAACATGTAGGCCTTCTACGACTATCTGTGACTTTGACATCAGGTATTAAAAAAGGAAGAAGCATAAATGAATGATGTAAAATTACGGAGCCCTGCATGACATTCGGAAAATATAGTCTACTATCAGCCTAACAGGCTTCCTCTCCTTGCAATGCTAGTAATTTAATACAGTCATGCTCACTTAACGTGGCACTGACTTATCTGATGGGTAAATTGATAAATATAATATAGCTAAATCTCAAACATTGTATTATTTATATAAGCAACATATTTCTTTATGCTTATATTAAGCTTATATTATATTATATTATATTATATTATATTATATTATATTATATTATATTATATTAAGCTTATATAGGCCTATATGACTTTTGGTAATGCTGCTTTAAAACTATGTGAATTGAGCGCTATACAAATAATTTTGACACTTGATATAGACCTAGGTGAATATGGGCTATATAGCCTACAGTCGTGGCCAAAAGTTTTGAGAATGACACAAATATTAGTTTTCACAAAGTTTGCTGCTAAACTACTTTTAGATGTTTTTTTTCAGTTGTTTCTGTGATGTACTGAAATATAATTACAAGCACTTTATACGTTTCAAAGGCTTTTATTGACAATTACATGACATTTATGCAAAGAGTCAGTATTTGCAGTGTTGGCCCTTCTTTTTCAGGACCTCTGCAATTCGACTGGGCATGCTCTCAATCAACTTCTGGGCCAAATCCTGACTGATAGCAACCCATTCTTTCATAATCACTTCTTGGAGTTTGTCAGAATTAGTGGGTTTTTGTTTGTCCACCCGCCTCTTGAGGATTGACCACAAGTTCTCAATGGGATTAAGATCTGGGGAGTTTCCAGGCCATGGACCCAAAATTTCAACGTTTTGGTCCTCGAGCCACTTAGTTATCACTTTTGCCTTATGGCACGGTGCTCCATCGTGCTGGAAAATGCATTGTTCTTCACCAAACTGTTGTTGGATTGTTGGAAGAAGTTGCTGTTGGAGGGTGTTTTGGTACCATTCTTTATTCATGGCTGTGTTTTTGGGCAAAATTGTAAGTGAGCCCACTCCCTTGGATGAGAAGCAACCCCACACATAAATGGTCTCAGGATGCTTTACTGTTGGCATGACACAGGACTGATGGTAGCGCTCACCTTTTCTTCTCCGGACAAGCCTTTTTCCAGATGCCCCAAACAATCGGAAACAGGCTTCATCGGAGAATATGACTTTGCCCCAGTCCTCAGCAGTCCATTCACCATACTTTCTGCAGAAGATCAATCTGTCCCTGATGTTTTTTTTGGAGAGAAGTGGCTTCTTTGCTGCCCTTCTTGACACCAGGCCATCTTCCAAAAGTCTTCGCCTCACTGTGCATGCAGATGCGCTCACACCTGCCTGCTGCCATTCCTGAGCAAGCTCTGCACTGGTGGCACTCCGATCCCGCAGCTGAATCCTCTTTAGGAGACGATCCTGGCGCTTGCTGGACTTTCTTGGACGCCCTGAAGCCTTCTTAACAAGAATTGAACCTCTTTCCTAGAAGTTTATCGTGGAATTTTCATGGCAAAGAAGGACTATGCAATTCATCTGATCACTGTTCATAACATTCTGGAGTATATGCAAATTGCTATTATAAAAACTTAAGCAGCAACTTTTCCAATTTCCAATATTTATGTAATTCTCAAAACTTTTGGCCACGACTGTATATATTGTGGCCACGATATTGAAGAATTGAAGAATTCGTTCCCCAGATTTAGCAGCATGTAGGCTACATTACATGGCGGTCTGCCTGAAGGCATTGTTTGTTGTATAGTAACTTCATCTAACTTATTAAGTCGTATTAACTGTTTAACTCGTATTAAGTTAACCAAAACATTATCTAATTGATTATTGAAATCGCCATGGTTATCACTTAATATTTCTGTAGTACAGCCAAACAGCGTATTAGATCATTCATAAACTCGTACATAAAGGAATGCGCATGCTTATGCCTGTATTATAAACCAATGAAATTGGGGGTGGGAGGAGTGACACGTGTAGCCCCGCCTTAATGTGTCGCCCCGCCCCAATCGTCCAGACTGCACTCTGGGGTTACTCCCCAAATCTGGCAGCACTGGCTTCATGTCGTTACTGTTTCCAAATGTCACTGGTTCGTCACTAGGGGGCGATGATCTCTGTGAACCCATGAACCACTGTCTATTTCATTTCACCTGATCTCAGATCAGTTTTTAAATATTAATGTTTATTGACACATTTTTATAATAAAAAAGGAGTTGTAGTTAAAAGTGTCTAATTGGTCTGATTACCAAGCTCTCCATAAAACAAACAAAACAAGCCCTTCAATTTAATAAACTAACACATATTATAAAGACATTTCATATTTACTGGTCTTAGATGATTTGGTAATTGCATTGAATAGATTAGACTTTAAATAAAAACATTTGCATTTGGTGTGTAAAAGGTGTTTTTATGCTGAGTTTCCGCTGTTCTGACCAGCGTGTGGCGTTTCCAGAGCTTCAATACAGTGAATCATTATGCAAATCAATCGGTTCAATGGTTTCTAAAAGCTTTGTTTCTCCATCACTAGAGCAACATGATTTTGGTTCACTCTTGAGTTGATAACAGCAGGCCAGAGAGCAAACTTTGCCTGGCCCACCTCCACTTCTGGCTGGGTCCCCGGCCCAAAACTGGCCCAACACACTGAACATGGACACACAGAGCTTCCTCTGGCCCAGATGTGGCCCACACCCTGTAAAGTGACTCTTATTGACTGATATGGCCCAGGTCTGGCCCAGGCACTGTAAGACAGATCTGGCTGAGAGTCGGCTGGGCAGAAACTGGCAGTGAAACACAAACTCAACCAAGGGTTTTTATTATACAATTAACAAATACACTTTAATATAAACATGTATGAACAATGAACAAATACACTATGATATTAACATTTATTAACAACACACTGATTCTTCATTTGTGATCATGTATTAGTTATGATTTTCATAACATTTTCATATATATTTACACCATTGTCTATAAATGTAATGATTATGTAACAATTAGTGTCAGAACAGCTGATTCTTGATCTTGACCTTTTTTACGATATTTTTTATATTCTAAACTTTTTAATCTCCTATAAATGATCAGTTTGTCTGCGCTGCTTCACTAAAGCAGAAGTGAAAGTGTTCCAGTCCAGATCATGTAACCAATCAGAGAGTGAGACTGAAACCCCATTTGCATTGTCAGGGTGGAGTGATTGTGATCCTCTCAGAATAGAGCAGCTCTGTCTCCAGAGACCATGTTCAAACCCCAAGAGCTTTATTTGACATTTACTGCTACATCAACCTTCTGAAAAGCACCTGCATCTTCATCTGTTAGTTGAATGATGTTGTCAGACACAAAGTGAACTTGTTGAGAAGCTTTATTGAATGTTGCAGCAAACACAGCAGGTTGAAAGATCACACACACACACACACACACACACACTCAGTTTCAGTATTGAGTTGTAAATCACTACAGCTGCAGCACTAGACTCATGTGAATCCTGCCTGACACAGGACACTCAGATACGGCTCATCTTCAGGAGAGAAACATCAGCACTCAGAGCTCTTGTGGAACGAGACCTCATGAGGAGCTCCATCATGTGTTACTCTGCAGACGTACAGCTCTCCCGCTTCCCAGCGTGCTTTGCTGAGGGTCAGGACGCTACTGCGGCTGTAGCGGCCGTCCTGCTGGCTCTCTGCGCTGGTCAGAACCCCCTCGGTGACCTCTGACCCGTCCAGTGTCCAGCTCACCAGCGCCCCCTGTGGAGAGTAAGAGCTGAGCAGGCAGAGCAGTGCGGCTGAGTCTCCAGAGATCTGCAGAGAAGAGGGCGGCAGCAGAGACACTGAGGGCTTCACTGTGGGACCAGCTGCAGGAGACAAACACAACACATTCACACACACACACACACACACACACACACACACACACACACACACACACATTCACAGCAGTTATAACTCTGAACATAGAGATATTCGACTCAAAATGTAACTCAATTTCAAACAGTTAAAACACAATTGAATCACACAGAATGAACAAAACACTGAATTATAAGCACAACATGAGCAAAAGAGATTCAGTATCATTGACTGAACTACAGAAAATAGCAACATTTACATTCTGATGTCAAATCTCTTTTTTCCATGTATGATTTCTACAATAAAAGATGAACTAAATATGAACTCAGTGTAGAAATAAATGAAGGAAAAACAAACCTGTAATAAACTGATTAAACTCATAGTGAGACACAGTGTGGAAATATGTTCAGAATCTTATTTCATTATTTATTTATTTATTTTTTAAGGAATAATGCTATTCTTATAATAATATCATTGTTTTAGATTAAATAATTATACAAAAATATCATTAACACTTTAATTAAAGCCTTTATACATATTGCATTATATATAAAAAAACATTTTTAATGTATTTATTATATATTGTTTTACAAATTATGATGCATGTAGATCTCATCAATAATTGTAACCAAGGTTTTAACACATTATAATATTATCTATTCATTGTTACACCTCTAAAAAATTATAATACACCAAAACTCATGACAAACAACCGATTTTAGACGTAACAAGGAATTTTCAAATAATATAAAACATTTTAACTTTGGTTACAAATATTTATGAAAAAATATAAGGCATGATCTACATTATTAATACCGTTTAAATATGTAATTAAATAGACAGACTTACCGATCACCAGTTTAGTTCCTCCACCGAAAGTCCACCACAGTGATACAATCTAATGAAACGCTCGTACAAAAACCTCTATTCCACTCGAGTGAACACACACTCCAGCAGAGAGAGAGAAACAACACTTCAACACACTGATATTAGAAGATCCTCAGCTCTTCTCAACACTCACTCATTCAGATTTGACTAAATGCTTTCTGATATAACACTGTTTAAAGAAATATATTTGATGAGCTGTGACCTCTGAGGTGACCTTTGACCTCTTTGATCATGGATGATGTTGTGGAGTTTCTCATAATGATGCTTCTGTTCTTCATATGTAGATCAATCATCATGATTCACAGAAAAACCTGCAGCTTCAAATAAATGAATCAATAATTCTGAACATTTCAGATGCACATTGTTTAATAAATAATGACCTGATTATGAGTCCTGATGAACTTCATGCATGTGGAAAATGTGGGAATAAATAGACATCATGAAAATATTTCCCAGAGAGCAACATGTCAACATTGACTCCAAAGACCATAATGGATTTTTTTTTTATTATTATTCCTCTAAATATAGTCAAACTGATTTATTTAGGTCTTGATTTCTCATTGTTAACATGCTTGTAAAGGTGTAGCACAGAACTGAACTCAGAGAAACTGCTGCGTATGACATATGTTTAAAATGATCTACATTCATGATTCTCCAGACAAAACCTAGTGTCTTATCAGCCTGACAAACATAAACAAAAATATTTCACAATTAATAAATATGTGCAATTAATCACTAAATGGTTGAATAACATTATTCTGAAAGTAAAATCTTCTATGTAGAGTTTATGAGTTTGTTATCAGCACAAGCTGTTGTAAATCCTGCCCACTTCTTTGCATTGTCAGCACATGCTTCAGTGCTCTGAGAGTGTTTATAGTGCTGTGAGTTTAACACTTCATGACTGAGAGCAGAACACAATCTTCATCATCACACAAGACTAAACTACAGCAATGAACACAATCAACATCTTCATCTGGACCATTGCACTGTTTATTCAAGGTTTGTGTAATACAGTTTTTACAGTGATTATTAATTCTCCTAAAATGTGAAGTATATATATTTATCATATACTGTATATCATCATATATACATTTTTCATTTTTGTTTGTGTTTTCTTCCAGAGTGTAGAGGACAGATCACTGTAACTCAGAGTCCATCAATAACAGCAGTTCAACCAGGAGAAGAAGTCAGAATAAACTGTAAAACCAGCAGTAATGTGGATGCCTGCTGTTGTGGAGGGACTGGATGTATTGCCTGGTATCTACAAAAATCCAGAGAAGCTCCTAAACTCCTGATTTATGGACTGAATAAACTCCAGTCTGGAACTCCATCTAGATTCAGTGGCAGTGGATCTGCCTATGGCAGTGATTTTACTCTGACCATCAGTGGAGTCCAGACTGAAGATACAGGAGATTATTACTGTCAGAGTTTACACTATCCAAACAGTAAATGGGTGTTCACACAGTGATAAAATGTCGTACAAAAACCTCTGTCAGTCAGACGTCACAGTGACTGCACTGATACAGCTGAGAGAAACTGCAGCTGCTGATGGACGATCACAAACTACACAATATCAATGTTTAGCAAAGTTTCTAAAGACTTTGAAAATATACATTTATCAGTAGGCATATATTTTGATATGAAATAAGAGTTAGAGCTGATATTGATTATGGCACTGGGATGTTTTATTGTCAGTGTTTCAGATCACAGTATGAGAGCGATGCGGAGTGAAGCAGAAACACCAGCTGTTTTTAATGTGTTTTCTCACTCCAGGATTGATCTCAGTGGTTTCTTTCATCAGTGGTCGTGGAAATAATATACATACTAACTAATCAGATTTGGTCTGAAAGGAAAGTTGGAAAGTTCTTGCTTATAGAACTGTTATATAAAGTAATATCACATTCACAGTCGTGCTGCTCTTCATGTCTATGGTAGAATCACAGGCGTGCTGATATTCAGTATAACGGCACTCTTGATCATGTGACACTGCTTACATGTGGCAGGAGGAGAGAAGAAACAGCACAACACCTTCACACATTTAAAGAAAAAAAAAACAAAACCATTTTGAAACATGTCAGCATCTACTAGCAACTGTTAGCTAGGCTTAAAATATGTTTTACACAGCGGGGTTAGATGTAGCTCAGTGTTACAACTAATCTACCAAGTGTACAACGATAATGAAATGAAAACAGGGAGCCACACAACTTTTCAGGTTTGAGTATTTATTTATATATTATTATTATTATTTATTTATATATTTATTCTGCCACATTTAACTTTGTTGGACTTTCACAAACAATGTTGTACTTTAAATGTCAAAATATGATTTTTCCCCCACATTTGTTAACTATGCATTGATCACTTATTTATTTATTAAGAATATAGTCTGTTTTTCATGCAATAAACCCTTTAAAATGTGATTTTAAGCTCATTTTTATTATTATTACTGTTATTATTAATAATAACAATTTTGCATGCAGCTGCCACACACAAATATGTCGTGAGGCCTGGAGTAAAATATGAGGAGGACTCAAATGCAGTGAGGAGAAGTTTATTAGAAAACTTAGTGAACAATATAATAAATTCCGTGACACAGTGAGTAATCGTGAAGCCTCTCCGATTAGCGGTTCCAGAGAGAACAGGCCACAATCCTGCGGACGTAAAGAGAAGTAGAGACCAACGTCAGACAGAGAGAACCCAGGAATGTCCAGCAATAGACGAGGACAGGAACCAGCAGGTGAACTGTCCTGTACCGATCTTCACGTCTAGGAATCCTGAACACAGATCACTGGTAAGAAGCACAGCTAACACCAACAGACCAGAAGCACACACGCGACATAAAACAATCCACTGACAAACACTGGTAGACACAGCTGGGGATATAAAGGGTAGAGGAAACGAGTGACAGGTGGGGAAGATCAGCTCGTGATTGTGCTAATTGCCACCCTCACGAGCTGCAGAAATGACAGGACCAAAACAAACAACAGAGAGGGACCGGTGACACACCCTGACCCGTGACAGAACCCCCCCCCTCAGGGACGCCTCCTGGCATCCCCGGAGGACTCACCATGACGCCGATGGAATTGGTCAATGAGAGCGCGGTCCAATACGTCACGAGCCGGAATCCAGCATCTCTCCTCCGGACCATAACCCTCCCAGTCTACCAGATATTGATGACCTCTACCCCTCCGTCTCACATCAAGAAGTCTACGCACCGTGTAGGCGGGCAACCCCTCGATGAGTCTGGGAGGCGGCGGAGCAGAGGTCTGGGGCTGAAGTGGGGAGCGAATAACGGGCTTGACCTTGGAAACGTGAAACACCGGGTGAATTCTCTTAAATTGGAGGGGTAATTTGAGCCGAACTGTCACTGGGTTAAGCACCTTGGTTATAATGTACGGTCCAATAAATTTGGGTCCCAGTTTACGTGCGGGAAGTCTGAGGGGAATGTCCTTGGTAGACAACCAAACTTTTTGCCCACACACGTAAAGTGGGGGCCTAGACCGGTGACGGTCCGCCGACGCCCTGTTCCTTTCGCCAGTCCGGGAAAGGGCTTCTCTGGCGAGCCTCCACGTACGAAGGCATCTCTGAATGAACGTCTGCGCGGATGGAACAATGGCGTCGGTCTCTTGGGAGGGAAATAACGGGGGCTGGTAGCCTAAACAGCACTGGAAGGGCGACAATCCCGTAGACGAGACCCGGAGTGAGTTATGTGCGTACTCGACCATGGTTAATCTAGAACTCCAAGTCGACGGTTCTGCCGACGCCACACAGCGCAGGACTCTCTCCAAGTCCTGATTAGCTCGCTCAGCCTGACCGTTAGTCTGCGGATGGTAACCAGAGGATAAACTCGCAGTCGCCCCCAACTGTCGACAGAATTCTGTCCAAAATCTAGACACAAATTGGGGACCCCTGTCAGAGACCACGTCCACCGGGAGGCCATGGATGCGAAAAACGTGGTCTAAGACAATGGCCGCTGTCTCCCTCGCTGAAGGTAATTTGGGGAGGGGAATGAAATGAACCGCCTTCGAGAACCTGTCGACCACCGTGAGGACCACGGTATTGCCACTAGATGGGGGTAGACCTGTGACAAAGTCCATGGCTATGTGTGACCAGGGTCTGGAAGGGATAGACAGTGGCCGGAGTAGCCCTGCTGAGGGTCGATTCGAGCCCTTACCCACCGCACATATCGGACAAGCCGAAACAAACTCTTGAGCGTCCCCCGCCATCGAAGGCCACCAGAACCGTTGCTTGATTAACGAACATGTTCGAGCAGCTCCCGGGTGGCAAGCTAGACTGGATGAGTGACCCCACTGAAGTACGCTAGTTCGGACCGGCTCCGGCACGAACAACAAACTCGCTGGACATCCCGCGGGAATAGTGACGTTGCGTAGCGCCTCACGAACCCTGGACTCCACCCCCCAAGTAACCGCCGCGACCACCCGGTTGGGAGGCACGATGGTTACTGGAGAGGTGGATCCAGCTTCTACTTCAAAAACCCGTGAGAGTGCATCGGGCTTACCGTTCTTACTACCGGGGCGATACGAGATGTTAAAATCAAATCGGCCGAAAAATAATGCCCAGCGAGCCTGTCGAGAATTTAGTCTCTAAGCGGAACGGATGTATTCTAAGTTCTTATGGTCGGTCCAAACTATGAATGGAACCCCCGCGCCTTCCAACCAGTGACGCCACTCCTCCAGCGCCACCTTAACAGCCAGTAACTCCTTATTCCCGATGTCGTAATTCCGTTCCGAAGGAGTTAGACGATGAGAAAGAAAGGCGCATGGGTGTATTCTGTCGTCCGAAGGGGATCTCTGAGACAAAATTGCCCCCACTCCTACCTCCGACGCATCCACCTCCACAACGAATTGACGAGATGGGTCAGGGTTGGTGAGAATGGGAGCCGAAACAAAGCGGCTCTTTAAGGTTTCGAACGCCTTTTGAGCCTGCGTTGACCAACAGAATCGAATTCGTGTGGAGGTGAGATTCGTCAGCGGAAGGGCGACCTGACTAAAACCCCGAATGAAACGCCTGTAAAAATTGGCGAACCCCAGAAAACGCTGGACCGCCTTGCGATTCTCTGGGGTGGGCCAATCCGCAACCGCCTTTACCTTGGCCGGATCCATTCGGATGCCTTCGGGTGACAGAACAAAACCCAGGAACGGAACCGACCGTGCGTGAAACTCACACTTCTCCACCTTGGCAAATAAACGATTCTCGAGCAGCCGCTGTAACACTCGCCTGACGTGCTGGACATGGTCGCGCTCGTTCTGGGAGAAGATCAGGATGTCGTCGAGATACACAAATACAAACCGGTCGACCATGTCTCTGAGCACGTCATTAACGAGTGCCTGGAAAACCGCCGGGGAGTTTGAGAGTCCAAAGGGCATGACCAAATACTCAAAATGACCTGTGGGGGTATTAAAAGCGGTCTTCCATTCGTCCCCCTCCCTCATCCGAACCAGGTGATAAGCATTGCGCAAGTCCAACTTCGTAAAGATAGTCGCCCCCTGCAAGAGTTCGAATGCTGAAGACATCAACGGCAAAGGGTGGCTATTCTTTACCGTGATGTCATTCAGCCCTCGAAAATCTATACAAGGACGCAGCGACCCATCTTTCTTCCCCACGAAGAAGAACCCCACCCCAGCTGGAGAGGAAGAGGGTCGAATTATACCGGCTCGCAGAGAATCATTGATGTATCTTTCCATGGCCTCCCTCTCAGGACCGGAGAGCGAGTATAAGCGCCCCTTAGGTGGAGAAGTGCCAGGAAATAATTCAATCGCACAGTCGTACGGGCGGTGCGGAGGGAGAGATGCAGCTCGGGACTTACTGAACACCGCTCTTAAGTCATGGTAAACCTCCGGTACATCCGCCAGGTTCACCGGTTCCTCCTGTGGGGTAGAAACAGACATTAACGGAGATGATGCTGACATTAAACAATGAGACAGACAGAAAGGACTCCATGCCAACACTGAATTAAGAATCCAGTCAATGTGCGGGTTATGCTTGACCAGCCAGGTGTGCCCCAACACCACTGGAGCGGAAGGAGAGTGTATAAGAAGAAAACGAATCTCCTCGGTATGATTACCCGAAATAGTCAGGTTGACCAGCTTAGTGGACTGGGTAATCTCAGTAAGCGGGGTGCCACATAGGGTTCTGGCGGCAATAGGTTCAGCCAGGAGAGAACGTCTAATGCCCAAGCGGTCAGCTAGTTCAAAATCCATAAAATCACCCTCCGCTCCAGAGTCAATAAGTGCCGACACTTGGTGGTTAACCCCCTCCAACTGTAGAAAAGCCGGAAGAATGGATTGGCCAACAGATGGCAGTTGTGTGTTGGTGACGCTCACCGTCCTCTGTTGTGTGTTGGTGACGCTCACCGTCCTCTGTCCCTTAGACGTAGAGCGTCGTCTCCTTCTGGGACATTCCGCTGCCATGTGACCCGCCTCTCCACAGTAGAGACACAAGTTATTGGTCAAGCGATGACGGCGCTCTATAGCGGTTAGATGGGCTCTCCCGATCTGCATGGGCTCCTCCTCCGGGAGTCCCCAGTGTTGTGAAGCAGCCCCTCTCGTGACTGGTGTCTGGTTGATGACGTCCTGAGGAAAACCCACCCTCCGAGTCTGGGCGCGGAGGGAGATTCGGTTATCGACCCGAATGGCGAGATCAATCAATCCGTCGAGTGATGTGGGCAGCTCCAAGGAATAAATCTCATCCTTGATGTACTCTGCTAAACCATGAAGAAAATGGTCCCACTGTGCCTTGGGATTCCACCCACAGGACGCCGCGAGAGTACGGAACTCAATAGAATATTCCGATACGGACCGAGTCCCCTGTTGTAACAGCGACAACGCTCGGGCCGCCTCTGTCCCCAACGCTGACCGATCAAAGACCTTGCGAAGCTCCTGAGCGAAATCCTCATAGGATCTACAGCACTCGTTCTCATTGTCCCACATGGCTGTTCCCCACTCTCTCGCAAGCCCTGCCAGGTGCATGATCACAAACGCCACCCTGTCAATGAGCATGATCACAAACGCCACCCAGTCAATGAGCATTGTGATAGAATGAGCGACACGAATTAGGCTCACCAGAATAGGAAGCAGGTGGGTTGAGTCGAGGTTCGGATCGGCGAGGTGCTATCCCTTCAGAGTCAAGTGGGACAGGTCCAGTAGGAACCACTGGAGAGCTGGTCTGCAACTGTTCAAGCCGATGAGTAATCGCCGCTAGCTGCTGTGACATCTCTGACATGGCCTGGCGGGAAGCCGCTAATTCCTCCTGCTGTCGGCCCAGCAGAACTCCCTGTTGGGCCAGGGCCCGACGTAATTCCGTCTCCTCTGCTGAGTCCATGATGGTCAGTGGATTCTGTCGTGAGGCCTGGAGTAAAATATGAGGAGGACTCAAATGCAGTGAGGAGAAGTTTATTAGAAAACTTAGTGAACAATATAATAAATTCCGTGACACAGTGAGTAATCGAGAAAGCCTCTCCGATTAGCGGTTCCAGAGAGAACAGGCCACAATCCTGCGGACGTGAAGAGAAGTAGAGACCAACGTCAGACAGAGAGAACCCAGGAATGTCCAGCAATAGACGAGGACAGGAACCAGCAGGTGAACTGTCCTGTACCGATCTTCACGTCTAGGAATCCTGAACACAGATCACTGGTAAGAAGCACAGCTAACACCAACAGACCAGAAGCACACACGCGACATAAAACAATCCACTGACAAACACTGGTAGACACAGCTGGGGATATAAAGGGTAGAGGAAACGAGTGACAGGTGGGGAAGATCAGCTCGTGATTGTGCTAATTGCCACCCTCACGAGCTGCAGAAATGACAGGACCAAAACAAACAACAGAGAGGGACCGGTGACACACCCTGACCCGTGACAAAATATAATTCAATTACAATATTTGATGATTTTATTTATTGCAAAACTGTGCAGCCCTTTCCTATATCTCTATCCATGATATTGCTCCATAATAGCAGGATGATTGGATGAGGGATGGATGTATGGATATCTGTCTATACAGATGCACAAACAATATCAAACTATACAGAAAAAATAGTACTGAATTATGTGTGTTACACACAAGTGTTCAACTAACCCCTCTGTCTGTTACAGTTAACCCCGCATATGGGGTAAGCTGTGACATCTGCACTTCTGTCACTTTCAGTGCAACTGTATGAAAATGGAAGGTCCTCGAAAAAAAAAAACGTTAAGTGTTCGTTTGTAGCAGAGATGTGTGTGTTGCTTGTGTAAAAAAGAAAAGAAAAGAAAAAAAGATTAATATAACTTAATTATTTTTTTTTATAATTGAGCCAAAACCAAAATGTGTTAGGTTGTGCCCCGCTCTCCCCTACTAAGAAAAGCACTGGGTAAGGTAACTACATGGGTTCAGGGTTAGTACCTAGTTATTACCCAGTTATTTCAATTACTACACTGTAAAAAAATTCTGCTGTGATTTTACAGTAAATTACTGGCTACTAATTGCATTACTTTCACAGTAATTTACATGTAAATTACCTGTTAATGTAAATTATAGTAAAATTACAGTTGTGTATATATCAAATCATTACTGTAATTATACAGTGCATAACTGTATACATACAGTTATCAGCTGTAACTTGTACAGTAATTTACTGTTTTAGCTGTAAAAGTAATGCAATTAGTAGCCAGTAATTAACTGTAAAGTTACAATTAAATACAGTAATGCAATGTGATGACAGAAAAGTAGTAGTAAAAAAAAGGATTAAACAATGCTTTCCTCAATTGTTTTATTTTTTTGATACAATAATATGATAACAAACATGTTGCATTAAGCTGTTAGGACTACATCCCAAACTCTAACTCGACTGACACTATTCTCAGAACACAGATTCTAATTCTAATTCTTCCAAATGCAATGCCACAAGAACTGGTAAAGGTGAATGTGTATGTATGTTGAATGCATGTTGGCTTGTGAATGTGTGTGTTTTACCTTATGAATGTGCACGGGTCAGGTAATAGGTAAGGACCCAAAAAACAAAACTATTAATTTTGTCACGGTTCATGGGTTCACTGTCTCGCCCTCGCTGTGTGCCAGTGTTGTGTGTATTAGTGTTGTGGGCATGAATCGTTATCAGCTGATCCTCATCGAGCACCCTATTTATTGTCTGTGATTTCGCCCTGTCTTTGTCAGATCGTTGTGAGGCTTCACTGGACCATTGAGCACCCGTCACTTCAGTTTTTGCTGGTTCCCTTTGAGTGGTTCACCTTCCCGGATCTCTTGCTTCCTGTCTGGATTCTGCCTGGATTATTCTGCCCATTGCGTCCCTGCGTTGCCAGTGCCTCATTAACTCTGTTCATCTACGCTGACCAGCTTCTCTGCTTTTCCTGTTTATAATAAACTGCTGTTTTCTAGCAATTGGATTCTACTCTCGTTCTTTCTATACAGAGCGTGACAAATTTATACTGGCAGCGACCCCAGAAGGATGAGGCAGATTAAGTGTCAGAGCAGGCAGGAGTAGGCAACGAGATATCAGTGCAATAAACACAGCCAGAGGGAAAATCCAAAACAATAGCCAGGTAGAAGTGAAGGTCTCGACCAGAAGGGCAGCCCAACATATCCAGTGGCAATATGGCAGGTGAAAATGAAGAGTGCCAACAATGACCAGATCAAATGGAAAAAAAGCAGAAAACAAAACTAATACCATTGAAAAGAGCAAGGCAGGACAGGAACAATTAACACAGCAACTTGAGCCCCAACACACAGGTTTCATGACAGTAATAATACACAACACAAAATCTGCTTATGTTGCCATCCATTCAAAATCCACAAGTTTTCGCAATAGAGAACAAACTTGCTGATCGATGCCACCCTGCTTTTTTTGGATTTAGATCCCGTATCAAGGTTGATGCCCAGGAAGCACCTAAGACGACAAGAAAAAAAAGCAAGGTGGCAAAAGCACATGCAAAATACCTCAGATAAGAGGTGCTGGTCCTGTTGCTGGGACAGATATCCAGGAACAGGAATGAGCACCCTTTAAGTCAAGTCAAGTCAAGTCAAGTTTATTTATATAGCGCTTTTCACAATACAGATTGTATCAAAGCAGCTTCACAGTATTAAATTAAAATAATACATCAATGTTTATTTCTAGTGGAAAACATCCACTTTTGGTAATGCTGATCAATAGTATTGTTGATTGATTAATTAAATTAAATATCCCCAAATATCCACAAGTTTAACCACTTTAACCTAAGGCGTTTTAAAAATAGTCTTAATGTTATGGACAGAAAAACAAGAGGCATGATATAGAGTGAAATAGGATTATTAAACTTCAAAAAGTGACAGTTTAATTAAAGAAATGCAATGCGCGCTTACAAAAGTGTAACGTAATGCGATTACAAGACACGTGACCAAGTGCACATCACAGAGCGATGGAAAAAGTGAGCGTTTGCAGTTAAAAACTACATAAGTATTGTTTTGTTTATGAAAATGATCAATCATTTCAATTCAGAAGACTTTTATTTGTCGACTGGAATCGTGTGGATTATTTTGATGCACCCTAAATATGCATTTTGAACCAGCTGAATTTTAAGCTGCAGATAAATAGTCACAAATGTTAAAATGTCATTCACAGAAATACAATGACAGACACAAACTTGTATTCTTTCATTCACATTCCCAGTATAAACTCAAGTAGGCACTTCCAACTTCTCAGATCTGCCATTTCAAATTGCCCCGCCTATCTCTCTTACCGCCACTGAGTTTGCAAGTGCACGAGTTAGTTACGCATCTAATATATCGCGAAAATAGTTGCAAAGTCAATGTGTGAAGATTTGATATTGCAATGGCAGATTTGAGAAGTTGCAAGTGCTTAATTGAGGTTGTGCTGCGAATGTGATTGAAAGAATACAAGTTTGTGTCTGTCATTGTATTTCTGTGAATGGCTTTTACATTTGTAACTATCTGCAACTTAAAATTCAGAATACAAGTTTGTGACTATTTTCTGCGACTGCTGATCTCAACATTCAACAAGTTTTCACATTGGAGCTGTGAGTGTAAGTTTTAGCATACAAGTACGAATATCTATTGTACAAGTTCTCTATTCACATCTACATGCTCTGGAGTTTTGCTACTCTTTCACCTTCATAAGATCACGCCGGTGTTGGTGGGGGGGGGGGGGGGGGTTGAAGCTGGCCGTTGGGTCTGTGCGGAGGACTGGTCTGGTTCTCGTGGATCTGATCCGATGACTGTGCCGAGGACTGTTGTGTCAACGAGGTCTTCACAGGTGTTTGTTTCTAGGTCTCGTCTAGTTGTCATGGTCTCTTCTGACATTCAGAGCTCACTGTGGTCATCTTAGGGTGCAGGTGCAGCATCTGATCTGGATACGGACTAGATCCGGCTGACAACAGTAACCTCGGGATAAGAATGAGACAGAGAGACTAACTGTCCGTTCACACCGCCCTGCCAAGGACGCCGGAGAAAGATTCGGGGACGCTCTGATGCTCTGACGTAGATCGAAGTAGACCAATGTTTACAGGATTGCGTTCTCAGGAATCCTCTCAGGCGGAGGACTTCTACATTCTGATTGGTTGCCGCCGAACCGCTTCATAGCTTATTACCATAAAGTTGACCTGACTTCAACTCTCGCTCTCACCGCCCAAGACGCGCCGCGCCGCCCTCGCCGGAGCTCGTCGCCGGCTCTCATTGAAAATGAATGACTTCCGGCCACTTTGACGCTCTCGCTGGCGGCGGTGCAAACGCACAGTAACATTAGCGTAGATGCCATTGTTCATTGTTATGAGAAGTGTTTCCGGTTCTGGTTGAGCTAATTTATGCGGCCTAACAATTCTTTTTGAATTATATTGGATTATAGGGATTTTAATGATATAAATGTGTTATGTTTATGCTAGGTTAAAGAGGTGTGTTTTTAATATAGATTTAAACTGCCAGAGTGTGTCTGTCTCCTGATCAACACTAGGAAGACTTATCTTGTGTCTGCTCCTCGATCTGCTGCCAGTTGGAGGCTGGAGCCACCAGTCCATGATCCCTCGACCTCCATTTCAGCAGCATTAGCTGTGAGGGTTTCTCTGAACTGCATCTTTTAAATAAAGTAATACATATTGTGAAGTCATTATTAAGGATTAGGTTTTTAAGTGCATAGGTTTGATGAATGTTGTTGTCAGAGTTCATGCAGCAGTATATGCAAAATATCGGTAACAGTTTACAATAAGGTCTCATTTGTTAACATTAGTTAATGTGTTAACTGATATTACCAATATATTTGTTACAGTATTTGTTAACATTAGTTAATACAAATACAACTGTTCAATGTTTCTTCTTGTAGTTCACAGTGCATTAACTAATGTTAACAAATACTGTATAACTTTTGATTTTAAATGTCAAAAAGAAAATGAACTAAGATGAATAAATTCTGAAGTATTACGCATTCTTACTCGGTTAACTAATGTTGAAAACTAATATTAACAAATAAAACCTTATTGTAAAGTGTAACTAAGACTGTAAAACCTGTTGGTGTCAGATTCCAAACAGTGCGTTCAGATAAACTTTAGTTAGTGTGTTTGCTCATAATCATCATATATCCCCACTGCAGTAAAATGTACTACATGTTCAAGTTCTACCATTTTAATCGCATTATACAGTGATATATACTCTTTAATATATTTCTTTCACTCTAAAGTGCACCTGCTCTAAAGCAAATTACGTTAACGTTACATTCAATAACACAAGTCAAGCAAAAGACAATGAATTAATAAGCTGCACTTATCTATAATGGTCTTCTGTTTCGGAGCTCCCCACAGGAGTGTTACAACAAAATAAATCTTATTTTTAATTTCAGATTGTACATATAATGAGTTGTCTCCGCGGGTGTTATGCAGCAGCCTGGTGGTCAGTGTAGCTCGATTCACAAGTAAATGACTTTTGAAATGTTCGTGAATCAAATCAGATAGAGTCGCCTCTATAGATCACTATGGTGCCGAAAACATAGTCCGACTCCTATGATTCGATAACTAATCACTCGTTGAAAAAGACGAATTGACAGACTAAATTTTAGCAAACAAAATGGAATATAACTACTAAATATCATTTCATTAGCCAACATTACAGTGCACTGGATACAGCACAGCAGTTTTTCTAATAAAACAAATACACAATTATCCTAAAATGAAACCGTAGGCCTTTTCATCAACACTCCGTATCCCCGCGACCGAATGGGTATTCTGATGTTATGAAGGCCTAATTATCATCGCAAACCATCTAGATATTAAAAAAAAGTATTTTATCTTGCCAATTAAAACATCAAACAATAGAACAATAAATTAATTAAATTACTTACTCGTTTTTTTCAGCTGAATGATTCCTCTCGGAAACGAAATGGTCTGCGACGCGTCCGCTGGATCCTCCTCAGGATTTAAACGCCAAAACCTTTTTTTCAGGCGGCTGAGTTCCTTAATTCTAGTAGTGGCCCGCTTGTGACAAAACGAACTCGGGTCGAAGGTACACACAGCTACACCGAGTATGGACCTGACACCAGTAAAACTGATTTCAGTCGAGGCTCAGGCTGGCCCATACAGAAAAAGCTGTTGGCCCAACTGTGCTTGCTATCTGGCTGGGGTCTTCGTTCTCAGCTGAATAGTCTATTTTGTACAGTAATTTGCTGTCATATCACAGCAGATAGTTAAAAGTCAGTGAGCAAATCCACATAACTCTGAAATTACAGTAAAACAATTAAAACAGTATTGTACTGTAAAAACACAGTTAAATATTGTGAATGTCTGGAAATATTTTACAGTGATAAGTAAATAGTAATAACATGGAGAACAGGACTGTAAAATAAAAAAGCTACTGACTATCAAACATTGTTCAAAGGGCGAGGGGGAGGCGTGTTAGATGTGAAAGACACAATCAAATGTAATCTGATTGAATGGTCGCCTGTATTAGATATTGAATGCCTTGGACTTAACGTTTGGCTATCCCCTGAAATGTCATTTATTTTAATTTGCCTGTATCGTCCTCCTTCATCTATCATTGCTTTTTATGATAATTTACATAAACTCTTAAAACAATGTCAAGAAAGAAAGGAGCTAATTTTAATGGGTAATTTTAATATAAACTGGGAAAATAACTCCGACCGGAAAAAACGTACTCGGTTACTAACGTAACCTCGGTTCTCTCTAGAAGAGGGAACGAGTACTGCGTTCGTCAGAACGCTGCGGGAAAAGTCTCTTTTCACGAAATACTGAAGCAAAATTATCCTTAATTTTCATATTTGTAAAACGCATTGCGGCAGTGCACAGCCATGGCGAGACGGCTCGCTCACTCATTGGCTGTTCTGCGGCAACTGCATGAGCCTATCGAGCGAGGGCTGATGCAACATCAGACCAATGAGAGCGCTTCGCGCGCTCCTCGTCACATCCCGCCGAAACGGGTGTGGCCATCCCCTATAAAAGGAGCTCGAGTAGGCTGATTCAACTGGTTTTCATCGCCGAAGCGAACCAGAGCGAACCGCGCGCACGGCAGGGAACGCAGTACTCGTTCCCTCTTCTAGAGAGAACCGAGGTTACGTTAGTAACCGAGTACGTTCTCTTACGAGAGTTCTCTCGTACTGCGTTCGTCAGAACGCTGCGGGAACCACTTGTAAGACGCCGTGCGTGCTGGGATGAGAAAACACCGACCACTGGAAGCTAGTCCAGGTATACAGTGCATAATCACCCGGTAGACTCGGAGAGTCTGGAGGGGGGGGGGGACAACCACCCTCAGATAGCTGCGTCCTAAGACGCGATATAACATCACATAGGCAGGGGGAGGCCTGGCTAATGTGGGAAATGTGGGTCTTACGCAAGTTTGCCCAGATATATGCGCCCTTAGGCGTGAAACAGCACCACATAGGCAGGGGAAAAACCTGGCTGATGTGGGAGATGTGGGTCTTACGTAATTTCGCCCAAATGGATGCGCCCTTAAGCGCGATACAACGTCACATAGGCAGGGAGAGCCTGGCTGATGTGGGAAATGTGGGACTTACACACTTTCGCCCAAATAGGTGCGTTCTAGACGCGATATAACATCACATAGGCAGGAGGGAGCCTGGCTAATGTGGGAAAAAGAAACATGGGTCTTACAGAATTCTGCCCAGAGAACTTCGGCGGCGCTGTGCGTCTGCGATATCAGTGCCGTGTTTAGACAGCTGACTCGAATACGCCGAAAATACTTGGCTTGCAAGTGCGGTGAAGTCTTCGGTGGCGTTGTGCGCCTGCGAAATCAGTGTCGTGGTAGACAGCTGATACGGCTAAACCGAAAACAACCTGGCCTGCAAGGCGGGAACTTCTAGGTTGTAGAACCTTATGAATGTAGACGGCGAGGCCCAGCCCGCCGCCGTACATATTTCCTGTAAGGAAATCCCGCTAGACCAGGCCCACGATGAGGCAACGCCTCTCGTGGAATGCGCTCTAATGCCCAATGGGCACTGAAGGCCCTTGGTAGTATAAGCCATTGTTATGGCGTCAACCACCCATCTGGACAGGCTCTGTTTCGAAACAGCCGTTCCCTTGGAACGTCCACTGAACGAGACAAAGAGCTGCTCCGTCTGTCTGAAGGCAGCGGAGCGGGACACATAAGCTCTTAAAGCCCTAACGGGGCAAAGACAGCTCGAGTCCCCTTCCTCGTTTGACCCCGGCAGGGCAGACAGGGAAATAACCTGAGCCCTAAACGGAGTGTTGAGGGATTTCGGCACGTAGCCGTGCTTAGGTTTGAGTATGACTTTGGAGTCATTGGGCCCAAACTCCAAGCACGTTGGACTCACAGAGAGCGCGTGCAGATCGCCTATGCGCTTCACCGAAGCGAGGGCCATCAAAAACACCGTTTTGAAAGACAGATGTTTGAGGCTAACAGATTGGATAGGCTCAAAGGGAGGACCTTTCATGGCTGCCAAGACCGTAGAAAGGTCCCACACCGGGACTGAGGGAGGTCTGGGGGGATTCAGCCTCCTAGCTCCCCTGAGGAAGCGGATGACTAAATCGTTCCTTCCCAGTGACTGGCCTGGCGTTGCTGTCGAGCACGCTGCGATAGCCGCCACATAGACTTTGAGCGTGGAAGGGGATCTGCCCTTGTCCAACAGCTCTTGTAGGAAGGAGAGAACCTCCGTCACCTCACAATCGAGGGGTGACAGGCCCCGAGCTGTACACCAGCTGGAGAAAACCGACCACTTCGAGGCATAAAGCCGCCTGGTGGAAGGCGCTCTAGCCTGAGTGATGGTGTTCAGCACTCCATCCGTGAGGCTAACGGGTAACCGTTGAGCGTCCACGCATGAAGGGACCACAGCTCTGGGTGTGGGTGCCAAATCGAGCCCCTGGCCTGCGAGAGGAGATCTCTCCTCAATGGCACTGGCCATGGAGCGGAGTCTGCTAACTGCATCAGGACTGGAAACCAGGCTTGGTTGTCCCAGAACGGAGCTATAAGCAGTACTGGGCATTTCACTTCCCTGACTCGCTCCAGCACCTGAGGTAGGAGGGAGACTGGGGGAAACGCATATAGCGGGCAGTGCGGCCACTTGTGGGACAGCGCGCTGTCTTTCTTTGAAAAGAACACGGGGCAATGAGCGTTTTCTGGGGACGCGAATAGGTCCACCTCCGCCCTGCCGAATCTCTGCCACAACAGCCGGACTGTTTGTGGGTGTAGAGACCATTCGCCCGTGGGAACATTGTTCCTGGACAGCCTGTCTGGACCCAGGTTGAGTGTCCCGGGCACATGCACCGCTCTCAGCGAGCTCAGGTTGCGCTGAGCCCATATTAGGAGGCGCTCGGCCAGCCTGTAAAGGGATCTGGATCCGAGACCGCCCTGGCGATTTATGTAGGACACCACGGCCGTGTTGTCCGAGCGGACTACGACGTGTTGGTCCTTGATGTGGGGACAAAAGCGCGTCAGCGCGTTGTGAACTGCCAGCATTTCCAGGCAGTTGATATGATGGAGCTTTTCTCGTTCTGACCAAAGGCCAAAGAACGGCCTGCCCTCGAGCAGCGCTCCCCATCCCGAGGTGGATGCGTCCGTAGACACCACTTTCACTCTCAAGGAAGTCCCCAGGCTTACACCTGAACGGTACCAATCGCCCGCCGCCCATGGTCTCAGGGCTGCTGCGCAGTCTTGATCGACTTTGAGGCGCAATCGGCTGAGTGCCCACGCTCCGCGTGGCACTCGCGCTTTCAACCAGAACTGCAGAGGGCGCATGCGAAGCAGGCCCAGCTGGAGAACTGATGACGCTGAGGCCATGAGGCCCAGCATCCTCTGAAACCGTTTGAGCGGGATGATCGCACCGCAGCGGAAGGACCTCGCTGCGTGCTGTATGCGCAGCGCGCGCTGTTGCGACAGCCGCGCCGTCATAGAACGAGAGTCCAGAACGATGCCCAGAAACGATATAGTTTGGCTGGGGTTCAGGGAGCTCTTCGTCCAATTGATCGTGATACCAAGATTCTCGAGGTGATCGAGTAACATGGTTCTGTGCTCCACGAGCTGAGATCGTGATTGAGCTATGATCAGCCAGTCGTCCAAATAGTTCAGCACTCGCATGCCCCTGAGTCTGAGGGGAGCGAGCGCTGCGTCCATGCACTTCGTAAATGTACGGGGTGCCAGGGACAAGCCGAATGGCAGGACTGTATACTGGTATGCCCGACCCTCGAAGGCGAATCTCAAGAATCGCCTGTGGCGTGACGCTATCTGTATTTGGAAATACGCGTCCTTTAGATCTATCGACATAAACCAGTCTTCTCGGCGAATATGCGCGAGGATTTTGCTGGTCGTGAGCATTTTGAAACTGCGTTTCACTAAAGCTCTGTTTAGTCGTCTTAGATCTAGTATGGGTCTGATACCACCGTCCTTTTTGGGGACTAGGAAGTATCTGCTGTATAGCCCCCCTTCGCTTTGAGCTTGGGATACATGTTGTATCGCCCCTTTGCTCAACAGTTTTGATATTTCGGTGCGAAGTAGGTGTGCTACTTCTGAATTCACCGTAGTTTCGACGCGCGCTGTGAAGCGTGGAGGGCGCCGACAAAACTGTAGCGAGAAGCCTCTCTTTATAATGTCTAGCACCCAGTCCGAAACCCCTGGAAGCGCGGCCCATGCGTCTGCATGGCCGGCTAGGGGTTGGATGCGAAGCGCGCTCTGTTCGCTGTGCGACGGCGGCGCTTCGGGGTGCGCTAGCGTAGGCGTTACGCCTGTGACATTTGAGGCGGGGAGCGCGCTTAATACAGCGGGCAAAACGCTCATCCTCGACCCCGCTACAGTGTTTATCTGAACGAGGGAGGTCTGAGAAGGTCTCATGGGACTCATGCAGCCTACAAGTGAACGTGGGCGGGGACCGGGCACGTTTACTGCTTTGGCCGCGCTGTCTGCTTGAACAGAGCGGGCGCGCACAGGTCCCGTTTTTACAGGGAGCCTGTGGCTTGCCAGACATAGTGTTTGTGGGCACTGGGAAGTGGGCACTTTGACTATGTTTGGGGCGCGATCGAACTGCGTCGATCTTATGAGTACGGGCCCTGTGTGCAGGGCTGTGCTTGTGTGTAGGGATGGGCACAGAGAAGTGGGCATCAACACTACATTTATAGCACCATCGGCCTTGGCCGGGACACCAGAAAATACACTTTTTTTCGGGATTTATCTGGGTAGCCGTAAAAACGGCTTTTGTGTGCAGGCAAGCGGGCAGCTGTGCGGGCTTGTGCTCTGCTGAGAACGCTGAAGCAGTCGCAATTCCTGGGACTGAGACAGCGGTGCGCTTTGGTGAGGGCCCGGTCGCAACGGGGCTTACACACCTGCGCTTTCCTAGGCGTGCTAGGATTTCTTTGGGGCTTCCGGCTTCGACACAACCCTTGGTCGCGGCCCGCGGTGAGTGGGGCGGCGGCTGGTAGAGCGAGGGCGTGAGCTGCGCTGCTGTCGCTGTGAGGGGGCGGCCGGTGGCTGAGGCTGTGAGCTCCGAGGGGCCTGTTTCTCACGGCCCGCTGCAGAACTGGGGCGTTTGGGCAGGAAGTGCTTGAACGCCTGTGACGCTTTCTGGGCTTCGGAAAATCTCTCCACGAACTCGGAGAGAGAAGATCCAAAGAGGCCAGCGGAGGATAGCGGGGCGTCGAGGAACGCGTTGCGCTCTGCATCAGCCATCTCCGTGAGCGTCAGCCACAAATGCCTCTCGGCTACGGTAGCGGAAGCCATACAGCGTCCCATGGCTTGTGCTGCAGCCTTGGTAGCGCGGAGGGAGAGATCCGACGCGCTTCTCAGGTCCGTGATGCAGATAGCTTCAGGTCCTATCTCGTCCAGTTTGCGGAGGAGATCGCCTTGGAAAACCTGAAGCGTGGCCATGGTGTGCAGAGCCGATGCCGCCTGCCCAGCGGCGGAGAAGATCCGCGCGAGCATCGACGACGTCATGCGGCAGGCTTTCGACGGCAGCACTGGCTTAGTCCGCCGTCCAGCAGAGGGCGGGCAAAGGTGGGCTGCTATCGCTTGTTCCACCGGCGGCAGAGTGAGGTAGCCTCGGTCCTGAGCATTATCCAGGGAGGAAAATGCTGGGGATACAGACGAACGTGTTCGTGCAGAAAAGGGAGCGTTCCAGGCCTTCGCCACTTCTTCATGAAGCTCAGGAAGAAACGGAGCGGGCTTAGACACAGGAGAAGTGCGCTCACCAGGGAGGAAGCTACCATCAAGCCGGGTGCGCGAGGGGAGTTCCGGTGCAGACCACTCGAGGCCGAGGTTCGCCGCGGCCAGCGCGAGTACTCGCATGAGCTCCCTCTCGATGCTAGCTCTAGCCGACGGCTTTCGGGCAGGAGGCGTGAGGTCCGCAGAGCTCGCCCAGTCCTCACTGCCTGAAGCTAGCAGAGAGCAGGAATCCTTTTCGACCGACTCGACTTCAGAAACAACTTCCTCAGATGAAGCGGCGGCAGACTGCGGGCGCTGAGCATCGGGAAGTGCATCGGGGGAAGCCGGCGAAGCTGGCGGGCGAGCCGGCGAGCTTGTCGGGAAGAGGTGGGTTCCGGGGCCCGCTGCGAGCGGCGCTTCTTACGGCGCGGCACCGCGGCGGGGGGCGCAGGCTCGGAGAAATGTGCCAGGCGAGTCCGCAGAGTCACCATCGGCAAAAGCTCGCAGTGAGGGCAGCCGCCGTCAGCGAGCGCGAGCGCTGCGTGATCTTCGCCCAGACAGGAGACGCAAATAACGTGGCGGTCTCCCTCGGTGAGCGGGGCTCGGCACGAGCCACAGGATGGCATCTTGATAAAGACGCGGCTCTTTTAGGGGTGAGTGTTTGGAGAACACTGCACACACACACACAGAACAGAGCAGGTAAAGGATATGAAGCGCCGGAAAGCGCAGCAGGTACGGCAGTAGAAGGCGGCGAAGGCCAGCGGCTTCAAGGGCTCGTCCCGCTGAAAAGCTTGCCTCGACGACGCTTGCTTCTTCCGTGATCCAGCGATGCGTGAGCTTCGCTGAAGAGATGAAAATCAGTTGAATCAGCCTACTCGAGCTCCTTTTATAGGGGATGGCCACACCCGTTTCGGCGGGATGTGACGAGGAGCGCGCGAAGCGCTCTCATTGGTCTGATGTTGCATCAGCCCTCGCTCGATAGGCTCATGCAGTTGCCGCAGAACAGCCAATGAGTGAGCGAGCCGTCTCGCCATGGCTGTGCACTGCCGCAATGCGTTTTACAAATATGAAAATTAAGGATAATTTTGCTTCAGTATTTCGTGAAAAGAGACTTTTCCCGCAGCGTTCTGACGAACGCAGTACGAGAGAACTCTCGTAAGAGAACTTAAAGACATAACAGACAAATTTAATCTCACCCAGTTAGTTCTTGGTCCCACCCGCATCACTCACTCCTCTCAGACGCAAATTGACTTACTGTTTGCAAACAGACCAGAAAAGCTAACACAATCATTCAATTTATTAACAGGTTTATCTGACCATAATATAACACTACTGGGAAGGGAACTCACCAAAAAACGTTTTAAGAGCACAACCACAGTGAAACAATATCATCTGAGTATTCCTAAAAATGATATGGACAAATTAAAATCTGCTTTAAATGATATCGACTGGACTGATCTTTTGGCTATTGAAGATGTAGAGAACATGAACTGTTTTCAAGCACTGCTTATACTATAATATCCTCATATAGGAGAAGAATGACACACAGACCAAGACAGAAAAATTCTCCACCTTGGCTCAATGAGGCTCTCTGGAAACAGATGAGGGACAGAGACTCCTCACTAAAGTTTGCACTTAAGTCAGGACTCAGAAGTGACTGGTATAGCTATACATCACTCAGAAATAGAGTAGTAAGGAACATAAGGAAAGCCAAAGCAGATTTCTATATGAAAGTAATTGATGATGCAAAGGGAGATGGGAAATTAATCTGAAACAATCTTAATAAATTAATTGGGAAAGATACTCAGCACTGCGCACCGGCACTTGAACTGAAATTAAATGGAATCATAACCAGAGAAGACGACATTATAGCAAGCACTTTTAACATTTTTTTTATCCAATCAGTTGAGGAATTGGCACAGAATTGCATTGCTAGTAATATAGTGAGCATTCCTATTGATATTGACAAACCTGTTTTTAGAATTGAGGAAATTAGTGAACTTGAGGTAGAGAATACCATTGTCACGGGTGACGCCTGGTTCACACCGGATGCGGAAGCGTCGCGGAACGGAAAATCACGCGCGGTCCGGCGCCTGCCTGTTCACACTAGAGGCGTATTCTCCGCGGCGGTCGACAAGCGCTTCTGCTCAGTTGTTGTTTATTCAGAGCTATTTTTTTACATCATGGGTAAGTAAATAACCTCATAAAATGAATACACCATGTTTCTGTAACCAAGAAGTTTGTACACTTCTTGTATTAATACTTTTTGTTAATATTTGCGGTATTTTAATTTGAAAATTGCTTATATTTTGACAATTGACCGGATGTCTCGTGTTTCTTGGTGTGACTTCCTGCCGGAATGGACGCGAATCACTCGCGGCTCGCGCAAAAAATAGACCAGACGCCGAAACTGGCGCTTCACGGCGCGGGCCGGCCGCGGCGTGCCGCGGCGCTCCGCGTCTGGTGTGAACGACACCATAGGTTAACATGGGCGCCGAAAGGAAGCGGCCTCCGTTCCGCGCCGCTTCGGCGTCCGGTGTGAATGGGCCGTCACCCCTCATTTACACTGCACACGTGTGCGGTGCATTACGTCTGCGACAAGGTTTTATTCCGTCCTCCACGCGGTGCCAACTCACACCAGGAGCATTTCAGAAGCGGAGCGACTGGATGCGCGAGACCACGTGATTTGCCTGTCCGACGTGTTTTTTCTTGATTCTTGAGTTTCTACCATACAGTCTATGGTTTCTACCAAGGATATTGGTGTGTAATACGTTTGGGAGTTTGCACAGGGTGTTTATTTTGAATTTGACAATGTTTTTTTTACTTTTATTTTGTATTCCCGGTGCGACTTGGACGCGCGTCCGTCAAAAATAGACTAGGCGCCTATATTTAGCGAAGCGGCGCGGAGAGCCGCTTCTGGGAAGCTTCTGAAACGCGCCGCGTCGCGGCCGGTGTAAACACAAGCATTGACTAGAATGGGCGCGATCAGCTCCGGTAACCGTGTCGCAGCCGTAATGCGCCGCAGACGTGTGCGGTGTAAATGAGGGGTAAAGCTGCGTTCACACTACACGCGACCAAGCGACGCGATACCATTCATTTTCAATGGGGAGCGGGCGACTTCCGGCGACACGCGCGGTCGCGACCGTTGGCGACTGGATGGGGCGTGTCTGGCGACGCGACAAAGTTGAGAAATGTTTAACTTTATGCAAATGAAGAGCGACTTTCGCGAGCGACAACCAATAGGAGTGAAGTCAGTGGAGCACACGTGATCCGTCACTCTTCAGTGCAGCGTCTGACCGAGGCAAGATGAATGAGAAGTTTATTTTAGCAGTCAGAAACTGTCAAATAATTTATGATATGTCTCTGTGTACATACAGTGGTACTCGCCGTGCTGCTCCGAGCCTGAATGGTTTCGTGAACTCAGAAAGACCAGTATTTGCCCATTTTCTGCAGTTAAATAGCCGCGATAGCACAGGACACTCGCTGTTTCTCATTCATCTTCAATATTATGCATTTTATGTACTGATCCCATTTATATTTAGACTTTTCCTTCCAAAATGTAAGCTTGTAGCGGCAAGAAAACAGATTTGTTGTCTTCAACACGTAACATCCGTGAATGTCACTCACAAACATTACCTAGGCAACCAGAAGTGAGAACGCCCACTAACGACCTCATCGCCAGCCACTGGCGACATGCAGCGATAAAGTCGCTTGTAGTGTGAACGGGGCTTAAATGAGGGGTCAGGGTGTGTCACCGGCCCCTCTGTTGTTTTGTTTTGTCCTGTCATTTCTGCAGCTCGTGATGTGGGCAATTAGCACAATCACGAGCTGACCTTCCTCACCTGTTGCTCGTTCCCCCTACCCTTTATATTCCCAGCTGTGTCTACCAGTGTTGTCAGTGGATTTTTCATGTCAGGTGTGCGTTCCTTGTCTGTTTGTGTTCTCTGTTTTGCTTACCTGTGTTCAGGAATCCTAGACGTGGGGGTTGGTGCAGGACTGTTGCCTGCTGGACCCAATTCTCATCTATTGCTGGACATTCCTGGGATCTCCTCTTCTCTCTACGTCCGTATGTGTGCGGGCTGTGCTCACAGGAACCACCAATAGACTAATCATTTGTTCACTGTGTCACTGAACTTTATTTTGTTCACAAAGTTTTTAATAAACTTTTCACTTCTCATCACTGCATTTGAGTCCTCCACATCTCTATACATCAGGCCTACTCGACAGCCATAAATTCGTTAAGGAACTCAAAAGCTAAAGATGCCTTTGGTCTTGATTCTGTATTTTTTAAAACTCATAAACAGTCTTTAATTAAACCTCTTACACATTTAATCAATTTATCAATTAAACAAGGTATTTTCCCAAGTTCCTGAAAAACAGCCGTGGTAACCCCCAATTTCAAGGCCGGTGATAAAACACTGGTGGAGAACTACAGGCCCATCAGTATCCTACCTGTAGTATCCAAGGTAGCAGAGAAATGGCTGGTGAAACAGCTGACTTCTCATCTTAGTAAAGGCCATACACCACTGCACCCAATGCAGTTTTGGTTTTCGAAGTAATCACTCCACAGAAACAGCGAACTGCTTTTTTATCGAGAACATCAAAATGAATCTAGATAAAGGAGGCGTGGTGGGTGCAATATTTCTAGATTTAAAAAAAGCATTTGACACCGTCGATCATGACGTTCTTTTGTCAAAACTATCCTATTTTAATTTTTGTGGGAATGCAATCAAATGGATGAAATCATACTTAACTGACAGAAAACAAAGCACACGCATTAACAACACTCAATCTACATATCTAAACTGTAAAATAGGTGTCCCTCAAGGATCTATACTGGGCCCTCTTCTGTTCAGTCTCTATATAAATGACCTGGCCACTGTTTGTCCATCTGTACATTTACAAATGTATGCAGATGACACAGTCCTCTACGTGCAAGATAAAAATAAACAACAAGCTGCACACCAACTGATTGAGACCATGAGCAAGGTATCCATATGGCTAACTAATTCATGCTTACACCTGAACATAAGTAAAACAGTATGTGTGTATTTTACAAAACAAACTACTGTGACTTATGACCCTGAGGTAATTGTTAACCAAGAGAAGGTTAGAGTGGTATCTGAATTTAAATATCTGGGAATCATCCTAGACTCACAACTCTCATTTAAAAAGCATACAAAAAAGGTTGCCAATATTGTTAAATTTAACCTGGCAAATTTTAAGCACATAAGATCATACCTACTAATGAAGGCCGCAAAGCTCTTCTTGCATGCGATGATCTTCTCACATTTTTCTTACGGTTTAACTAGCTGGTCGCAAGCTAATAAAACAACATTGCAACCATTGGAGTCACTTTATAAACAGGCATTAAAGACATTGTACCGTAAGGGTAATAGCTATCATCATTGTCACATAATCAAAAAACACAACATGTTTAGCTTTGAAAACTTCAGACACTTTGCTGATGCCTGTCTTGTCTTTAAGGTACTCCGTGGGCTTGCTCCACCACCACTGTGCCAGTTTATAAAACAGAAAGATAAGGTCAATAGAGTAACCAGAGCAGCCTCCAGAGGGGACTGCATAGTTCAATATAGTCTGTCCTCTTTTAAGAAAACAGCTTAAATCTTGGATTAGGGACAATTACAATTGTAACCATACACCAAATACTTAAGTCCATGAACATACTTTGCTTTTATTGCTTTTCTTTCTTTCTTTCTTTCTTTCTTTCTTTCTTTCTTTCTTTCTTTCTTTCTTTCTTTCTTTCTTTCTTTCTTTCTTTCTTTTTTCTTTATACTGTATTTACTTTATACTGTAATTAAGTTGGGGGTTATGTGAGGTGAGCAATATATTGTCTGTTTGAGGGTATGCTCATATTGTATGGAAGTATATGGGTAGCAATATTCAATTTGAAATGTAATATGCAAAATCACAATGCAATATGTAAAATGGCAATGCATTTCTGTATTTAAATTTTAATTTTCCCATACATTTGTGCAACGTTTGGTGCAAAATGAAAATGAAAATGAAGTTATATAATTTACATTTGCCATTTCATACACTAGTTTTAATATGTAAATTGAGTACATTTTTAACGCTTTATAAGTTGCAAAATTAAAATTAAAATGTATTACAGAAATGATTAGATATGTTTAACACGTTCAAGCAAAAACTGTAGCAAAATTGTCATTTAAATGTAATTTTTTCTTAATTGCATTTACACTCACAGTTAAGACACTTGCGATTGCATTTCCATTAAGTGTCCCGCAATGAATGTAGCAAAATTCAATGTGCAATTTGAAAATGGATTCTGAGCCGATCACGTGCCCGTCCTGCCCTGTCAATCACTGCGTGAAGGCGGGGCTCGGCAACAGGTAAACATACGCCGCTATGGTGCGTATTTTGAGGTGTTGGAAGGAAACAGGGCGGCGGCAGAGCTGATACGAGCGTTAAATTCACTAGCAGATGAAGTGGAGCGTGGACAGAGAAATGTATTCCCGTAGATTATCACGCGCCTGCAGGTGATAGAACCAGTAAGATGTTGGACCGTCTGGGTCTGGGAGAATGTTCTGCCTTATCAAGCATCAACACCCATATCAACATTATGCTGAGCAGCTGTTGTCTGATGCTGGACTGTGTTGATGGTTTCGTTTTGTATAAAATATTATCATTGTCTGATACATGCTTATCTTTATTCTTATTAGCCTACTATTAACTGTAATACCCAATAATGTTGGAGATCTTATAGTTTTTTCTTACAAATGCATAAGCTATTACTCTGAGATCACATAATATGCATGACAAAGCTCCGTTGGTATTTGGTATGTGACCGATTTATTTATTTATAACTGACTATAATGTTCAATAAAGTGACGAATGTGACGTGTGACCATCTCTACCCTGCAAACACGTCCACTTGGGGCCCACATGGGCCTCACTTGGGCTAGTTGGGCTTCGGCTGGGCATGGGTTCAGAGTGGGCTTTGTTGTTGGGCCCCACATGGGCAGTAGATGGGCTAAACTAAGTGGGCTCCAGCTGGGCTCCACTCCTAAGATATTATGTTTTCTATATAATAGAAATAGATATTAGATATAAATATATAGTATTTATACTATTATATAATATAATATAATATCTTATATTTCTAATTTCTGTAGTTTTTGCATTTTTAGTTTTTGTTATTTATTATTAGATATTAATATTTATATATTATTTTTAGATATTATGTTTTCATATATAATTATTCAAAATTGAATAATATATAGCCACTGGGCTAGGTCCACTTTTTATACGAATTTTATTAGACTATTAAGCTATTTAGAAGCCATAGCAATTTAATAGTGGTCTTAAGCACTATACGACTTTCAACAGACAAGTTTGCCACAGCAGGTTTCCCCACAAAATGTTAAAACCCCAAAGTAAGAAGTGCGCACTCTGAGTAGCAAAATTAACTGGGCCCCATCTGGGCAGCCCACATGGGGCCCACTCACCAGCCCATATCCATCCCTTATGGGCCCCACATGGGTGTGTTGACAGGGTATTTATGCAGCTGTATAATCATAAAATATGAGGCAGACATGCGAGTCCCTTTCCATTTTATAAAGCATATTGATAAGGTGTTAATTATGTACATGGTCACGGAATCTGACGGGTCAAATTCATCGACCTAGCCTTTTTTGGGTGAATGTGGAGCAGTAGGCGGCTGAGTGACCTCAGAATGACCAATAAATATTATTTTAATCTAAAAAAACAGAAGCAGCACAAACAAACAAAAATGACAGCACAAACGAAGTAAAAACGATTGAGCCTATTTTGCTGACGTTTTGCATTGGGTTGGGGGCGGGGCCAAATTCACGCAGTGATTGACAGGGCGGGACGGGCACGTGATCGGCTCAGAATCCATTTTTAAATTGCACATTGAATTTTGCTACATTAATTGCGGGACACTTAATGGAAATGCAATCGCAAGTGTCGTGACTCGTGAGTGTAAATGCAATTAACAAAAAAATACATTTAAATTCCAATTTTGCTACAGTTTTTGCTTGAACGTGTTAAACATATCGAATCATTTCTGTAATACATTTTAATTTTAATTTTGCAACTTATAAAGCGTTAAAACAAGTATTCAATTTACATATTAAAACTAGTGTATGAAATGGCAAATGTAAATTATATAATTGAATTTTCATTTTGCACCAAACGTTGCACAAATGTATGGGAAAATTTAAATTTAAATACAGAAATGCATTGCCATTTTACATATGTCACATGCCTGTCCTGTCTTGTGCTGCACATGGGTGTTTTGTTATTTTGGGCCATGTGCCCGTGTCATTGTCTGATCCCTCCCCCTTGTTATCTGATTATTGATTTATTTGTCCCACCTGCCTTACTCGTTACCCTCCTTTGTTTGCTCGCCTATTTAGTCTCATAGTGTTTGTAGTCCAGTGCTGGTTCGTTATATCTGTGTTTCCTCGTGTTCCTGCTTTAGACCTGTTTATCTTGTTTGCCTGTTTTGTTTTCATTTGTACCTGGATTTATTTTCTCTTTTTTATTAAACATTCTACCTCTGCATTTGAGTCCTCGCTCTCCTTTCCACACCCAGATCGTGACAACATATTGCATTGTCATTTTGCATATTACATTTCAAATTGAAATTTGCTACCCATATGCTTCCATAATATTGTTATAAAATTCCTGCTGTATTTATTACATTGCTACTGTATTTATTAAATTTATAGTGTATTTTTATTGACTTTTGTATTTTAGGGTGCCTGTTAAGACCTGGCTAGGGACAACAGATGGAAACTAGCACTTGTAGCTGTAACTCTGGCTTGTTTACAGCAAGTAACTTGTTTGTTGATCAATGAGCATTGTCCCTGTCAAAAAAAAATGCATGTAAGAGGGAGAGAAAGTTGTTTTTGTACATGCAATGCTAGCAAAGAGACATGTGAGTTACCTGAATGTGATCTCTTGATTTACGTGACTATACAACAATGTCCACTAACTCTCATTAGAGTATTAGTAGACTGTATAGTATTAGTATTCTAAGTATTAGTTGTGATTGACGATCAGTTAAACTTCACAGAGCACATTTCTAGAGCTGCCCGGTCCTGCAGATCTGCCTTATACAACATTAGGAGGATCAGGCCCTTCCTATCAGAGCTACACAACTCTTGTTCTCTCCAGACTGGACTATTGTAATGCTCTCTTGGCCTTCCAGCATCAACTGTCAAACCTCTGCCTCTGATCCAAACACTAATAACACTATATCATTACAATCAACATCACTCTTGTGTTTATGAAGAGAATGAGTCAGTGTTTCAATATGATCATCATGTTTTAGGTGTAATATATGATCCTGTCAATCAAACTGAACAGACTGCATTCAGTCACTTCTGCTGTCTGGACGTGATGCTTTCCATTTGAGACACACAAACTTTTACATTCTTACACAATTACTGTCACAACGGCTGATTCTTGATTTGTGATCATGTATTATATTTTTAATAACATTTTCATATACAGTATATTTACACCATTGCCTATAAATGTAATGATTATGTAACAATTACTGTCAGAACGGCTGATTCTTGATCTTGATCTTTTTTATGATATTTTTATATAATAAAGTTTTTAATCTCCTATAAATGTAATGATCAGTTTGTCTGCGCTGCTTCACTAAAGCAGAAGTGAAAGTGTTCCAGTCCAGATCATGTAACCAATCAGAGAGTGAGACTGAAACCCCATTTGCATTGTCAGGGTGGAGTGATTGTGATCCTCTCAGAATAGAGCAGCTCTGTCTCCAGAGACCATGTTCAAACCCCAAGAGCTTTATTTGACATTTACTGCTACATCAACCTTCTGAAAAGCACCTGCATCTTCATCTGTTAGTTGAATGATGTTGTCAGACACAAAGTGAACTTGTTGAGAAGCTTTATTGAATGTTGCAGCAAACACAGCAGATTGAAAGATCACACACACACACACACACACACACACACACACACACACACACACACACACACACACACACACTCTTTCAGTATTGAGTTGTAAATCACTACAGCTGCAGCACTAGACTCATGTGAATCCTGCCTGACACAGGACACTCAGATACGGCTCATCTTCAGGAGAGAAACATCAGCACTCAGAGCTCTTGTGGAACGAGACCTCATGAGGAGCTCCATCATGTGTTACTCTGCAGACGTACAGCTCTCCCTCTTCCCAGCGTGCTTTGCTGAGGGTCAGGACGCTACTGCGGCTGTAGCGGCCATCCTGCTGGCTCTCTACGCTGGTCAGAACCCCCTCGGTGACCTCTGACCCGTCCAGTGTCCAGCTCACCAGCGCCCCCTGTGGAGAGTAAGAGCTGAGCAGGCAGAGCAGTGCGGCTGAGTCTCCAGAGATCTGCAGAGAAGAGGGCGGCAGCAGAGACACTGAGGGCTTCACTGTGGGACCAGCTGCAGGAGACAAACACAACACATTCACACACACACACACACACACTGCACTGCACATTCACAGCATAGGAATAATGCTGCTCTAGTTTTAGATTCAATCATTATAAAACAATATCAGTAACACTTTATTTAAAGCTTTTATACATATTGCATTATAAAAGTATGTAAATGCATTAATTATGCACTGCTATAAACATTCAGATTTGACTAAATGCTTTCTGATATAACACTGTTTAAAGAAATATATTTGATGAGCTGTGACCTCTGAGGTGACCTTTGACCTCTTTGATCATGGATGATGTTGTGGAATTTCTCATAATGATGCTTCTGTTCTTCATATGCAGATCAATCATCATGATTCACAGAAAAACCTGCAGCTGAACATTTCAGATGCACATTGTTTAATATATAATGACCTGATTATGAGTCCTGATGAACTTCATGCATGTGGAAAATGTGGGAAAAATAGACATCATGAAAATATTTCCCAGAGAGCAACATGTCAACATTGATTCCAAAGACCATAATGGACTTTTTTTATTATTCCTCTAAATATAGTAAAACTGATTTATTTAGTTATTGATTTCTCATTGTTAACATGCTTATAAAGGTGCAGCACATAAATAAATAATTATGGCATTTGACACTATGTTTAAAATGATGTACATTCATGATTCTCCAGTCATTTCAGTGGCCTAGAAATATCTTCATTGGTCCCTCTTTATGGTGTCCATCATGTTGAGATCACATGACTGAATTCTGCTCACTTTACCTTGGTAGCAAATTATCAGAAACATTCACTTGATGTAAATGAAACTGCTAGACAGTGAATAGATTATTTCTACAGCGGCTCTGAAAACTGAAAATGTTTCATTCACACTGAAAAATGTCAATATAAAGAACCCTAGTGTCTTATCAGCCACATTTAATAAACATAAAATATTTCACAATTAATCACTAAATGGTTCAATAACATTATTCTGAAAGTAAAATCTTCTATGTAGAGTTTATGAGTTTGTTCTCAGCACAAGCTGTTGTAAATCCTGCCCACTTCTTTGCATTGTCAGCACATGCTTCAGTGCTCTGAGAGTGTTTATAGTGCTGTGAGTTTAACACTTCATGACTGAGAGCAGAACACAATCTTCATCATCACACAAGACTAAACTACAGCAATGAACACAATCAACATCTTCATCTGGACTCTCTGTCTGTGCATTCAGGGTAAATATCTTGTATAAACATAAATATATTGCAAAATATACAATCACATCTCATTTACAATCATATTAATGACTAAACTGTCTAATTTCAGAGATATGTGGACAAGTGACAGTGACTCAGAATCCAGCAATAAAACCCGTCAAACATGGAGAAACTGTTACGATTAGCTGTAAAACCAGTCAGCCGATTTCTGGCTGTAGTGACTGTGTGTCTTGGTATCAGCAGAAACCTGGAGAAGCTCCTAAACTCCTGATTTATTACATAAGAAGCCTTTATACTGGAACTCCATCTAGATTCAGTGGCAGTGGATCTAACTATGGCAGTGATTTTACTCTGACCATCAGTGGAGTCCAGACTGAAGATACAGGAGATTATTACTGTCAGAGTTATCACAGTGGTAATGTGTTCACACAGTGATAAAGAGTCGTACAAAAACCTCTGTCAGTCAGACGTCACAGTGACTGCACTGATACAGCTGAGAGAAACTGCAGCTGCTGATGGAGGATCACAAACTACACAAATTCAAACCTTTCACAGACTTTATTTAATATGATATGAATGAATTATTATGATGTAAGTAAACATGGAACATACAATCTAATATCTCTTACTAAACTGGACTGAAATGTGTTGAAAATGTGGTAACACTTCAGAATACTGTTTCTTACTGCATAACTAATAAGGAATTACTGAAGAACTAATGGGTAATTCTTCATTAACTACTTCTTCACTACTGTTAACTACTAAGGAAGATGTGTTAACTAATCTGTATGTAATAGAATTTTATGATTGTGTTAAGTATCAGTTAGTTAATCAATAACTAATGAATTCTATCATACCTCCTGAAGAACTACTATTAATTATCTACTAATTAAGGTTCAAGAAAAATAACTAAGAAGTAACTAATGAACAGTCATAAAAACTACATTGAGTTGTGCCCTTCCTTATTTACTGATGTTATTACAGTTTTTCTTGGTTGCTTAAACACATTTCTTGAAACTATGTCTCGTATTCTCAAAACTGTAAACACAAATCCACAACGTCTCACCCAGTTCCCCAACATTATATTTTCAGGTCAAAATGAAGCTCTACACTCAAAACCATTCACTCTTGCTGAAAAACCAAACCTTGCCCTCAGACATCACACACAAGCCCTCACAAACACACACACTACAACATAGTTAAAGTGAAACCCACAAAATCAAAATCCCAGAAAATTAGAATATTACATGAAATCACATAGTAATTACACAGTGATACCATGGTCACTGAACCAGGTTTTGGTTCTTTTGGCAGTGTGGGCAGGTGGAAATTCTGCTGGATAATGAAGGAAGCATGACGTGCTCTGGAAATGTCCTGTTAGACGGCTGCGTTGACTCTGGATTTAATAAAGCACAGTGGACCAAAGTCCTCTTTTCTGATGAGAGCAAATTTTGCATCTCATTTGGAAACCAAGGTCCCAGAGTCTGGAGGAAGAATGGAGAGGCACACAATCCAAGATGCTTGAAGTCCAGTGTGAAGTTTCCACAGTCTGTGTTCGGCTGGTGTTGGTCCACTGTGCTGTCCACTCAACGCAGCCGTCTACCAGGACATTTTCAGAGCACTTCATGCTTCCTTCAGCAGACAAGCTTTATGGAGAAGCTTCCTTCATTATCCAGCAGGATTTGCACCTGCCCACACTGCCAAAATAACCAAAACCTGGTTCAATGACCATGGTATCACTGTGTAATTACTGTGTGATTTCATGTAATATTCTAATTCTGGGATTTTGATTTCGTGGGTTTCATAAGCTGTAAACCATAATCATCAAAATTATAACAAATAAAGGCTTTAAATATCTCACTTTGCATGTAATGAGTCTATATAATATATTAGTTTCACCTGTTAAGTTGAATTCTTGAAATAAATCAACTTTTTGATGATATTCTAATTTTATGACCAGCACCTGTATATGGTCTCCTTAGTAGGGTTCTCTTTCCCACTTCCTTTCAGTCGGATCCAATAAGTTAGTGCAAAACTCACTTACTCTATGGTGGCCAAGTTCAGTTCAGGGCTGCGTTTCCCAAAAGCATCGTAAGCCTAAGAAGTTCGTAAAAACGATCGTACGACTGATCTTAATATTATGGTCTGTTTCCCAAAAGCATCGTAACTTAAGTAGAACTTGAAAATCTTCGTAGAACTACGAGTGCTCTGGAGTAATCGTAAATCCCCAAGTGCATCGTAAGAAGACAGATTTATGAGGACACCTGCAGGACAACCGGCACTTTTATCTAGATTTAACAGATTATACTGCAAAGTGAGTACAAATATAAGGTTTTGATTGTACTTTTTTATTGTACACTTTATTGTACTTGTTTTTTGATTAAATGAATGTATAAATTAAATAATAAAAAAGGGAAGAAAAAATACACATCTAAATTAAATGAATGAACAAAAAAAATCATAAAAGAACGAAGTAATGTGGGAAATATGCTTCAAAGACTGGATGAATAAAAAAAAATCTGTCAATGACTTGCTGACGTGCATGAAAACCAGCCATGTATTGGGCATTTCTGTCACGGGATGACGAAATACAAAAGGTGCGAGGACTCAAGTGCGGGAGAATGATAATATTTATTAAAGAAAAACAAGTACAAAAACAAAACCCACGGGGGGGGAAACAACTAGTAAAATACAAACCAAACAGAATAAAAACTTACAAGGGAATCACAGGGTACGGGAAACATTAGACAACGAACCGACACAGACTGCAAACAAGAGGGGACTAATAAAGGGAAACTAATCAAGGAGGAACAGGTGGGAGAACTCAAACAATAATCAGATAACAAGGGGGAGGGACCAGACAATGACATGAGCACATGGCCCAAAATAACAAAACACCCATGTGCAGCACAAGACAGGACAGGCATGTGACATTACCCCCTCCCTACGGAGCGGCTACCAGACGCTCCATCAGACCAGGGCGGGACGGGAGGGACAGACCAGGGCGGGACGGGAGGGACAGACCAGGGCGGGACGGGAGGGACAGACCAGGGCAGAGACAGTCCATCGGGCGGCCAGGGCGGAGCAGACAGTCCATCGGGCGTCCAGGGCGGAGACGACCCCTCGGGCGGCCAGGGCGGAGACGACCCCTCGGGCGGAGACGACCCCTCGGGCGGCCACGGCGGAGACAACCGGTACTGGAACAGACACCACCGGCTCAGGAACTGGAACAGACACCACCGGCTCAGGAACTGGAACAGACACCACCGGCTCAGGAACTGGAACAGGCCCCACCGGCTCAGGAACTGGAACAGACCCCACCGGCTCAGGAACTGGAACAGACCCCACCGGCTCAGGAACTGGAACAGACACCACCGGCTCAGGAACTGGAACAGACACCACCGGCTCAGGAACAGGAACAGACACCACCGGCTCAGGAACAGACACCTCCGGCTTTGGAACAGATACCACCGGTTTAGGAAGAGACACCACCGGTTCAGGAACAGATATCAGCGGCCCAGGAACAGACGCCACCGGCTCAGACACCACTGGTTCAGACACCACTGGTTCAGGAACAGATGCCACCGGCTCAGGCTCAGGAACAGGCACCACCGGCTCAGGAACAGATACCAGCGGCCCAGGAACAGACGCCACCGGCTCAGACACCACCGGCTCAGGCACTGGAACTGGCACCATCTTGTCCAGAGACACTGGCTCAGCGGCGGCCATCCTGTCCGGAGACACTGGCTCGGCGGCAGCCATCTTGTCCGTAGACACAGGCTCAGCGGTGACCATCTTGTCCGGAGACACTGGCTCGGCGGCGGCCATCTTGTCTGGAGACACCGGCTCGGCGGCAGCCATCTTGTCCGGAGACACAGGCTCAGTGGCGGCCATCTTGTCCGGAGACACTGGCTCAGCAGACGTGACCCTAACAGTCTCTGTGGCGGCCATCTTGTCCAAAGACACAGGCCCGGCAGACGTGATGTGAACAGTCTCTGGCTGGGCAGACGTGATGTGAACAGTCTCTGGCTGGGCAGACGTGACGTGAACAATCTCTGGCTGGGCAGACGTGACGGATCGCTGGGGTGGTGCAGGCAGTGCGAGCAGCTCGGGCGGGGCCAGTAGAGCAAGACGCCTGGGCGGTGCGGGCAGAGCAAGACGCCTGGGCGGTGCGTCAGGGACGGCAGTCACCTCCGGGATGGTCTCCGTGTTAGGAGCCACCAGACTCGGGACCACCGGAACAGGGACCACCGGAACAGGGACCACCGGCACTGGGACCACCGGAACAGTTACAGAGGGAGCCTTTCTCCTCCTCCTGTGTTTTGGAGCCACCGGACTCTGGACCACCGGCACTGGGACCACCGGAACAGTTACAGAGGGAGCCTTTCTCCTCCTGTGTTTTGGAGCCACCGGACTCTGGACCACCGGCACTGGGACCACCGGCACTGGGACCACCGGAACTGGGACCACCGGAACTGGGACCACCGACCGGGCAACTCTCTCCCGATGACGCACAAGACCCTCCACCATCGTCTCCAGACTGACCCGATCAAACGCTGATCGGATCAGCCAGTCCATCGGTTCGTCGAGCGCATGATTGAACAAGTCCTTAAGAGCCTCCTGGTCCAGATTCAGCCCCTCAGCTGCGCTGCTGAACCTCCGGCTGAACTCTCTTACCTCCGTCCCCTGCTGACGGAGGGAGACTAGCTCCTTGAATTGGAGAATCCGCTCCCATAGCGGACAGGAGACTGGTTGCGCCCCTCTTCTCCGCTGAGTCCTCATGTGGTCGGTTCGTTCTGTCACGGGAAGACGAAATACAAAAGGTGCGAGGACTCAAGTGCGGGAGAATGATAATATTTATTAAAGAAAAACAAGTACAAAAACAAAACCCACAGAGGGGAAAACAACTAGTAAAATACAAACCAAACAGAATAAAAACTTACAAGGGAATCACAGGGTACGGGAAACATTAGACAACGAACCGACACAGACTGCAAACAAGAGGGGACTAATAAAGGGAAACTAATCAAGGGGGAACAGGTGGGAGAACTCAAACAATAATCAGATAACAAGGGGGAGGGACCAGACAATGACATGAGCACATGGCCCAAAATAACAAAACACCCATGTGCAGCACAAGACAGGACAGGCATGTGACAATTTCTTGCAGACCACCTTCCTTGATCTTTGAACACCCCCGGTTGCAGTTAGTATGCAATGTCCACCGAGATGTTTTGTTTTATTTGTATGGTGTCCTTTAAATCTGTTAAAAATAACATCTTTGTTTCGCTCTATCTCCTCTAAAATTAGGCCTACATTAATTTCATCTTTTTTGAAAGGTATCTTTTCTTGTTTGTTTTTTTCTTCATACATTTTGTCAGTAGGCTATCTCCGCCTGAATGTAGACTTTAGACTTGTCTTGATTGCTAATCCACAGATGACGATTATTAGGTTAAACCTAATAATTAAGGCTAAACGCTCAGAATACAATTTCATATAAGGTTATATTTCAGCACTTCGCAAATGGACAGCGACTCTTAAGTAGCACGTAGAGCGCGTTCTCGTTAAGTGCTTTTATGGGAAACACTTGTGGAATTGCTGTGAGCGTTCGTAACCTTGCACGTAGAGAGCGCTCTTAAGAGCTAAGATACATCGTTATCGGGAAACCTGGCGCAGTTCAGTTCATTTCAATTTTATTTATATAGCACGTTTAAGAACAACCATAATTGACCAAAGTGCTTAACCAAATTCAAAGATCAAAGAGATAATATACACAAACAATACACAATATACATTACAAAAATAACCACCAGTAGGTCAAGATATCAAAGCTCAACTTGAATTGAAAGCCAAGGCATAGTAATGGGTCTTAAGCAAGGACTTGATTGTTTCAATGGTCTGAGTTTTCTTTACATGAATAGGTAGACTATTCCAGAGGTTTGGAGCAGCCACTGCAAAGGCTTGGTCACTTTTGTTTTTTAACCTGGATCTGGGCACATCGAGGAGCATCTGATCGGAAGACCTCAGTGCTTTGACAGGTGTGTGGACATGTAAGAGCTCCGATAAATAAGACGGCGACAACCCATTTAAAATTTTTAAAACAATTAATACAATTTTAGATTCGATCCTGATGCAAACAGGAAGCCAGTGAAGCGTGGCAAAAACAGATGTAATGTGGTCGCGCTTTTTGGTCCTGGTTAAAAGTCGAGCTGCTGCATTCTGGACTAACTGTAACCGACGAAGGGATGACTGATCCAATCCAAAGAGTTACAGTAGTCTAAACGGGACGTAATAAATGCATGTATGACTCTTTCAAAGTCTTCGCGTAGCAGATATTGCTTGATCTTAGCCAAAAGCCTCAGCTGGAAGAAACTGGTTTGGCCAAGCTTATATATCCTATTACCTCCAGGCAATAGCGCCCTCAAGCTACTCTTAGTAGTAATACTGTACAGGAAATAAAAGATTGGCTTCATTCAAATTTTCTAAAACTTAACATGGACAAAACTGAGATTATTTTCACTGGACCCTCATCACTCAATAATAAAATTCCTACCAACTTCACCTGTGAGATCGCTGGCTCTCTTATCAAACCATCTAGTACTATTAAAAATCTTTGTGTAATTTTTGATTCTTCTCTATCTTTCCACATTAATTCTATCACTAAATTGGCATTCTTTCATCTACGTCGTATCGCTCAGCTCCGTCCCTTTATCAGTATCTCAGATGCTGAAACTGTCATCCATGCATTTGTCACCTCACGTCTTGATTATTGCAATGCACTTTTCATCGGCCTATCAGCTAGCTCCATTTCCAAATTACAATACATTCAAAACTCTGCTGCCAGACTAGTCACCCACACCAAGCGTTCTGCACATATTTCCCCAATTCTGCATGATCTTCACTGGCTTCCGGTGGCTTACCGCATCAAATTCAAAATTCTCCTTCTCACTTTTAAGTCTCTGCACGGCCTGGCTCCCCCCTATCTCTGTAACCTGCTTCTCCCCTACACCCCTACTCGCAAATTCCAGCCTTCTCGTCGTCCCTCGGCATCGCCTTGCTTCAATGGGGGGCAGATCATTCAGTGTTGTTGCGCCCACATTGTGGAACTCTCTCCCCCGATCACTCTGTTCTGTTAACACTATCTCTGAATTCAAATCCATGCTCAAAACTCACCTATTTTCTGAATGTTATCATTCTTAATTTTCCATTTAATTTTTTTATTTTTTTATTTTTTTTTATTTTATTTTATTTATCTGTTTGTATTCTGCTGGTTGCCGCCCCATCTACCCAATTTTCACTTACTGTACTTGCACTCTCAACTGCCTACTGTTGTTCTGTTTGCTGTCTTTGTCAACTGCCTTTATTGTTGTTTGTTTATTGTAAAGTGTCCTTGAGCTCTGGAAAGGCGCTATATAAATAAAAATTATTATTATTATTATTATTAAAGTATAGATACCCCAAATTTCTACTTAAGTAAGGTAACAAAGTATTTGTACTTCGTTACTTGACACCTCTGGTGGTCCAGGTAGCTTTGCATAAAAAATGGTTGTCATTCGCAAGGCTACTTTTACTTTTATACTTTAAGTAAATTTCCAAGCCTGTACTTTGTTACTTTTACTTGAGTAGAGAAGTTAAATTAGTACTTCTACTTTTACCAAAGTATTTTTTAACAAGTATCTGTACTTCTACTTGAGTACGGGAAGTGAGTACTTTTGCCATCTCTGCAAATGGTGGACAATCGACTTCGTCAGCTGGTTCTTCTGGCGTGAGTTTTGTTTTAGGGGAGAAAAAACAAAGGAGAAACAAAGATTATGGGTGATCTTCTTTCTCAATATTCCACTTTCGTGTCTGCCAAGTTTCAGCAACAGAAGCACATATCATCCGGTTGGAGAAGCTTGCTCGCTTTCATTGGCTATCATGGGTGACACATCAGAGGCAGCCCTAACAAGAGAAGGAAATATTAAACATTTGATATGTATGATTTGGGATTGAGTGGGCTCTGACGCGAACAGGCAGTAAAATAACCATAATGACACACAATTGAGGAGTTTTTGGACAAAAAATTATTTGCGACAAGAAGTGAATTGGGACACAACCTCGACCGCTTGGGGGTGCAAATCTAATTTTCAAGTGTGTGGCCAGCCTAATTTCAGAGGAACTAGACTACAGCAAACTCTGAACCAGACTATTTAAACGTTGAGCAAGGAATCAAACACACCGGATTCAACTCATCAGATCATCAGTAGAGACTCAAGACCTGAAATGTTTGTGCCAGATTAGAGACATTGTAAGGGAACCATTGATCTAGAGTTTCATGACTGAACTCAATATATATATATATATTTTTAACTGTGTGTATTTAAGTGTAAATGTGTATGTCAGTATCTTTAATGTTACTGTGCTTCAGCCATTCAAAGCCGTTCTTTTAACCCTGTCAGTAAAGCTGTTTGACTCTGATGAGTCTGAGGTGAGTCTGTATCTCGTCCTGATCTCTCTTCGGTCTCGTCGTGAGCTCACAGTCTACAGCAGCTTTTGCATTCAGAGGGTGTTCCCCATCGAGGAACTCGCGATGCGTCGATGACGCTTTGGGAACGCCTCCTGCGTGATTGCGTCTGAAGCATCTATGTCAGCTAGTCCAATGGCGGGCATGAGCGTCACAGGCAGGTGACGTCATGACCAGGAAAGGATAAAAGCACATCCGGTGCAACCGGCACTAGCTTCTGTTGCCTCAGCAAGCGATCTGTGTCAAACCTGTCTGTCATATTTACTGTTGTCTGTCGTACAAAGTTTATATTATGGCGAAACAAATCTTCAAGTCCTGTGTTCCTCCCTGCCCGCGTTATTTAACGGGTGGGGATACACACGAGCTTTGTGTGATTTGTTTGGGAGTGGAGCATGCGGTATCAGCTTTTGAGGGGGCTGATTGCCAGCATTGTGAGAAGCTGCCGCTTCGCACGCTCCGCTCCCGTCTGTCACTTTTCGAGGAACGTGGTGAGGCTCACGAGCCTCAGGGTGCTGGACCCGCTTCTGCTGAGGCAGAGCGGAGAAGGCATTCCTGGGGATCGCAAATAGATCTCTCAGCGGGGTTGGAGACGGATCCGAGGACCCTTTCTCCTCCCTTACCTGGGAGATCCATCGCTCAATCTCCGGTGTCGGAAGCCCGCCCTGCGGCTTCTTCCGCCCGGAGAGAGAGCCCAATGCTGCAGTACTCTTCCTCCGAGGAGGTGGATGTGCTCACTATTGAAGGTGACACAAACAGGGGGAAGAGGAATCGCCATCTCTTTCCCTAGCACATGAGGAGTTGATGGATGTGTTATCTAGAGCTGTTGAAAAGTTACACATATCATGGCCACTAGAGAAACAGGGCGCTCGTCCCAAAAGTAAATTAGACGAGCCTTTCCTGCCATCTAATATTTCACCTCCATCACGGAGCCTGCCTTTCGTTCCCGATCTGCACAGTGAGCTGTCTAGATCGTGGAACAAACCATACTCTTCACGTTTATTCAGCCCTCAAGTTCACGTATATTTAAATATACAAAGGGTATGAACGAGTATGGTTATAGTTCAATGCCCCGGGCTGAACAGACGCTCGTGAGCTATCTGTCGCCTGGTTCAGCATCATCTATGAAGGCTCCAGTTTTGCCCACTAAACCATTAAAAACAACTTCCACGTTATTGGGTAAAGCTTATACGGCAGCAGGTCAGGCTGGAGCGTGACTTCACACTATGACACTGCTTCAGGCATATCAGGCTGACCTGCTGGGGGATTTAGATAGGAGTGAGGGAGTTAATAGTGACGATATTCGAGAACTTCGTCGCGCTACTGATTTGTCACTCAGAGCTACCAAAGAGACCGCCAGAGCAATTGGGCGGTCTATGGCGGCGCTGGTGGCTACTGAAAGGTATCTTTGGTTAAATCTTTCTGAGATCAAAGACAAAGATAGATCTTTTCTTTTGGATGCTCCGTTAAACCCCGATTGTCTGTTTGGTGAAGCAGTGAATGAAGTGGTTGAAAGATTTCAGGAGACTAAAAAACATTCAGAGGCATTCAAAAAATGTCTCCCTCGCAGATCTAATCCCCCTGGGGCTGCTGGGAGTGAGCAGCCCCAGCCAGCATGATTCTCATATCGTGCGCAACAAAAGGAGAGTGTCGCGTCCCGCACCCCCCCACAGAAATCATGGGGGCGACAGTCTCAGCCGAAGCAATCTAAGCAGAAGGTCGATCCGAGGACTGTTCTTGCGAAGAAAGCTTCGGCTCAAAAGAGGTCCTGACGCCATTTGTGTCGGACCTATGAGAGCAGCCCCAATCGAGATGGAACATTGTACACCTCAGTACACGGGGTCCATTCCATCTCGGTACTCTCACGAGGTCGTTCTGCCAACCCCGCCACCCTTGGTGCTTTGGGGTGCAGCGGTCTCCAGCGGGTCTCTGGCGCAGTGTCACCTCGACGCTGCGTCAGGCTCGCACCCTCTGAGGGGGTTCTAATTACACCAGAGGCCAGCCTCGAGAGGCTCATTCCCTTAGTAGAATTTCTGGCAGAATGGAAGAATCTGCCGAATATATCTCTATGGGTCCTGCAGTTAGTAGAAAAGGGTTACAAAATCCAATTTGGTTCTCGTCCACCATGCTACAACGGGGTGTTACTCACAGTAGTACAGCCCGAGCAGGCTCTGGTAATGGAGCAAGAAGTAGAGGCTCTGTTAGCGAAGGAGGCTATAGAGCAAGTGTACTCACCCGACAGAGAATCGGGTTTTTACAGCCGTTATTTCATTGTTCCAAAAAAGGATGGAGGGTTGCGGCCCATACTAGATCTTCGTCGTTTGAATCGTACAATTCAGAAACTCAAGTTCAAAATGCTGACACTCAAACAGATCGTGACTCAAATCAGGTCCGAGGACTGGTTTGTCACGATAGATCTAAAAGACGCTTACTTCCATGTCTCCATCCTCCCTCAGCACAGGAAGTTCCTAAGGTTTTCTTTTGGGGGCAAAGAATACCAGTATCAGGTGCTTCCTTTCGGTCTAGCTCTATCACCCCGCACATTCACAAAGTGCATAGATGCAGCTCTGGCCCCGCTCAGGCTGCAGGGCATAAGCATTCTGAATTATATAGATGACTGGCTGATTTTAGCGGAATCAGAACAGTTGGCGGTTCGGCATCGAGATGTCGTCCTCGCCTATATGCAGAAATTGGGGTTGAGGCTCAATGCCAAGAAGAGTGTGCTATCTCCAGTACAGAGGACCGCTTTTCTTGGAGTGGTCTGGGATTCGGTCACAATGCGAGCCGCTCTTTCGCCCGCTCGTGTAGCCGCTATCCTCACAGCCACGAAAGAGCTAAAGTTAGGCCAGTCACGCACTGTGAAACAGTTCGAGAGACTGTTGGGCCTCATGGCAGCGGCATCCAATGTGATACCCTTTGGCCTGCTGTACATGAGACCTTTGCAGTGGTGGCTCAGGACCAGAGGGTTCTCCCCGAGGGGAAACCCACTTCATACATTCAAGATCACGCGGCGGTGTCTCCGCTCCTTGACTATATGGAGGGAGCACTGGTTCCTGTCCCAGGGTCCGGTACTGGGAGCTCTTTGCCATCGAGTTGCTATCTCGACAGATGCTTCCCTTACCGGCTGGGGAGTGGTAATGGAAGGCCGCTCAGCTCAGGGTCTATGGGAAAGTCATCATCTCTCTTGGCATATAAATTGCCTGGAGATGATGGTTGTCTTCAATGCGTGGAGGCACTAACTCCCAGACCTAAGGGGCCATCATGTGCTTGTCCGTTCAGACAATACATCGGTGGTCTCTTACATCAACCGTCAGGGGGGTCTGCGTTCGCGTCCACTATACAAACTGGCGCACCAGATCCTTCTGTGGTCTCTGGGGAAATTATGCTCTCTGAGGGCAGTATATATACCAGGGATTCAGAATATAGGAGCAGACACCCTGTCGAGGCAGGGGCTGAGGCTATGGGAATGGAGACTCCATCCCGAGGCGGTGGAGATCATTTGGGAGTTTTACGGCCAGGCAGAGGTGGATCTGTTTGCGTCTCAGCAAACGACGCACTGTCCACTTTGGTTTTCCCTTACACATCCAGCCCCCCAAGGCTACGTCTGTACGCTTTTCCCCCTGTTGCTCTGCTACCAGGAGTTCTGGAGAGAATCCGCCAGGATGGAGTAAGCCTACTGCTAGTAGCACCACGCTGGCCGAGTCGATTCTGGTTTGCGGACCTGATTCATCTCCTCGATGGCCCTCCCTTAGAGATCTCGATCAGGAGAGACCTTCTGTCTCAGGCCGGGGGCACTATATTTCACCCCCGGCCAGAGATTTGGAAGTTGTGGGTGTGGCCCCTGAGGGGGCACAACTCTTAGAGAGTGGTCTCTCATCCGAGGTTGTGGAGACCATTCTTAGCTCCAGAGCTCCAGCTACGAGGAAACTTTATTTACTCAAATGGAATGTATTTACTTGGTGTCCCCAGCAGCAGTGTGACCCAGTCCACTGTTCTGTTGGGTCAGTACTTGTTTTTACAGGACCGCTTCTCATCAGGTCTATGTCCTTCCACCTTAAAGGTTTACGTGGCGGCTATTGCGGCTTTCCACGCCCCAGTGGGGGTTACATCCCTGGGTAGAGACCCACTCATTACTCATTTTCTTCATGGCACGTTGACGTTGAGACCTGCAACACGCACTAGGGTGCTGGCCTGGGACCTTGCAATAGTATTAGAAGGCCTATCTAGGGCTCCATTTGAACCCCTAGACTCAGTCTCAGAGAAGTTTCTCACATTTAAGACTATATTTCTTCTTGCTATTTCATTCCTTTTAAAGAGTCGGAGACCTTCAGGCCCTCTCGGTTTCTCCCACCTGCCTTGAATTTGCACCTGGGATGGTCAAAGCTTTTCTCTTCCCTAAGCAGGGATACGTCCCTAAGGTACCGACCAATATTCCGAGGCCTATTGTGCTACAGGCTTTCTGTCCTCTTCCATTTACATCTTTGGACCAGGAAAAGTTGAACTTTTTGTGTCCAGTGCGAGCATTGGATACTTATGTTCATCGGACTTCTTCCTGGAGGAAGTCCGACCAATTATTTGTCTGTTTCGGATCACCTAGGTTAGGTCTTCCTGCTTCTAAGCAGATTATGAGCAAATGGATAGTTGAGGCTATCTCTCTTGCCTATGAGTCATCTGACCTTCCGTGTCCTTTGGAGGTTAGAGCTCATTCTACTAGGAGTATGGCGACCTCTAAAGCCTTGTTATCTGGGGCCTCTTTTCAAGACGTCTGTGATGCGGCAGGCTGATCCTCACCGCTCACATTCGTCAGATTTTATAGCCTAGATCTGGACGCTACTCCAGGGTCTCAGGTTCTTAATGCTTGATGTATTAGTTCTGTTCAGGCTGACACTCAGGTTCTTGAAATTATGGCGATTTGGGTATTCTCGTTCCCAAAGCGTCATCGACGCATCGCGAGTTCCTCGATGGGGAACGTCTCGGTTACGACTGTAACCTTAGTTCCCCGAGAAGGGAACGAGACGATGCGTCGATGACGCTTTGGGAACGCCTCCTGCATGATTGCGTCTGAAGCATCTATGTCAACTAGTCCAATGGCAGGCGTGAGCGTCACAGGCAGGTGACATCATGACCAGGAAGGGATAAAAGCTAGTTTCGAAGCTAGTGCCGGTTGCACTGGATGTGCTTTTATTCTTTCCTGGTCATGACGTCACCTGCCTGTGACGCTCACGCCCGCCATTGGACTAGTTGACATAAATGCTTCAGACTAGAGATGCGCGGTTGGCGGTTACAGCCAAAAAAACGTGACGAAAAAAATATTATTTTAATTAAATTCAGGCGGGTGGCGGGCGGTTGAACCAATCAAATGAAAAATATATGTATACACAAATCAACGTATGGCGGGCGGGTGCGGTTTTGAAAATTGGTCAAAAACGTTGGTGCGGCTGGATGGCGGACGGATGATGATTTTTGTGATGCGGTTGCGGATGAAATAATAGCCCATCCGCGTGTTCCCAAAGCATCATCGACACATCGTCTCGTTCCCTTCTCGGGGAACTAAGGTTACACTCGTAACCGAGACGTTTTATATGATCAGCACATGCTTCACTCTGCATGTGTTTATAGCTCTATGAACTGAACATGACATGATCAAGAGCTCTTCTTCATCAACCAACAAACATGATGTCACGGGGTGACAAACAGCTCCAGATCTGTATGAGTGTTTGTCGTCATGACAACTAAACGGCAGATTGGCGACAGGTGTGGGTACTTTACTCTGAGCGTCTGATTGAGGCCACTCCTGCTTTTAGAGAGGATAAAACACACGAGGAGGAGAAGGCTGGGTGCGCTGTGCCATGATGTGGTGCTGTGTTGTTCTTCTGCCCTGTTGATCTGGATCGTCCTCCCCCCGATCGTTGGTGGTTTTTCTCTCGTGGGGAATTGGTTATGGGCACTGCAGTTGAGGGGTTGTCTTGAAGGAAGAGGAGCATTGTTTGAGAGGACGCGAGGACGGCCCAGAGAAATGAAATGCGCTGACTGAGCTGGAGAAGAGAGAGATGAGTAGTTAACAAACTGAATCTCATAATTGCATTGTGTTCTCCACTAAATTGGGTATTGGATTGAAGTGTTTGGAGCATGTGTACACCCTTCACTGAGTGAAATACTGATTCTTTGTCGATCTCTCATCTCCTCTCCCCGATTGGAGTTCAGTGAAGTCCGTCTGTGACCGCGAGGAAAAATCTCTCGAGTGTTCTGTCCGCCCCTGGCGATCATCAGTGCGGTAGACCAGGACTTGCGGGTGAGTGCTGGCCTTGTGCGCACTAGAAGAGTGAAGTTGCAGTGTTTAAATTGACGTTTCCCCTCACGATTGCATGCTTAGAGTTGGATTGCAGTGTGTGTGTGTGGAAGAATATCTTTATTGCTGTGCAACCGCCCATGCGTCCTGGGGGTCTCCTATCTACCGTGAGAGCTGAGTGAGATTGCTTACATCTACGTGCGGTGTCTAGAAAGAAGAACCTCTGCGAGACAACATCACCCCATTTGAGAACTGTGTATTGCTGTTGAAGTTGATTCTGTCTGTCCTAGAGAAGCCCCGCTCAGCCTGCGACTTTGAGTCTGTTGCAGTCCTAAGCCCAACTGCACGGTGTGAAGTTATCTGTCCCCTGCAAACCACGTGAGAGCTGTGTATTGCTGTTGAATTTGATTCTGTCTGTTCTAGAGAAAGCTCTGCTCTGTCTGTGACTTGGAGTCTGCTGCAGCCCTGAAGTCCAACTGCATGGTGTGAAGTTATCTGTCCCCTGCAACACACGTGAGAACTGTATACTGCTGTGTGAAGTCTTAATTTCGTCTGCCTTAGAGAAAGCTCTGCTCTGTCTGTGACTTGGAGTCTGCTGCAGCCCTGAAGTCCAACTGCATGGTGTGAAGTTATCTGTCCCCTGCAATACACATGAGAACTGTATACTGCTGTGTGAAGTCTTAATTTTGTCTGCCTTAGAGAAAGCTCTGCTCTGTCTGCGACTTTGAGTCTGTTGCAGTCCTAAGCCCAACTGCACGGTGTGAAGTTATCTGTCCCCTGCAAACCACGTGAGAGCTGTGTATTGCTGTTGAATTTGATTCTGTCTGTTCTAGAGAAAGCTCTGCTCTGTCTGTGACTTTGAGTCTGCTGCAGCCCTGAAGCCCAACTGCACGGTGTGAAGTTATCTGTCCCCTGCAACCCACGTGAGAGCTGTGTATTGTTGTTGAAGTTGATTCTGTCTGTTCTAGAGAAAGCTTTGCTCTGTCTGTGACTTGGAGTCTGCTGCAGCCCTGAAGTCCAACTGCATGGTGTGAAGTTATCTGTCCCCTGCAACACACGTGAGAACTGTATACTGCTGTGTGAAGTCTTAATTTCGTCTGCCTTAGAGAAAGCTCTGCTCTGTCTGTGACTTTGAGTCTGCTGCGGCCCTGAAGCCCAACTGCACGGTGTGAAGTTATCTGTCCCCTGCAACCCACGTGAGAGCTGTGTATTGCTGTTGAAGTTGATTCTGTCTGTTCTAGAGAAAGCTCTGCTCTGTCTGTGACTTGGAGTCTGCTGCAGCCCTGAAGTCCAACTGCATGGTGTGAAGTTATCTGTCCCCTGCACTACACGTGAGAACTGTATACTGCTGTGTGAAGTCTTAATTTCGTCTGCCTTAGAGAAAGCTCTGCTCTGTCTGTGACTTTGAGTCTGCTGCGGCCCTGAAGCCCAACTGCACGGTGTGAAGTTATCTGTCCCCTGCAACCCACGTGAGAGCTGTGTATTGCTGTTGAAGTTGATTTTGTCTGTTCTAGAGAAACCCCGCTCTGTCTGTGACCTTGAGTCTGCTGCAGCCCTGAAGCCTACCTGCATGGTGTGAAGTTATCCGTCTCTTGCAACCCATGTGAGAACTGTGTATTGCTGTTGAAGCCGATTCTGTCACCTGTGACACTCACCTGTCTAACGCTCTCCCACTGTGAGTCTGGCACCAGTTTGTGAGGAAGTGAGCCGTGATCCCTCTACTCACCTGTGATACTCACCTGTCTACTGCTCTCCCACTGCGAGTCTGGCACCAGTCTGGAAAGGAAGTGTACTTTGATCCCTCTACTCACCTGTGATACTCACCTGTCTACTGCTCTCCCACTGCGAGTCTGGCACCAGTCTGTGGAGGAAGTGAGCCGTGATTTCTCTACTCACCTGTGATATCCACCTGTCTAACGCTCTCCCACTGTGAGTCTGGCACCAGTTTGTGAGGAAGTGAGCCGTGATCCCTCTACTCACCTGTGACACTTACCTGTCGAACGCCCTTCCACTGTAAGTCTGACACTCACCTGTGAAGGAAGTGATCCCCGTTCTCTCTACTCACTTGTGATACGCACCTGTCCAACGCTTTTCCACTGGGAGTCTGACACCAGTCCGTGAAGGAAGTGAGCCTCGATATCCTTACTCACCTGTGATACTCACCTGAGATTCTCGCTGGTCCATACCCGCGGCGGTGCTGTTCCGGGTTCCTGGGAAGAAGACAAGGAATTTTAGATTAGGATTTCTTAATTGCTTTTTAATAGAAAATAAAGTTGCCATTCCTTTTACTCCTGCCTCTTGCCTCCTCCTTGATACGCTCCTCTGGGTGACAGTGGTTTAGGGGTGGGCGCAGTCTGGCTTGGCCCACCCCGACCTGTGACACATGACTTTCAGCATCATCTTCCTCTTGACTCTGGCAGTGTTTAGTTCAGGTTTGAATAATGATTTATGATTGTATTTCCCACCATCAGTGGAGTCCAGACTGAAGATACAGGAGATTATTACTGTCAGAGTTTACACTACATCAACAGTAAATATGTGTTCACACAGTGATAAAAAGTTGTACAAAAATCTGTTTATGAAGAGAATGAGTCAGTGTTTCAATATGATCATCATGTTTTAGTTGTAATATATGATTCCTGTCAATCAAACTGAACAGACTGCATTCAGTCACTTCTGCTGTCTGGACGTGATGCTTTCCATTTGAGACACAGGACCTTTTATAAATTAATTATGTATTAATTTTGATTTTCATAACATTTTCATATATATTTACACCATTGTCTATAAATGTAATGATTATGTAACAATTAGTGTCAGAACAACTGATTCTTGATCTTGATCTTTTTTAGGATATTTTTATATAATAAAGTTTTTAATCCCCTATGAATATAATGATCAGTTTGTCTGCGCTGCTTCACTAAAGCAGAAGTGAAAGTGTTCCAGTCCAGATCATGTAACCAATCAGAGAGTGAGACTGAAACCCCATTTGCATTGTCAGGGTGGAGTGATTGTGATCCTCTCAGAATAGAGCAGCTCTGTCTCCAGAGACCATGTTCAAACCCCAAGAGCTTTATTTGACATTTACTGCTACATCAACCTTCTGAAAAGCACCTGCATCTTTATCTGTTAGTTGAATGATGTTGTCAGACACAAAGTGAACTTGTTGAGAAGCTTTATTGAATGTTGCAGCAAACACAGCAGATTGAAAGATCACATACACACTCAGACACACACTCTCTTTCAGTATTGAGTTGTAAATCACTACAGCTGCAGCACTAGACTCATGTGAATCCTGCCTGACACAGGACACTCAGATACGGCTCATCTTCAGGAGAGAAACATCAGCACTCAGAGCTCTTGTGGAACGAGACCTCATGAGGAGCTCCATCATGTGTTACTCTGCAGACGTACAGCTCTCCCGCTTCCCAGAGTGCTTTGCTGAGGGTCAGGACGCTACTGCGGCTGTAGCGGCCGTCCTGCTGGCTCTCTGCGCTGGTCAGAACCCCCTCGGTGACCTCTGACCCGTCCAGTGTCCAGCTCACCAGCGCCCCCTGTGGAGAGTAAGAGCTGAGCAGGCAGAGCAGTGCGGCTGAGTCTCCAGAGATCTGCAGAGAAGAGGGCGGCAGCAGAGACACTGAGGGCTTCACTGTGGGACCAGCTGCAGGAGACAAACACAACACATTCACACACACACACACACACACACACACACACACACACACACACACACACACACACACACACACACACTTAACACTACAACGTAACACTTAATTTAAAGCTTTCATACATATTGCATTATAAAAGTATGTTTAATACATTAATTATGCACTGCTATATACATTAAAATGCATGTATGATCTCATCAATAAGTGTAACAGCAGTTATAACACATATTATCTATTATCAGGCCGATCTGACTGCTTTAATTCCAGCAATTATTCACTCTGAACATAAATATCTTACATTTTGAGATATTCACCTGAACTGAAAATCTAACTCAATTTCAAACAGAGTTAAAACACAATTGAATCATACAGAATGAACAAAACACTGAATTATAAGCACAACATGAGCAAAAGAGATTCAGTATCATTGACTGAACTACAGAAAGCAGCAACATTTACATTCTGATGTCAAATCTCTTTTTTCCATGTATGATTTCTACAATAAAAGATGAACTAAATATGAACTCAGTGTAGAAATAAATGAAGGAAAGACAAACCTGTAATAAACTGAATAAACTCATAGTGAGACACAGTGTGGAAATATGTTTCCTTTTTTGTTGAAAGGAATAATTTTATTCTTATATTAATATATTTTTTTAGATTGAATTATTATACAACAATATCAGTAACACTTTATTAAAAGCCTTCATACATATTGCATTATAAAAGTCTATGCATGTATGATCTAATGAATACATTGTAATATTATCTATTCATTGTTACACCATTAGAAATTATAATACATTAAAACTCATGACAAACAACCAATTTCAGGAATTTGTAATTATTATAATGCATTTTAACTTAAAAAAAAAATAAACATATATGACATTATAAGATACATTAATGACACCTTTATAATGCATTATACATAAAAGCTTCAAGTAAAGTTTGCCACAATATCTAATAATCATTATTATTAATAAATGTTGTTCTTGTTTCAACTGTAAAACACTTTCTGAAATCTAAATTGTATTTTTTTATTAGGTGATTAAATAGACAGACTTACCGATCACCAGTTTAGTTCCTCCACCGAATGTGTACCACAGTGATACAATCTAATGAAACGCTCGTACAAAAACCTCTATTCCACTCGAGTGAACACACACTCCAGCAGAGAGAGAGAAACAACACTTCAACACACTGATATTAGAAGATCCTCAGCTCTTCTCAACACTCACTCATTCAGATTTGACTAAATGCTTTCTGATATAACACTGTTTAAAGAAATATATTTGATGAGCTGTGACCTCTGAGGTGACCTTTGACCTCTTTGATCATGGATGATGTTGTGGAGTTTCTCATAATGATGCTTCTGTTCTTCATATGCAGATCAATCATCATGATTCACAGAAAAACCTGCAGCTTCAAATAAATGAATCAATAATTCTGAACATTTCAGATGCACATTGTTTAATATATAATGACCTGATTATGAGTCCTGATGAACTTCATGCGTGTGGAAAATGTGGGAAAAATAGACATCATGAAAATATTTCCCAGAGAGCAACATGTCAACATTGATTCCAAAGACCATAATGGACTTTTTTATTATGACTCTAAATATAGTAAAACTGATTTATTTAGTTCTTGATTTCTCATTGTTAACATGCTTGTAAAGGTGTAGCACAGAACTGAACTCAGAGAAACTGCTGCGTATGACATATGTTTAAAATGATCTACATTCATGATTCTCCAGACAAAAATATTTCACTGTTGATAAATATGTACAATGAATCACTAAATGGTTCAATAACATTATTCTGACAGTAAAATCTTCTATGTAGAGTTTATGAGTTTGTTATCAGCACAAGCTGTTGTAAATCCTGCCCACTTCTTTGCATTGTCAGCACATGCTTCAGTGCTCTGAGAGTGTTTATAGTGCTGTGAGTTTAACACTTCATGACTGAGAGCAGAACACAATCTTCATCATCACACAAGACTAAACTACAGCAATGAACACAATCAACATCTTCATCTGGACCATTGCACTGTTTATTCAAGGTAAGACATAAAAACTGAGTCTAGTTTTGGTGTTTTTGTAAAAGTATATGATGATAATAGTTTTAAACACTAATAGTTTTTCTTTTCTCTTCTTCAGAATCCAGAGGAGTGACTCTGACTCAACCTGAAGTTAAAACTGTCCAACAGAGTCAAACAGCAACAATAGAGTGTCATATGGATGTAGGACTAACTGATAATGACTTATTCTGGTATCAGCAGAAACCTGGAGAAGCTCCTAAACTCCTGATTTATTATATAAGCAGCCTTTATACAGGAACTCCATCTAGATTCAGTGGCAGTGGATCTAGGTATGGCAGTGATTTTACTCTGACCATCAGTGGAGTCCAGACTGAAGATACAGGAGATTATTACTGTCAGAGTTATCACAGCAGTGGTAATGGTGTGTTCACACAGTGATAAAGAGTCGTACAAAAACCTCTGTCAGTCAGACGTCACAGTGACTGCACTGATACAGCTGAGAGAAACTGCAGCTGCTGATGGAGGATCACAAACTACACAATATCAAACCTTTCACAGACTTTATTCATTTATTATGATGTACTTAGTAAACATATAATCTTATATCTCTTACTAAACTGGACTAAAATGTGGAGAAGATCACTGCATGAAAAGTGGGATTTTCGACAGTTACCGGCGCTGTAGATTGTCGTGGAAGTTCAGGTTTACGACTGCAAACGGCAATTTACAGGCAACACTGCAAACTGTCGGAAATTGTCGGAAATTGACGTGGGACTTGCTTGCCCCGTGACCCCCCTCCCTCTAATGCTTTAACATGTAAATGAGACTGCTGTGAGCTTTACAAATGCAAATGAGGGTAGCAGGGGGAGTTTTATCCCAGGTGACTCAAAGGTATTAACTTAATTCTAAAAAAAATACAATATTTATTTATAACGCAAAATTAAAAACAGCCAAGGCTGACCAAAGTGCTGTACAGGGCAATAGATAAAATGCAGGGCAGAAACAGGACAATTAAAAAAAAAAAAAAATAGTTGTGTCAAGGGGTATTAAAGTTTTCAAGGATGTTTTGAAGATGGAAATTGAGGGAGCTAGTCTGATATAGAGGGGTAGACTGTTCCAAAGTTTTGGGCCTGCAGTCGCAAAAGTGCAGTCGCCTCGTTTTTTAAGTCTGGATCTGGGCACGATGAGAAGACAGTGATCACTGGATCTCAAAGTACGAGATGGAGTGTACGGGCAGAGGAGATTGGTCAGATATTGGGGGGCCGGTTTGTTAAGAGCTTTATACACAAATAGTAAAATGTTAAAATCAATCCTGAATGTGACAGGTAGCCAGTGGAGTTTGAATAAAATAGGGGTGATCGACTCATATTTGCGTGTCCCGGTGAGAAGTCTAGCCGCTGCGTTTTGAACTAGCTGTAGACGAGAGAGAGAGGCCTGAGATAGCCCAAAATAAAGTGAGTTACAATAGTCTAAGGCCATCCTTAAAAATATTCTTGTTTGCCGTAACCCGACCGACCCTGTCAATTTAGTAGCCTACCGACCCAATTATTTATTTTTTCCCCCTTTTAGTCCGACCGACTTGCCGGCTGAAACTTGTGTTAAGACCGACCGCTTTTTTGTAACTCTTCAAACAACTAATATTCTAATTCTAACAACTAATACTGCATACAAACATAAGCTATAGCAGTGTGATTTTTATTTCAAAATAAGAGATTTTTGTTTAACAGTAACACCAGTGACACAACTCCAGGGGACCACTACTTTCATTATAAATTTTATAATATGTATTCTGCATTTTTTTTATATATATCATTTACATAATATATTTGATAGTTATGTATACATTATTGTATTTTAAATGGTGTAAAAATCTGTTATTGACCTCAAAATAAAGCATTTTCCCTCTGTACATGACTGGGGACGAGCACTTCTGTGGTGCTTGAAATTCTATATAATTCATAAAAATCAAATATTGCCACATTGATGGCTCAAGAGGGTGTAATTGTTCAAATAACATATTGTTTTATTTTAAAATGTGAAACACGTTTATTTTAAAAGTGTTTTTTAAGTGTAATATTTCTGTAAAGGCTAGGGACAGAAAAATGGACATTTTCATAGAATGACCCTCTTACATTTTAGCTTAAATTGATATATTTAATGAAAGTAGCTAGATTAGTTATATGTGTCATTAGCAATAGCCAATGTTATGTAAAAAAGACACAAAACCATTTATTTCAACAATTAATTTCAATCAGGCTTTGCCACAAAGGTAAAATGTGCATTCCATGCAAACAGCATCACAATCTCTTAGAGCCCAACCACTGTGCATAATACAACACGAACAGAAGATTGTATTTGACTCATGCTGCATACACATACGCAATGACAAGAATTATGCCTGCTGTACATATAGAGTTACAACTACGATTAGAGTTGTTTACATAAAATGTACCTCGTTTCTATTTTGCATTAAAAATGTTTGTGGCCCCTTTAAGAAATCCCTCTCTTCTCGCGATACTATTCACTTGTGCTGGACGCGTGCGCGCGACCAGAGAACGGCAGCCATTTTTCATTGTTCAGGAGAGCTCCATGACGGTGCGTGCATCGGTCGGATTCTGTGTTATACGTTCTTCTTTCTCGGTAAATATTACTCCAATATCTTTAATATGCACAAATAAGTTGTGAAGCGAAGTTAAAAGAACATTTGATGTGTACATTTTTGTTTATAGATTTATTTGGAGCGCATGTGTGACGAGGGAACCTCGTGGTGATCGGACGGTAAAGGATTGGGTATGTACGTTTTATGGTTTATGGGGGAAATTACTGATGGCATGTTTATTTGATAAATCTGTTAATGAGTTGAATCTATATTCTGTGATTATACAGTATAACTTTATGGTTAAATGCATATTTCTGGTTCCGCATGGCATGATTAAACGTGGGTTGTGGCTTTGTTAAAGTGCTTTTATTTCTCTTGTAACTTAGGCCTAAGTTACCTCAGCCACTGCCGTATTCCAGTTTGTGTTATCGTATTTAATTGTAGCCTAACATATTTTGGTTTGGAGAAATCAATTTAAATCTGACCAGTTGCAGTGCATTACACTGCATTTCAGTTTGAATTGAGTTAAGTATTCTGTGGATTTGGGCATTGATCCACTGGTTAAGCTTTTTGTGACATTTGATTGTCATCAAATTTACTGTAAACTGTTTCTACAATTTCTTTCTTTTTTTTTTTTTACTAGTGAAATCTATTTTTTTTTTCTTGTGAAATCTCTTAGAACAAGGCAAACTTTTTTCTTAATCAGACTTTTATCTGTTTAATTGTGCCTCCATTGACCGCTGTCACTTATTTTAAACAGCAGTCAGAATAAAACCCCAATTTCAAAAAGCATAGTTTGCTTCCGGTGTGTATTTCTGCAATTTCACCCGGTTGCATTTTTTCTCCTTTGTTTAATTTTACTGTGACTTATGTTGTTCTTATTAATTTTACTGTGACTTATATTGTTCTTATTAATTTTACTGTGATTTATGTTGTTCTTAATAATATTACTCTCAATTAATTGTTTTCCAGCTGCCTTTAAGACATATTACACGACAGTGCGCAGGAGCTTCAGGTACAAACAACCAGATCTTGCATTGCAGGCGGAAGCTGTGGTGAATTCAGCTCGGAGTCGAGCGAGAAGAAAGACGGTAAGATTTATTAGATTAGATTCGTTTTTGGTCAATGTGACTATTTTTCAGGTGCATTAATAGATGTGTGTTGTCCATACGCAGTGCATTGCGCAGTATTGATTGTCTTTATTGGTTTTAACAGCTGCTAAAAGCGAGACAGAGTGTGCTAGCTGAGGATGAGGTGGGCCTTCGGAAGTGTGCTTCCATAGACCTGATGTCTGATGAGGAAGACGGCATCGTCGGCGGGGTGTCTGGATGGATTGTGCGACCTCCGTCCTTTCGCAGCCAGGAGCTCACAGAGCTCTGTACCACGCTGCAGTCGAGATTAGAGTCGACTCCAAAGTACAGAGCAACGCACCACAGACGTCTGCAAAATGGACCGAATTCAGACAGAATGCCGCTAGTTACCTGCAGCTGTATTTTGTCAGGCCTTGTGAAATGTAAGAATATTCTGTTTTTCATGATTTCATCATAAAGCAAGAGGTCATGGGATTGATGGCTATTATGTTTAATAATTGTAAATAATCCTGTAATTTACAGGAAGCAGTATGCCATCTTCACAACTCTGAGACAAATTGTGGGCGCTACGAACTGGAGCAAGGTAAAAAAAAAAAATAAAAGAATCTTACATTCTTTTATTTTTTTACTTTCATAAAAACTTACAAACATTTTAAAGGTAAGATTCAAAGAATATGCTTTCATTCTCTTGTATAAGAAAAAAAATCTGTTATAGTTTACGATCTTAATCATACATTTTGTTTCCATAGAGTAACCTCGCCTCATAACGAGGGCGTAACCTCACATTTACTCAGAGCTATGTCTGCAAGTCCAGATTTTCATGACGCTAATCATGACGACATTGTAAGTAACTTTTACTATTTTCTCCTTGTTTCATTTTACTGTGACTTGCGTTGTTTTTATTCATATCACTCTCATTTAATTGTTTTCCAGCTGCCTGTAAGACATACTACGAGACAGTACGCAGGAGCTTCAGGTACAACCAGATCTGGCATTGCAGGCCGAAGCTGTGAAGAGTTCAGCTCGGAGTCGAGCGAGAAGAAAGAGGGTAAGATTTTTAGTCAATGTGACTATTTTTCACGTGCATTAAGAGATGTTTTGTGTCCATACACAGTGCATCACAGTACTGATTGTCTGTATTGGTTGTTTTTACAGCTGCTAGAAGCGAGACGGTGTGCTAGGTGAGGATGACGTGGGCATTTGGAAGTGCGCCACCATAGATCTGATGTCCGATGAAGTTCAACCACCAGCCAGGAGTTCACAGAGCTCTGTGCTACGCTGCAGTCGAGATTAGAGGAGACTCCTAAATACAGGGCAACGCACCACAGACGTTTTCAAAGTGGATCGAATTCAGAGAGAACGCCGCTAGTCACCTACTACAGCTCCGAAGATGAAAACAGACACTGAGCTTCTAATTTGTTGTGTGTGCAGATGATCTATGCTTAGATAGGTGTATATTGTTTTGTGTTTGTGCTAATAAAGCTCTTTCTTTGAATAAACAGCATGTCCCTGGCAAATTTTCCATTCCTTTATAAATTCATGTCCTTGATGGTAATAATAGTGTAGTCCATAGGTTAACAATGACATGAATATACCACAGAATAGCATATTATGAATATAAAAAAATAATTTATATATTATTATTTATATGAATATTATAATTTTTTGAATTTATAATGAGCGAGGGTGACCAATAGTAACAGATCTGCCAACCAATCACGAGTGATTTTTCTTGTTTAAACCACGTGGGTTCAACCAATAGTGAGTGAGGAAATTCAAGCCTTTCTCTGGCGGGAGCTGCTATTCATATGGTAATTAGAGCCATTCACACCTCCGGCGCGAGCGCTCTGCATACGTCATGGTTCGTTTCCGACAATTTTCGGCACAGACGAACGCGACGTTCACAGGCTGTAAATTGTCGTTAACTGCCGAAAATTAGGGAGATTTACGGCCGTTTACGGGGTCGGAAATCCCAATTTTCATGCAGTGGGAGCTGAAGAAACATGGGAGGTAGTTCCAGCTTCCGGAGTACGTACTCTCTGCCAATCTGTGGAAGCAAAGGATCAAGTGCAAGGTGCCATTGAGTCAGCTGTAGTACGTCAGCAAAGTGCTTACTTACCCGAGTTGTGTTGTCCTGAGAGTGAAGTGTTTCGAGCTGCTGGAAAAGTTGTTTCCTTTACTCAGGAAGAGCTGAGGAATTCGAACTTCAGTGAGTTGAGGGAGGCTCAGGGGAATGACCCTTGCCTGAGTAAAGTAAGGCTAGCAGTTAGTCAGAAGCAATTATCTGGAAGTGTTCAATTTGACCATGTTGACCTCAAGGCCTTGAAAAAAAAATGGAAAAGTCTGGAAGTGGATCAAGGTTTGCTATGCCGGGTGGTCGAGAGGAAAAATAATCAAAGGTACAGGCAGTTTGTGCTTCCCACTGCTCTCCGAAGTTTTGTTTTGGAGTCTTTGCACGACAAAAATGGACATTTAGGTTTTGAGAAAACATATGCGCTCGTGAGAGACCGTTTTTTCTGGCCTAGGATGAAAGAAGAAGTGGAAGCATACTGTAAAAATTGTGATCGCTGTATCATGAGGAAGACTTTGCCTCAAAGAAGTGCACCTATGTCACATATGCACAGTTCTGGTCCGCTGGATTTTGTCTGTATTGATTTTCTAACAATTGAGCCAGACACCCGAAATGTTAGTAATGTGTTGGTCATTACCGATCATTTTACTCGGTATGCCCAGGCTTTTCCTTGCAAAGACCAGAAAGCTTTGACGGTTGCGAGAACCTTGTGGGAGAAGTATTTTGTTCACTATGGCCTGCCAAATAGAATACACTCTGATCAGGGGCGGGATTTTGAGAGCCATTTGATCAAGGAGATGTTGGCTATGTTGGGGGTAAAGAAATCCCGCACTTCTCCATACCATCCACAAGGGGATCCACAACCAGAGAGGTTTAACAGGACACTTCTCAATATGCTTGGCACGTTGAATGTACAACAAAAATCAAGGTGGAGCCAGCATATTGCCCAGTTAGTTCATTCGTACAATTCTACCCAAAATGATGCGACCGGGTATACGCCATACTTCCTCATGTTTGGAAGAGAGCCTAAGTTACCGGTGGATGTGTGTCTCGGAGTTCGGTCTGATGAAGATTCGCCAGTTTCCTATGGGAAATATGTAGAGAGAATGAGGCAACAATTAAAGGAAGCATATGAGTTGGCAACGACTGCATCTGCACGTGCAAACCAAGAAAACAAACTGAGGTATGATAAGAAAGTGCATCCTCAGAGTCTTAAGCCTGGAGACATGGTGCTTATTCAGAACCTTGGGTTAAAAGGAAAGCACAAACTTGCAGATCGGTGGCATTCCATGCCATATGTGGTAGAGAGTCAGTTGTCTAACTTGCCTGTCTATAAGTTGGTTCCAGTGAGTGGCAATGGGCCTAAAAAGGTTCTACATAGAAACCATATCTTGCCCTTGAAATCAGAAGTGAAAGTGAGTTTTGAAAGTGAAAGCCTGATCCCTTTACCTGTTCGTAAGACCAGAAAGAGAAGTGAGAATGAAAAGTCCATGTCTGAGCCTGTTAACCTTGTGCAGAGAGATTTTTCATCATCTGATTCAGAGTCAGAATTTGATTATGAGCCCCTTATGTGCTTTGATTCTAACTCTCTGGAGGTTGAACATCAGGGTCAGGACCAGCAAGATAAGGGGGCTGTTGTGCCTGATGTCTATGATTTCCCCAGAGTGGAGGAGGTGGGTCAACTGTTGGGAGATCAAGTTGAGACTTTAGATGATGGAAATGTTGACACAGAAATAGTAGGTGGTGAAGGTACAAGGGAACAGCAGCTTGAACATACTGATAACCTACCTGAGTTCCTTGATCCTGTGACTTCAATGGTAGAACCGTCTAATGTGCTTAATAATTCTCAAGTGAGGAGATCTGAGAGGCAAAGAAAACCCCCTGAGAGGTTTACTTATCCTGAGCTGGGAAGACCTGTTAAAGAGAAAATGGTTGCTTCTCATTTCTGTGGGGTTGCTGGTCATGGAACTAAGTCTTTATGTTTTTGTGAACATGGTCAAAACAAACATGTGTGGTGGTGTAATTCTCAAGCATTGTGTAATATGTGCATGAGAAACTCAACGGCTTTTCCTTGCACAGTCCCAAGAGTGTAAACCTAGAATTACTAATTTTAATGCAAGGTTTGAGAATATTTTATTTATTTATTTTTCTTTCCCTCGTTGTGTGCTCCTCTTAAGTCCAGACATGGGGGCATGCTGGAATTTGGTGGGGGGAGGATGTAACCCTGTGAATATTTGTACACTCTAATTTTAATTTGTTGTATTTTTTTATTTTTTTTATTTATAATACATGGGAATTTGGATATTGTCATGTCAAGGTAGTCTGAGGTATTTCAAATGTTAACCAATGAGTTGTTCCATTTGAGTTTTTGGTGTGTTCACTATCAGCCAATCAGAATGGGGAAGGGGGAAGAGAGACGCACGCGGAGGTGGTAAGCGGAAAGGACAGAGAGGGAGAGCGCGCTGTTTGACCGAAGAGAGTTAACTTAAATATATTGTTAAAGTATATCAAGCGACAGTGTTTGTGTCCTTAGATCACATTCAGATATATTAATATATGTGTTGTGACAACGGGAACGTTTTCTTTGTGTTTAACGACTAAATGTGTTAAGTCTGCTCTGATCATCCTAGCAGCCGTCATTTTGTGTTTCGCTGGAAAGGACTATAGTGTTCTCTTTATTATTTCTCGGGATTCAAGGACCAAGAAGAGTCAAACAGCATCGGGGTATTTTCAGGCGGTTCTATGCCGAAAATAGACCTTGCAACTTGTTGAAGGAGAGAGAACGTCAGCTTTCGTGCGTCTGATTCGTCTGCCATTTTCTGGTGTGTGACGCATCACTTATTTCAGCGTTGGACTGTTTGCCTGTTCCTCGAGGAGACGAGGACACAAGCTTCACGTAACCACTTCTCTGTGCAGCTGGAGAGTTTCGCTGTAACAGAGTGGAGTATCTGAGTGAGTAACTGAGTGAGTAACCAGTTTGTCTATGCACGTTGAAAACTGCGTCATCAATTCGCGACTGACATTAAGTGCACCACCGAATTTGGGCCCCGACGAAATCCAAGCGCTTGGTTTATGAACATTTAAACATGTAAAGTGTGATATGTGATTCAAGTTACAGTTTTGATTTCATAAAAGTATACAACTGTAACTAATAACTGGTATTATCCACCTGAGATTGTTTTGGTTTTTTTTTCCTTTTTGCTCTGTTCATTCTGTAATTTACTGACATTATAACAAAAGTGGTTTCATTTTATTTCTTCTAAAAAGAAGAGGATTTTTTTTATTTCATTTTTTGACGTTTAAGGTGTTTTTTTTGTTTTGAGGTAAAATAAATACGTTTTTTATATTTGTTACTATTGTTGTATTTGTTTCATAGCTCAATTTGATTACAGTATTGTTGTAGGAAGAAAACAGCCCTTAACAAATAGTGAAGTAGCAATTTATTTAATCAAGGGTAATGTGAATACATATTTGTGTAGGCCTATAGTTTAAGCTACAGTTTTGGAGGCACCGTGACAAATTATAGTTCCTGTAGAAATATCAGAGAAAATCCAGAATGCCTTTTTTTGTTGTTATTTTGGTTGTACAAGGAGGACCTACATAATTTTATTCTGATGTTATTGATGATCAGTATATGTAACTTATAGAAGATAGTAAATATGGAGAAGACACACAATTCTAGGCTTGTTCATTATAATATTTCTATGTATCTTTAACTAGAATGGCACTTTATGTGGTGAAGCGTTTTTGAAGAGCTTTTTCGAATGGTCCATCTGCCGTTATGAGGTTGACAAGATCTGCGGTGAACAACATTTCACGTGCCCAGCTTGTACCCCTCTAATGCTGGCAGTTGCTGTGGATGGCAACAGAAAACTTCACCGTTTCAAAAAGGCGGGGTAGTAAGTGTGTTGTTGTTGTTGTTATTATGGGTTGACTTTTACTTTTTGTATGGCAATAAATAATTGTATTAAAATTATTATAATTTTTAATATTTTTTTATACTATTATGACTTAATGTCTTGTTCTTTCTATTATTGTCACAACAATTCTTTGAATTATCCTGAAATAGTTTTTTCGTAAGTTTGTGTTCATTGTCGTTTAAAAATCTAGAAAAAAAAATAAAATCTAATCTATCTATCTAATTTTGTTTTATTAGTTCAGAGGGCTCTGGCTACTTCGAAGGGTTGTTTCTTTGCAATGATGATGTTTCCTCTTTTGTTCAATATATCCGCGAAAAAGTACAACACGTAAGTGAACTATGCCTCAGATTGCTTGCAAGTACACAGTATGATTTCATGATTTGTTTGTGAAAAGTTTATACACTGATTTCTATTACTAACGTAACCTCGGTTCTCTCTAGAGAGGGAACGAGTGTTGTGTAGCCTGCCGTGCTTGTGCTGCACTTGGTTTCGCTTCTAGTCGACTGAAATCACTTGACGACAGCACGGGAGGGCTTCCCATTGGCGCTGGAGTCATGCCAAAGACGCACTGATAGGTTGCAGCAGTTGCCGCAGAGCAGCCAATAGGCGCGCGAGCTGTCTCGTCTATGTCTGCCTGCTGCAGCAAATGCGTTTTACATTCTAAAAATTAAGGATCATTTTTTGCTTCAGTATTCTCGAGAAAAGGAGTTTTTCCCGTAGCGTAAGCTAAACTTACGCAACACTCGTTCCAGGGATGGAAATTAGCACCCGCCACCAGCCAGCCGGCGGGTGATTTTGTGTTGTGGCGGGTAAACTCGCTTCACCTACCGGCTACCGTGGCGGGTAAATAAAAATACACTGTTTCACACAGACGGCGGACACTTTTAGAGGACATAAGTGTACGCTGAAATAAAGTCTTTCACCTCAGAAAAACGGACTTTCTTGTCCTGTCACGTCAGCCGTTATCCTGTTCTCGTAGCGAACACTCTTCAACTGCACGCGCAAATGCAGCGGCGCGCGCTGTGTATCGCCTCACTGTATAAGTGCAAAATAAACTACGAGCATGCAACGCCGTTACGTTGTAAATTACACAAAATAAAAGTAATGCAGGGATGATTTTCACACTATTCACCAGGAGCAGTTTCCATGGTTCATTAACAGTTATTGTTAATATTGTGTATTCACCATGGTAACTGTCGTTTCCATATTAACCCCAAAATGCCACTTTATTTTTCTTTGTGTTATTTTTTATATTTTTAAATGACTGTAGTGGCTCATACCAACATTGTATTAACAAAAACTAGTTTGGGACTGCTATTTAATAGCTTTAGCATAGGTCTAATGTTTATTTATTAGTACTAGTCTTTACTATTAGTCATATTCTTACAATTTATGTTAAGTAAAGGGGGACAGTACTTGTGTGTGTGGAAATAGCCGGTTTCAATAAAACTACTTGTGACATGTCATATTTGGCTTTGACTTTGACTGAACATTTGCTCTCACTTTGCGGAAAAAATATTGGGATATATATCGTATATCGATATTCAGTCTAAATAATCGGGATATGACTTTTGGTCCATATCGCCCAGCCCTAGTTTCATTGTTGGGACTAAAAACCTAAAACTGGAAGCCATAAAAGACCACGAATCATTCAAATGCCACATCCAGGTAAAAAAGAGAAATATATATATAAGAGAGAAAGAGAAAATGTCTGACTTGAGATTAAATAAAAAAATTGAGACTTAAGATTAAATAAACTGCTTAAGTATTGTAGATCTTGTAGTATTAATTTTCACATGCAGTTACACATTGTCGGTTAAAAACAAGAAAGTGGCTGGTAGATTTTGAAATCCACCAGCCACAGTGGCCGGTGGACAAAAAAGTTAATTTCCATCCCTGACTCGTTCCCTCTCTAGAGAGAACCGAGGTTACGTTAGTAACCGAGTGTCGCTTCAGACTTCAATCTTCAGTGAAAATCTCTTCAAATAATGAGTTTATTGAATATTAGAGCCAAAGTCAATAGAAAGTGTCAACAATGAAAATATAAAAGGTATTTTGCATGTTCTACACAGTCAAGCATGTTTTCATATTCAAGGTCTGTTCTAAAAGTATCTGGACTGGTTATGAATCTCCACACAAGATCATGAAACGTGAACAAGCTCTAATATGTCTCCATCTTTAACAGCCTGTTTCTTCTCCATTTGATGATTTCAGACACACATGAGGCTTCATGATAGATGGAGTGACACCATGAACTCTGATTAGAGATTCACAATCAGTCCTGATACTTTCTGAACAGACTCATGATTCATGATCTTACTTTAGTGATGGCGGTTCATCTAGTGGAAGTGTAGCAGTGATGATGGTCACATGACTGAATATGGACACAGAGATGGACGTTCATCTGCACATCCTCAGTGTCTCAGGAGTCACAATAAAAATACTAAATAAAGTCATGATTCTGTAACTCTAGTGTATATTAGTTTGTTATCAGCACAAGCTGTTGTAAATCCTGCCCACTTCTTTGCATTGTCAGCACATGCTTCAGTGCTCTGAGAGTGTTTATAGTGCTGTGAGTTTAACACTTCATGACTGAGAGCAGAACACAATCTTCATCATCACACAAGACTAAACTACAGCAATGAACACAATCAACATCTTCATCTGGACCATTGCACTGTTTATTCAAGGTAAGATGTCAAAACTGATTCTGGTTTTGGTGTTTTTGTAAAAGTATATGATGATAATAGTTTTAAACACTAATAATTTTTATCTTCTCTTCTTCAGAATCCAGAGGAGTGACTCTGACTCAACCTGAAGTTAAAACTGTCCAACAGAGTCAAACAGCAACAATAGAGTGTAATATAGATGTAGGAATACGCAGCGACTACTTAGCCTGGTATCAGCAGAAACCTGGAGAAGCTCCTAAACTCCTGATTTATGACATAAACAACCGTAATACTGGAACTCCATCTAGATTCAGTGGCAGTGGAACAGCACGTACTGGACGAGATTTTACTCTGACCATCAGTGGAGTCCAGACTGAAGATACAGGAGATTATTACTGTCAGAGTTATCACTGGATCAACAGTAAAAATGTGTTCACACAGTGATAAAGAGTCGTACAAAAACCTCTGTCAGTCAGACGTCACAGTGACTGCACTGATACAGCTGAGAGAAACTGCAGCTGCTGATGGAGGATCACAAACTACACAATATCAAACCTTTCACAGACTTTATTCATTTATTATGATGTAAGTAAACATGAAACACAATCTTATATCTTTTACTAAACCGGACACAAATGTGGAGAAAATGTGAGTGGTGCTTGTTCCTGTAAAACTTGCCACTACAATGTAATCGAACTGTAGGAAAGTCAATCACTTTAATTGCACTTCCATCCTTCACCACTAGAGGACAGATCTTTAATATTACTGAGTTCCCTATCTGTCAGCAAGAGAGTTTCTCTGGGCACTTCAACACTTCCTTTATTTCCAAAGGAGAATATTCTCTAGCAAGATAATATCTCTATAAAAGAGAAAATTTCCTCTAAAAGACGCTTGTTTCTACCGGTCGAGTTTGCAGATGAGTTAGGCGGTTCCCCTGCGGGTGAACTTCATTTCTAGAAATTAACAGACTTTAAAAGCCACACACACACACTAAAAGCTGAAAATGTGTCATTCGTGTTCAGAAAAATAACTACAATAATAATAATGCGATTACCTTTGTGTTGCGCTTTAACTTTAAACAGAACGAGTACATCTTTCTTGAAGTGCACATTGTAGATCATAACAGAAATTAGCACAGCCAAAACTGATGAATGACTGAGACCTCTTCCAGCAGCGGTCGGGACGAGTAGAGCGCAGTCTGGACGGTTCAGAAGTTGCAGATGTCCTGATCAGGCCAGTGTGCACATGATGATGGACAGGAGTCATAGTCCCATACTCCATTTCAATGAAGTCATTCAACTGTGCTCTCAGAGTTACAGTTATATTCATAAAGAGCCTTCGAGTCCCACCAGGTGTAATCCACGTTTAGAGAGTTGGGTCACTCTCCCACTCTTTACTGTAGACACAACTGTATATTTATGCCACTTTGACACACTGATCACTCGAATATACAGCTACAAATGATCTCACTAAAAACCCGTCAGTCATGAATGATCACGTCTGATTGCTGATCTCTGATTGGCTGAATCAGATCTGCAGTGGGCCGGTGTATTTACACATCATGATGACTGATTTTATGGACTACATGCACACTTGAGTTTTGGTTATTAACCAATTAGTCTATAAAATGTAGGTGTTTGAAAACCGCCAAACCAATTTTTACCAGAACAATCAAACTCAAAACTGCCCAAATCTGGCAGCACTGGCTTCATGTCATCACTGTTTCCAAATGTCACTGGTTCGTCACTAGGGGGCGATGATCTCTGTGAACCCATGAACCACTGGCTATTTCATTTTACCTGATCTCAGATCAGCTTTTTAAATATTAATGTTTATTGACACATTTTTATAATAAAAAAGGAGTTGTAGTTAAAAGTGTCTAATTGGTCTGATTACCAAGCTCTCCATAAAACAAACAAAACAAGTCCTTCAATTTAATAAACTAACACATATTATAAAGACATTTCATATTTACTGGTATTCGATGATTTGGTAATTGCATTGAATAGATTAGACTTTAAATTAAAACATTTGCATTTGGTGTGTAAAAGGTGTTTTTATGCTGAGTTTCCGCTGTTCTGACCAGCGTGTGGCGTTTCCAGAGCTTCAATACAGTGAATCATTATGCAAATCAATCGGTTCAATGGTTTCTAAAAGCTTTGTTTCTCCATCACTAGAGCAACATGATTCTGGTTCACTCTTGAGTTGATAACAGCAGGCCAGATAGCAAACTTTGCCTGGCCCACCTCCACTTCTGGCTGGGTCCCCGGCCCAAAACTGGCCCAACACACTGAACATGGACACACAGAGCTTCCTCTGGCCCAGATGTGGCCCACACCCTGTAAAGTGACTCTTATTGACTGATATGGCCCAGGTCTGGCCCAGGCACTGTAAGACAGATCTGGCTGAGTGTCGGCTGGGCAGAAACTGGCAGTGAAACACACATTCAACCAAGAGTTTTTATTATAAAATTAACAAATACACTTTAATATAAACATGTATGAACAATGAACAAATACACTATGATATTAACATTTATTAACAACACACTGATTCTTCATTTGTGATCATGTATTAGTTATGATTTTCATAACATTTTCATATATATTTACATCATTGTCTATAAATGTAATGATTATGTAACAATTAGTGTCAGAACGGCTGATTCTTGATATTGATCTTTTTTATGATATTTTCATATAATAAAGTTTTTATTCTCCAATAAATGATCAGTTTGTCTGCGCTGCTTCACTAAAGCAGAAGTGAAAGTGTTCCAGTCCAGATCCTGTAACCAATCAGAGAGTGAGACTGAAACCCCATTTGCATTGTCAGGGTGGAGTGATTGTGATCCTCTCAGAATAGAGCAGCTCTGTCTCCAGAGACCATGTTCAAACCCCAAGAGCTTTATTTGACATTTACTGCTACATCAACCTTCTGAAAAGCACCTGCATCTTCATCTGTTAGTTGAATGATGTTGTCAGACACAAAGTGAACTTGTTGAGAAGCTTTATTGAATGTTGCAGCAAACACAGCAGATTGAAAGATCACACACACACACACACACACACACACACACACACACACACACACACACACACACACACACACACACTCAGTTTCAGTATTGAGTTGTAAATCACTACAGCTGCAGCACTAGACTCATGTGAATCCTGCCTGACACAGGACACTCAGATACGGCTCATCTTCAGGAGAGAAACATCAGCACTCAGAGCTCTTGTGGAACGAGACCTCATGAGGAGCTCCATCATGTGTTACTCTGCAGACGTACAGCTCTCCCGCTTCCCAGCGTGCTTTGCTGAGGGTCAGGACGCTACTGCGGCTGTAGCGGCCGTCCTGCTGGCTCTCTGCGCTGGTCAGAACCCCCTCGGTGACCTCTGACCCGTCCAGTGTCCAGCTCACCAGCGCCCCCTGTGGAGAGTAAGAGCTGAGCAGGCAGAGCAGTGCGGCTGAGTCTCCAGAGATCTGCAGAGAAGAGGGCGGCAGCAGAGACACTGAGGGCTTCACTGTGGGACCAGCTGCAGGAGACAAACACAACACATTCACACACACACACACACAACACACTTTGTTTAAAGCTTTCATACATATTGCATTATAAAAGTAGTTTAATGCATTAATTATGCACTGCTATATACATTAAAATGCATGTATGATCTCATCAATAAGTGTAACAGCAGTTATAACACATATTATCTATTATCAGGCCGATCTGACTGCTTTAATTCCAGCAATTATTCACTCTGAACATTAATATCTTACATTTTGAGATATTCACCTGAACTGAAAATGTTACTCAATTTCAAACAGAGTTAAAACACAATTGAATCACACAGAATGAACAAAACACTGAATTATAAGCACAACATGAGCAAAAGAGATTCAGTATCATTGACTGAACTACAGAAAGCAGCAACATTTACATTCTGATGTCAAATCTCTTTTTCCATGTATGATTTCTACAATAAAAGATGAACTAAATATGAACTCAGTGTAGAAATAAATGAAGGAAAAACAAACCTGTAATAAACTGATTAAACTTATAGTGAGACACAGTGTGGAAATATGTTTAGAATTCCTTTTTTGTTGAAAGGAATAATGTTATTCTTATAATAATATCATTGTTTTAGATTCAATAATTATACAACAATATCAGTAACACTTTATTTAAAGCCTTTATACATATTGCATTATAAAAAGTATTTTTAATGCATTAATTATATATTATATATGTTTTACACATTATAATGCATGTATGATCTCATCAATAATTGTAACCAAGGTTTTAACACATTATAATATTATCTATTCATTGTTACACCTCCAAAAAATTATAATACACTAAAACTCATGACAAACAACCAATTCTAGATGTAACAAGGAATTTGCAAATAGTATAAAACATTTTAACTTTGGTTACAGTTATTTATGAAAACATATATGACATTATAACAGACACTATTGATACCTTTATAATGCATTATACATAAAGACTTTAAGTAAAGTTTGCCACAATATCTAATAATCATTATTATTACAGTTTTTCTCGATTGCTTAAACACTATAACCAGGCTTTTGAACTAAAATTTCAAAACCATAATGCCATTTATCAAAAAGCACACCCATTTCCCTAAACTATAAACACTATTCCCTGTTTTGACACATGAGTCAGATTTGTTGAACTGTCACTGCAAAACTCTACACACAAATCCCTTCATTTCTCATTGCCTAGACCATGTTGTCATGTATAAAGCACTAGCATTCAAAATTGTCCACTCAAGTTAGCACAGCTTCAGCTCAGTTAGCACACAATTATCCAGGTGGAAACACTAAGAGTCAAAATTTAACACACATCAATCAGATCCTTCAATAGATAGATAAAGGGGCACAAATCAGTTTATTGAGTTTTGGATCAATGGATCCAGAAAGACATGAAGGAAGAGATCGAGGAGGAGGAGGAGGAGGAGGAGGAGGAGGAGGACGACGAAGGGCAAGAAGACAAGCAGTCTCAGATGAAATTCAAGCCACTCTAGTTGCCCATGTCTTTATCAATGGTATGACTATTAGGGAGGCTGGGCTACGAGTAAGGCCAAATTTGAGTCGCTTTACTGTCGCCTCGAGAACCTTCAGGGAGGAGTGGTGGCAAACAAAATTCTATCACTGAATAAAAGACAAACATTTCCAATAGTCTTTGATGAGGTGTATTTTCTTGCAAGAAAAGGCCAGCAGCCGTACAGTCACACAGAGTGACACAGAGTGTGACAGTGAAGGTTGGCCATCCTTCATCCTTTATAGTCTTGACTCCCAGAATGTTATCTTTCTAGGCAAATTATGGTATTTCAACCATATGTGGAACATTCTCAGACTTGTTCATCATATCGTATCCTTGAGTGGAGGCCCTCCTGTCACCTACTAACACTCTTTATCATTCCAATACAATTCCATATTAGAATAAGGCTTGTGTGTGCTCTTTTACTGTCATATGATGGTCACACACATCTTACTGTAAGTAAATAAAAAAAATTAGAGAGAGTAAAAAAAAAGAAGTTTGTGTGTGTGTGTGTGTGTGTGTGTGTGTGTGTGTGTGTGTGTGTGTGTGTGTGTGTGTGTGTGCGCGCGTGTGTTGTACTGTGTAGTATGAATAAAAATGTGCAATGTATCCCTTGGTTGTGTCTTTTGTGTTCATCATGTGAAAAGGTGTGTGAGGGGGGGAACCACAAGCAACATAACTTACCAGTTTGGGAAATGTTGTTTTGAATTTATGGCACCAGTGTCTTAGACTATGTTGTAGTGTGTGTGATTTTGAGGGCTTGTGTGTGATGTCTGAGAGCAAGGTTTTGTTTTTCAGCAAGAGTGAATGGTTTTGATTGTAGAGCTTCATTTTGACCTGAAAATATGATGTTTGGGGAATTGGGTGAGACGTTACGGATTTGTGTTTACAGTTTTGAGAATATGAGACATAGTTTCAAGAAACGTGTTTAAGCAATCGAGAAAAACTGTAATAAATGTTGTTCTTGTTTCAACTGTAAAACACTTTCTGAAATCTAAATTGCATTTTTTTATTAGGTGATTAAATAGACAGACTTACCGATCACCAGTTTAGTTCCTCCACCGAATGTGTACCACAGTGATACAATCTAATGAAACGCTCGTACAAAAACCTCTATTCCACTCGAGTGAACACACACTCCAGCAGAGAGAGAGAAACAACACTTCAACACACTGATATTAGAAGATCCTCAGCTCTTCTCAACACTCACTCATTCAGATTTGACTAAATGCTTTCTGATATAACACTGTTTAAAGAAATATATTTGATGAGCTGTGACCTCTGAGGTGACCTTTGACCTCTTTGATCATGGATGATGTTGTGGAGTTTCTCATAATGATGCTTCTGTTCTTCATATGCAGATCAATCATCATGATTCACAGAAAAACCTGCAGCTTCAAAGAAATGAATCAATAATTCTGAACATTTCAGATGCACATTGTTTAATATATAATGACCTGATTATGAGTCCTGATGAACTTCATGCATGTGGAAAATGTGGGAATAAATAGACATCATGATAATATTTCCCAGAGAGCAACATGTCAACATTGATTCCAAAGACCATAATGGACTTTTTTATTATTCCTCTAAATATAGTAAAACTGATTTATTTAGTTCTTGATTTCTCATTGTTAACATGCTTTTAAAGGTGTAGCACAGAACTGAACTCAGAGAAACTGCTGCGTATGACATATGTTTAAAATGATCTACATTCATGATTCTCCAGACAAAACCTAGTGTCTTATCAGCCTGACAAACATAAACAAAAATATTTCACAATTAATAAATATGTGCAATTAATCACTAAATGGTTCAATAACATTATTCTGAAAGTAAAATCTTCTATGTAGAGTTTATGAGTTTGTTATCAGCACAAGCTGTTGTAAATCCTGCCCACTTCTTTGCATTGTCAGCACATGCTTCAGTGCTCTGAGAGTGTTTATAGTGCTGTGAGTTTAACACTTCATGACTGAGAGCAGAACACAATCTTCATCATCACACAAGACTAAACTACAGCAATGAACACAATCAACATCTTCATCTGGACCATTGCACTGTTTATTCAAGGTTTGTGTAATACAGCTTTTACAATAATTATTAATTATTATCAATTATTAGTTATCTTAAAATGTGAAATGTATTTATCATAATACTGTATATCATCATATATAAAATTTTATTTTTATTTCTATTTTCTTTCAGAGTGTAGAGGACAGTATACTGTAACTCAGAGTCCATCAATACCAGCAGTTCAACCAGGAGAAGAAGTCAGAATAAACTGTAAAACCAGCAGTAATGTGTATAATAATAATTACTTACACTGGTACTCACAGAAACCTGGAGAAGCTCCTAAACTCCTCATATATTATGCAACAACCCGTTATACTGGAACTCCATCTAGATTCAGTGGCAGTGGATCTGGCAGTGATTTTACTCTGACCATCAGTGGAGTCCAGACTGAAGATACAGGAGATTATTACTGTCAGAGTGTACACTATATCAGTAGTAACTGGGTGTTCACACAGTGATAAAGAGTCGTACAAAAACCTCTGTCAGTCAGACGTCACAGTGACTGCACTGATACAGCTGAGAGAAACTGCAGCTGCTGATGGAGGATCACAAACTACACAATATCAAACCTTTCACACACTTTATTCATTTATTATGATGTACTAAGTAAACATATAATCTTATATCTCTTACTAAACTGGACTAAAATGTTGAGAAAATGTGAGTGGTGCTTGTTCCTGTAAAACTTATTGTTCTTGTAAAGCCACTACAATGTAATAATTGCACTTCCATCCTTCACCACTAGAGGACACATCTTTATATTACTGAGTTCCCTATCTGTCAGCGAGAGAGTTTTCCTGCACTTCAACGAGCATCTAGAAAGAGAAATTTCTCACTTCACATCAGAAGGCCTACTCTCTCATCCCTGCATAGAAAAACACACGTACGAATGAGACGCTAAAATTAAAATGGTTAAAAGCACCATTTTTAAGGAAAATGTACAAATCACACTGATGCACATTATGACAGAAACCCTTAACAATATTTTAAAACCATAAATGCAGTGATTATGATACAAATTGAGAGAAAAAAACTACCTTTGTGATGTATCTTCCTGGTGTCCCTATAATTAAAGTCCCATCACAACAATTCAAATCAGAATCACCACAGCAACATGATTTTGGTTCATTTTTAAATTGATAACAGCGACTATGTGGTTTACTATGTAGTCAATTTTTTCATCATATGTTTATTTTATTTTTTTCGGTTTCTGAGTTGGATGTACGTCACCAAATCTAACTTTATATTCCCTTAATCACTGTCTTGTTGGCTAAAACAGCACCATTTTGAAACATGTCAGCAACTCCTCCCAGGTGAAAAGGAAATATATTTAAATTGTGCCTATTTTGATATACTTAATGTATTTTAAGTGTACTGTATTAATTATATATTTAATTGTGTTATTTTGAGACATCTTAAAGTATACTAAATGTACTTTAATATGTATTTAAGTTCAATTTTAAGGTAATAGTAATATACTTTATTATACTTAATTGTGTTAAAATGGACCTATTTTCAGTACATTTAGTGTATTTTATTAGCATTTCTTTAAATTGTATTTTTAATACATTTTAAATTTACTCTATAAATACAACTTAAGTATATTTTTAACTTCATATTAATGTGTTCCCCTTATATTTTAAATATAATATCAGCTTATTAATAATGTATTAGTAGAACACTATAAGACCCACTATTAGTACATTAAAAATATATTTTTACAAAACCATTCAGTATGAAATTAATATATTTTAATGTATTAAAAAATACAGTGAAAATATACGAAAAAATATTTGTATAAAACACAAATACTCTTCAAAAGATAGTAAACTTTAATGAACTACATTAGTACAGCAACATATGAAAACGAAACAAAATACATTAACATAAAATACATCTGTATTGAACAGAACCAAAAAAACTTACTTAAGACAAACAAAGTGATATACAATTGCTGCAAAATGTCCTTTATCTTTATCAAAGTGAATTGAAGTTATTGCCCTTGGAGTTGGCTTCATTGTTGCACTTTCTTCTGATCAAGGCTCGCACCTCAGACACTGTCGTGGTCGGAAACTGTTTGATCACAGTATCTATGAAAAGGGAAAAAGATTATTATTTTTTTAAATATTAAAGCAAAATTAACATCTGTTAAAAATGTAACTGTTCCCTTTCGAAAGGGAATTGCACTGTGTATAGGTGCCCCTTTTATATGGGTCGCACTAATAGTGTTTTCGGTTGTCGCCAAATTCAATTGCCGTGAATTTATAGCTTTTCCCTCATTCCCTCATGTCTCATTCTCTGTTCTCAGGGAACAGAGGTTACAGTCATAACCTAGACAATTTTTTAATATGGCAGTTCATATATTTTAACAGTAGACATTCAATATGAAATGTTAATATAATGCAAATAAGGAGTTAATAAAATATCTACATCAAATAGCACAAACATTAAGTCTTGCTGAACAACAGTGAAGTCTACATGTTATGTTACTGTAGGGAATAAAAAAGCAATTTAACTGATTAACTGAAACGGTATACCCATTCAACAAGTATAATAATTATAATGCATAACAAATGCCAATATTTATTATTAGCATTAATATTTGTTTTGGTCAGCCCCCTTTTGATTTTAAGAGCAAATAAAAGTGATGATGTACAGAAACACATACCTATGAGGGCTTGCACCTTGTGAGGGTCCATCTGGTCTTTTGATTGAGTCCCGGATTTACCAGTAAGTGTGCATCTGGCTAAAGTTTCTCTTCCAAAAAGTACAGTGGCCAAATCTTGAGTAAAAAGAGAAGCTTGCGACTTGTTCAGTCTGTCATAGACTCTTTTAGGGACTCTTACATCAGAATCACAGAAAAAAAAAAGAAAAAAAACCTTTATTATAAACTTGTTACTTTATAATTCAAATAAAAAGCATTTATAAAAAGCTTACTGAAGTGTTCATGCACAGAAAAGACAGATAAAATGACACAAAAATCATTTTTCTTTATCATAAAGAATTTTACCATTTCTGAGGTTTCAGGAAGACACATCTCAGTTGAATTTGGGCTTGAGCTGAGTGAGCCTCTTTTCATGGACTCTAGGACCTCTTTGAGAGATGCTACTATCCCTGGAAGCTCTACAAGACAAAATTAAGTTGCATGTTAAACAAACACTAGTTTATGTTCTTCATATGTACTTGGTCTCTTGTTTAAATGCTGACATATATTTTGTAATGAAGCATTACTGTAACTTCCATGTTATTATTACAGTAATTATTCAATATTAATAAAGACAAAAGATTCTATTGAAAATTACAAGTTGGTGGCAGCTGGTACACTTGATGGTACGACTTGATTAAATGTAAAAAAGCTGAATATAACACACACAACCATATAAATGTATAACAGTCATGTTTATAAAAGGTTCATAAATACACATGCTACTGTATTATCTGCCTTACAGGTCTATTTTTTTATAGATTATAAATCTATAAATCTATAAATCTAAATCTATTTTTTATAGATTATTTTTTCTGTTTTCAGTCTGTCTTAAAGCAATACTTGGCCATAGCTGTATTTATGCCACTTTGACATACTGATCACTCGAATATACAGCTAAAAATGATCTCACTAAAAACCCGTCAGTCATGATTGATCACGTCTGATTGCTGATCTCTGATTGGCTGAATCAGATCTGCAGTGGGCCGGTGTATTTACACATCATGATGACTGATTTTATGGACTACATGCACACTTGAGTTTTGTTTATTAACCAGTTAGTCTATAAAATGTAGGTGTTTGAAAACCGCCAAACCAATTTTTACCAGAACAATCAAACTCAAAACTGCCCAAATCTGGCAGCACTGGCTTCATGTCATTACTGTTTCCAAATGTCACTGGTTCGTCACTGGGGGGCGATGATCTCTGTGAACCCTAATCAAACACACCTGAAGCAACCAATTAAGGTCTTCAGGATCACTTGAAAATTAAAAGCAGGTGTGTTTGATTAGGGTTGGAGATGAACTGTGCAGGACAGTCGATCGGCAGGTGCAGGATTGGGCACCCCTGTTCTAATGCATGTCTATGCAAATTATAGTACACATATTCAAACATCGATACAAAAATGTTAATCATTGGTTAATTTTATATAAATTCTTCTTCCCTTTCACAGATCCTGTGATAAAGCAGTCTTAAACACTACAGTGTCTGAACCACAAGCCCTCAGTTGCAGAAAATGAGTCGTCTCTGTTGTGATGTCATCCAAGAACAACACCTCTTGTTTGGTTTTCTTTAGCTTTATTGAACTCTGATCTGCATGTCAAATCACTCATCTCGTTCCTATTCTCTAACTCTCGCTCTCGTCACTTCTCGCGATAACTCACCCACTATACTACATCCCTTCCCTTGTTAATTTTTAAGTTTATAATTCTATAATCTACTAATTAGCAAACAAAAAGTTTAACTAAGTAAACTAAGTTCTTCTCCTCAAACTAAAGACAGAAGACAGTATGTACTAAACAATAGTTTATAACTAAATAGCAACTACTTCAAGTGACCATATCCTTAAACTTAGCTGGTTTCTTCACAACACGACCACTTCTAGTCGTTAACGGCTTCTCAACAGGAACAGTCTCTGGCAACTTTGACATTTCTTTCTGCTCTTGTTCACTCTTCACTTGTTCACTTTGCAGATGTGGGCTAACCCTTTCCTCCTCAAGCTCAGGAACAGGTGAATCCACAGACAACGATGCATGTCTCATGTGTTTACCATTTCTTTTGCCCAAAGATCCATCTTCTGTATTCACAAGTTCAAATGAGTTGTCTGACGTTTTACTCAGAAGGACATACCTAGCACCTTTAAACCTTGAGTCCAACTTTCCCTGCTCCATATTTGCGACATAGACTACATCTCCCACTTTGAAGAAATGATCCTTTGCCCTGTTTGTTTTATCTGCATAGTTTTTCATTTTCTCCTTGTACATCTGATGATGTGTCTTGACTTCCTCTGTGATCTGTTCTTGTAACAGGTCCAGGCTTGGTAATTTTGTTCTAATATCTCTAGAAAACATCAGAAATGCAGGTGTTTCTCCCGAAGCACGATGAGGAGTGGCACGATAAGACATCAGAATTTTTGGAAGCTCTGCTTTCCACACCTTATTTTCACACTTGCATGCTCGAAACGCCTTCTCGAGATATCGATGGAATCGTTCAATCTTCCCGTTACTCTTAGGATAGTACGGCGAAGCACGTATGTGTTTGATACCTCCATTCTTGAGAAATGTGTCAAACGCTTGACTGACAAACTGTCTGCCATTGTCAGTTACAACTTCCGACGGATAGCCAAAACGAGCAAACATTTTCATCAGTTCTGCTATAACTGTCCGCGAGGATATGTCAGCTACCACGACCGCCTCAGGAAAGGAAGAGAAATAACAGTCAGTCAGAATGTATTCACCTTGAATTGGTCCTACTAAGTCAATTCCCAGCTTTGTCCACGGCCTTGGGGGCAGCTCAAGTGGTTGCAGCGGTTGGTCTTCCTGAAGTGGTTGATTCATTATACATGCTGCACAATCTCTAACTATTCTCTCAACGTCCAAGTCCATGTTGGGCCAGTAAAACTTACACCTTAGGTACTGCTTTGTTCTCACTACACCCTGGTGTGTCTCATGAGCGAGGCCCAATGCCTTTTTTACTAAAGAAGAGGGAAGCACAATTCTACCTCCACGAAGTACAAGTCCATCATATAATGACAATTCAGTCGCACACCGCTGATACGGAACTAACACTTCTGGAACTGGATTTGGCCACTGGTCTGCGTGAACTGCTTGAATCAACTGCTGAAGAATTGGATCATGTTCTGTTGCCTCTTTAATCACTTCAACGGTCAGTGCCTGTAAATCATGTGATATGGAACTCGTCTTAGTCCTTGTGCTACAGGTGTTATTTTCTCATCCACTGTAACTCTGTGACAATATCCTGTAATTTGTCCAAGTCCTTTGAAGAGTGACTCATACTCTTTGGTCAGGATGCTGAACCTGTCTGGGGAATTGTCCACTTTGTTCACATCCGACACATGTAAAACTCCTAGCTTTTTCCAAAGTTAATCCTTCCTCTTGCAACAATTTGTCACGCAGCCGTTTGTCTACACAGCAAAATGAGCAGTGCTAATTCAACACCTATAGAGTTAAATTCAACACTTTAAAAGTGTCTATATTGGTCCACACTAAATCGAGTTAAACCTACACTTTTCAAAGTGTTAAATATTTAACACTATGACTGAGTTGCAGCAACTCTCTAAATAGTTAACATTTAACACTAGTCAACACTGGTTAGTGGTGAATTTACCCAACACCAGTGCGTAGTGTCAAAATTTAACACCAAATGTGTGTTTTTCTTTCAACACTACCGAGTTGTTGCCATATTAACCCCCTGAGGTCGGCGGTATCGCCGGCGATACCAGCTCGCTTTTTTTTTATCAGTGTAAAAGAAACTCATAAATACTCTGTTGACTTTGATTTTCCATAGGAGTTTCATACATCAATCGATTCTGTTAAATGTGTATTATTTTTCTGTATACTCACAATAAAAACAAAGTGTTGTGCTTTTCGCCAAATTAAGAAAAATAAACACGAAGCTAGATTCTGCCTTCTCTCTGTCCGTGTAGTCCATTCTGAAACGCGTCCGAAAATGAATCATAACTCAGCGAATACTTCTCACACAGGCACGTGATATATGTCTTTATGAAGCTTGAAATCTCTTCTTTTAAATGAAGTAATTAATATAAAAAACAAATGTTTTCAACTCATGTAATCCGTTTGAAAGCAAGGAGAGGTACCGTTTTTTCCTTCTGCCTAATTATCTCTATAATGAACTGAGGCCGCCCCGCCCCCGGCACTATTCACATGGTAAATAGTTTAGGTAATCAATGCTTCGCACCCGCCCCCCCGATCAATGCCTTGAAAACACGAAGTTTCATCAGATCAGATTCACTGATAGTTCATCGCGTTTAGAGAGGATGGCGCGTTTCTCCGGTAAAGACGCCCTTCAGATGATTCTGGACAGCGAGGAATAACTCACCTTGGCTTTTCCTCAGAGGAAGATTGTAACTCAGACGAACGGCAGCATGTTCAAGAGCGAATTGATCACGCCGAGTAAACAACGAGTTTTCACGTGAGTAAATACGTGAACTCAAGTGGTCTAGTGGTAGAACATTTGCCTAGTGTGTCAGAGGTTCTGAGTTCAAATCCGCACTCATATAGTTTTTTTTTTTTTTGTCAAATCAGATTATGTTTATCAGTGGTTGTATATCAGGCAGAGACATGTTTGTGTGTATTTTGTTTTGTAATTTCACTGGAACGAATAGAGAGTCTCCACAACGGATTGAAGCGCGCGTCCGAGTGAAGACTGCGCGAGCCTAAAACAAACACAGTATCCGCGTCTGACTCGCGGGAATCCACGGCGCAAACCTGTGAGGGGCTGCGTTTTCTCGAGCCCCATATCAGCTCGAGAAAACACAAGTTTATTCAGATCATTACTTGTTTACACCGTCTCGCAGCGCTGTGAGGAATAATAATAATAATAATGGAAAATGTCCCTCAAAAGGTAGATGTAAACAAACTATTAAAAGGTAAATATAATTTTTTTTCTTTAAATAATTTTTATTGTGTTTTATTAGTAACAAATTTGGGGAGAGGATAAATATTCCAAAACTGAAAATACAGTATGAGAATTTACTGCACAATTACTAGACATGTTTACCTTGGATATTATACAATTTGCAAGCACAATTTGTGGAAAAAAAAAGTATATAAAAAATATAAATAAAATTTATTTTTGTGTATAAATATATACACATATATATGTGTGTGTGTGTATGCACATATATATATTTGTATAAGCAACGTATTAAACTGCAAATTAACATTTATATTCCTTATAATAAAAATGAAAGACCTATGTTACAGACATATGAAAGACAACATTTCGTTGATTAGTTTTGGATAGATTATACATTTTTACTGTAAAATATCTGCCACCTCAAATAAGCTTTTATTTGCCAATTTTTTTGTCAAAAATAATCAAATAATCAATCAAATCCTTAACTTTGAAATATGTATGATAAAATGTATACTTTAGTTTGTACAAAGAAAGATTACACTTGAATTGTTGTTTATTTAAATATTTACAAGGTAGATGTAAACAAACTATTAAAAGGTAAATATAAGCCTTTTCTTTAAATAATTTTTATTGTGTTTTATTAGTGACAAATTTGGGGAGAGGATAAATATTCCAAAACTGAAAATACAGTATGAGAATTAACTGCACAATTACTAGACATGTTTTCCTTGGATATTATAGGCCAATTTGCAAGCACAATATGTGGAAAAATAAAAAAGAATTGAGATGCTTCCAACTGTTGCTCTTGCATTCTTGTGGCTCAGTGACTCACCTGAATGAATGGCTCATTAAGTATGCGGTCCTCAGGTGTGAACCACTAAATATGCATGATCGTCGACGCCCACTCGAATATTGCCTTTCCAAACAGAAAGTGCTTTGCAAAATTCAAATCAATGTATTGTGTTATGTGAAGGATTAGGCAGGGTGATTTTCACATAATTTTGAAGAAAAAACACTAGGCGATGACATCCATTAGACAAAAGTCTTATTGGCCAGGCTGATCTCATGAAATGGCGTATGTATGACACGCCAATTCGATTTCCATTTTTGGCGTGCTATCAACACGCATAATCGCTTTTCAGCGTGTTTATCAACGCCGTTGACTTAACGTTACATTATAAATATGACCTACCCCAACTCCGTCCCTAAACCTACCCGTCACTGGGGTTAATACCATGTATAGATTATAAATGTAAGATCCCTTAACTGTACTCCCACACCTAAACATACCCATTTTATGGACAATATTAAAATGTATAATCACAATAATTAACTTTACAACACAACATCGATTCACAAAATACACCAATTTTATTAGCTTGATGTAATCCAAACCTTCAGAATCCATTATTAGCAAGAAAAAGATCCAAACTCAGCCCTTTATCCAGTAATCGTCATCTTGACCGTAAACGTCAAACCCCGCGCTTGTTATGAATTCAAATTCAAAAATTGCGCCCTCAAGAAGCGTTACGACAGGTTACTATGGTTACGGCAGTAATATCAAACGCTCATTGGCTCTCGCCTCGCCTGCTTCGTCACAGATTGCGTCATGCACACATTCACATTTGAAATGAAGCGCGCACTGCCGCGCAGGCGGCAGCCCTCAGAGCGAACCGAACCGAAGACGGATTAACATTTTCATGGATTTGAATTAATAAGTTAAATTCTGCTCTGTTACCTCATACAAAACCAGTGCCAGAGAGGACACATCATCACGTGAACAACTTTTGGTACCGATTTTGACATTTTATCATTAAATAAATTATTGTGATTATATTTGTCTGTCTGTTGTTTTTCTTTATAATTGTAGCCTACGTAGTTTTAAGAAATGGTTATGATTAGATGGTAGGATTAGCAAACGTCCGGGGATAATGGTACGTGTAAGATTCACGTCTGAGGCTGTTAAACTGTGACATCTACACGTTTTCCAAAGGGGACCAACATGATTAATTTCACGTACATTTTGCTCCGTTTCGCTCGGACATTTAACGGCGTAGACATACACGCGGAAGATGACGGTTCGTTTCGGCGTGAACATACACGCGGATAGCTCAAAATGCGTATAAATAACACGCCACTTTTGACTTGAAAGTGGCGTGTATGTTTACGCAAAGTCATGATGTCATGTTGTATTGGCACATATTTAGTGTGTGTTTTGTGGTCTTATTTCAGAAACTTTAGTTTTTAGTTTTTTCAATAACCACGCATAAACATTATTCTCTCAAAAATGCAGACATGTACATTCTTGTTGCTCACATATTATGGTAGCCCTGTTTGTGCTAAATAGTGTGTAATTTTTTTTTGCCATTACTATGTTTATAAGCAACTGAAAAAAGCACAAATGTCAGGGCATGTCAGAACATCTCAAGGACCCCAAAAACACCTTAGACCCCAGAGGGTTAACACTACATAAGATGTAAAGTTTAACATAAAATGCAACTCTTGTAGAATTGATCTGTATTGATTTGTAATACTATTAGGAATCAATTTATACATTTCAGGAGTGTTAAATTTGACTCAAATTGAGTTTGTATTTATGAGATGTGCTTTTTGACAAAAGGAATCTTTTCAGAAATAAAAGCAAAGCATTTAACCTATTGATAACATTGAATGCACATCAAAACAATCCAGAAAGTTAAAATGTAACCTTAGTCTGGGATCATAGTAGAATTCTGTTCATTGTAAAGTTAAAAATAAAGGCAAAATGCAAACAGTTGTTTTAACAAACTAGTTTTTATTAACGAACAAGTCCCTTTACATCATAGGTTAACTTTTAAAATAAATGAAGGCAAAATATAGCCATTTCTGTCATCAGAATTATGTGAAAGCTGCTCATCAAATGATCTTACTTAAAGTCCTGTACATGTCAGTGAATGTAAGTCCTGTGTCAGTGAAGTTGAGTCAATACCTTCGACTTTGCAACAGTACAGCAACAACATGCAACAGATGAAAAACAGTTGCAGAATATGAGTGGATCAGTTGTGTCCAGTTGCTAACAGTAAAGTTCAGTGCATAGCCTAGCTGTTTCACAGAGCAGGAAAGGCTGTGCAGATCCAACTTTCTCAAAATCCTGTAGTGCTGGTTCCCTAGACAACACAAAACCAGGCCATTTACAATTAATACTATTTGTGTTTTATAAATACAGCAAGTTTATGGTGGAAAAAGTTCAATCATCTTAGACTTTCGTGACTCAAACAATAAACTATTTTGGTTAGATTAAGACTTGAATTTACTGATTTCCAAGTAAATTAAAGACTTAATTCATCCAAAAATGTAAATTCTGTCATTATTCACCCTTATGTTGTTCCAAACCAGTAAAAGTTTTGCTCATCTTCGGAACACTTAAAGGGATAGTTCGGCCAAAAATGATATTTAACCCATGATTTACTCACCCTCAAGCCGTTCGAGATGCATATGTCAATCTTTTTTCAGACGAACACATTTTCAGTTATTTTAGAAAATGTCTTAGATCTTTCAGTGGTTATAATGTGAAGCTATGGGGTCCACATCGTTCAAGTCCCAAAATGTGCATGCATCCTTCACAAAAGTAATCCATCCGGCTCCAGGGGGATAAATGAATGCCTTCTGAGGGTAATCCGTGCGGTTTTGTCATAAAAATATACATATTTAAAACTTTATAAACGAAAATAACTTGCTTCCGGCAACGGTCGAGGCGCGTTCACGAAGATGGATGCTGGCGTATGACGTAGGACGTAGCGTAGGAAGCGTTGTGACGTAGAACGAACGTGACAGCGCAGCCAGTAAATATGTATATTTTTATGACAAAACCGCACGGATTACCCTCAGAAGGCCTTCGTTTATCCCCCTGGAGCCGGATGGATTACTTTTGTGAAGGATGCATGCACATTTTTGGACTTGAAGGAGGTGGACCCCATTGCTTCACATTATAACCACTGAAAGATCTAAGACATTTTCTTAAATAACTGAAAATGTGTTCGTCTGAAAAAAGATTGACATATGCATCTCGAACGGCTTGAGGGTGAGTAAATCATGGGTTAAATATCATTTTTGGCCGAACTATCCCTTTAAGATATTTTTTATAAAATCTAAGAGATTTCTGTCCCTTCATCGACAGCCTATTCAACTATCACTTCCAAAGCCACAGAAAGGTATAAAGGAAATCATAAGTAATCCATGTGACTCAAGTGGTTTAACCTCAATTTTTTTTATGAAGCAACAAGAGTGCTTTGTTTGCACGAAAAAACAACAACAAAAAAACTCAACTTTATTTACAAATGATTAATTTTCGATGCACGCTCACTTAACAACGCATGTTGGAAATTAATATTTTATAAATTAAGTGGTAAATGTTTTGTTGCTGCAAACACAGCACTTGCATAGTTTAATAAAATGTATGTTAAACCACTGGAGTCGCATGGAGTACTTTAATGATGTACCTTTACACCTTTCTGGGGCTTGAACGTGGTATTTGCGTGGACTGTCAGTGGAGGGACAGGAAGCTCTCAGATTTCATTAAAAATATCCTCATTTGTGTTGTGAAGATGAAATAAAGTCTTACATGTTTGGAACGATATGAGGGTAAGTAATGACATAAGCTCTCTCTCTTCAGGTGGAATCAGTATTTCTTTCAATGCATCAAGAAATGTGATGAGGCGTTCTGTATTGTATGAGCCAATGGTTGGTATGTGGCAAAGGACCCCATCATTGGAGATGGCAGCACCCATGGTGATATTGGCACCCCTCTGACCTGGCACTGTGACAGTGGCCCTCTGCCCAATGATGTTCCTCCCGCGTCTCCTCACTTTACAGAGGCTGAAGCCGGCTTCTTCCACAAAAATGAATTTGTGATGTTATTCTCTAAGAAAAAGAGCAAATTCATAAAGCAAATTACAGTATTCCAGTCGCATGTAACTATGGTAAACAAGGTATTACAATAAAAAAAATCTGTACCTGCACACACTGGAATCGTGCCTCCTTTACGATGTCAGAGTTTCTTTGAAATGGAACTCGGTACAGCTGCTTCATCCTGACATGGTTTAGTTTAAGGACTCGATCTATAGTTGGCAAACTCACACTGTTTATATTTCTAAATATTTCCTGATCTGCAGTTACTGCTGCCTGGATTTCACGCAGTCTGATTGCATTGTTTGCCACTACCATATCTACAATGGCAGACTCTTGTTCAATACTAAATATCTTTCTTCTGCCACCAGTGTGTGGTAATGTGTGGATCCTATAAAGTAAAAGCAAAAAGCATGTCAAAATTGACATTACCTGGCATTACCTAAAATTGACATTACCTAAAATTGACAGTCACATAAATGGGATTGATAAAACATCTGCATTACTGTAGGCACAGTTTGTTCTGCTAACAGGGCAATACAGTAAAGCTGAAATACATAATGGTATACATTACAGTAACACTGTGAATTACCGGTTCTCATTCCGAAAAAGCCTGACAATAGATGCCACAGTGCTCCGACTCAGACTGGGCTGGACCCTTTGTCCAGCCTCTCTAAAGGACAAGCCATGATTGATGACATGGTCAATAATTGTTGCCTGAATTTCATTTGATTGAGCTGGATTTTGTCCTCTTGCTGCTGCAGCTCCTCCAGCACGCATACAGGCTCCTCTTCCTCAGGCTCCTCTTCCTCAGGCTCCACTTCCTCAGGCTCCTCTTCCTCAGGCTCCTCTTCCTCAGGCTCCTCTTCCTCAGGCTCCTCTTCCTCAGGCTCCACTTCCTCAGGCTCCTCTTCCTCAGGCTCCTCTTCCTCAGGCTCCTCTTCCTCAGGCTCCTCTTCCTCAGGCTCCTCTTCCTCAGGCCCCTCTGCCATGGCCTCTTACTCTATGGCCTCTTTGATCCATGCTTGCAAATAGAAACACAGAGGTGGCATCTTTTATAGATGGATGAGGACTGATTGCTGATTGAAGAGTTGTGCAAATGAGTTTCACACAGGTGCATAGAGATTTATAATTATGCAAGTACTTTCTATCAGCTGTGAATAGATGTTTTCCTTTTGTTCAACACAGTGAATCCAATAGAGTTTGGGGTCTTTCAATGAGATCTGTGGTAACTGTACCAGTAACCAGTAACCAGTAAGTTACATAACCACATAACCACAAGCAACATAACTGACCAGTTTTGGAAATGTTGTTTTGAATTTATTGCACCAGTGTGTTAGACTATGTTGTAGTGTGTGTGTTTGTGAGGGCTTGTGTGTCCTGTCTGAGGGCAAAGTTTGGTTTTTCAGCAAGAGTGAATGGTTTTGAGTGTAGAGCTTCATTTTGAACTGAAAATATGATGTTTGGGGAATTGGGTGAGACGTTATGGATTTGTGTTTACAGTTTTGAGAATACGAGGCATAGTTTCAAGAAACGTGTTTAAGCAATCGAGAAAAACTGTAAATTACCACTATACGATCTGGTATTTGTCAACCGTTTACGCCCACCACCACGCTACACATCCATACTGGTAAACACAAGTGGCAACGATCAAATGCAAATAGAGAACACACATCATTGATTGAACACAACCACTCAAAACTGATTTAACCTGTTTCAAACGATGCCCAAAGACAAGAAGAAGCACACTGATCACGTTTACTCCTTTGATGTTTGTCCCTTTTAGTATTGTATACTGTAGTACAGTGCATTGTAGGCTGTATACTGTACAATGAACAAATTGTATGACCCTGAACATTGTGCTTTCCATTTGTTACTGTAACAGCACTGACTGCTCAATATATTTTGACTGGTTGCAGGTTCATATCAACAAAGAACAAGAATTACAGTATCACAGAGACAAAGGGCAAGTTTGTGAGATGCAGGGTACAGTACTGTAGAAATAGGGGTACAAGGAGGAGGAAGAACAAAAACAATTGCAAAGAGCAGAGTAGTAATTTATGATCAATTTTGAGCTACTGTTTTCTTTCATCAAAAGACAATGATGGAAACACATGAAATTTGTTTTGAGATAAAAATGTACTTCTCCCTGAACTTTTTGATGGTACAGTAAGGTGTCACGGGTAAGTCTAAACAGAATAGCAGTCCATAGATATCTTTCAAGAACTATATATTTCGAACAATGTGTTTTCTGTTTTTTGGTGTATTGTTTACTGACTGCTTGATATTGTATATCATTTTGATCACTTTGTTTATGATTTGAGAGCAGTGTTTGATTTTGAACACAGGTAAAACTGTTTTGAGGTGAAAGTTTCCTTTTGCGAGAGGAGTCAGAGGTTTTGTGAATAGTGCTTGAAGATGAGGTTTTGTGTTTAATGTTTTCAGAAAATGGAGCAAGGTTTCAGAAATTGTGTTTTAGCAATTGAGAAAAACTGTAATAATGACTGAATCAATATGTATGATTCTGTCAATAGACTTTCAGGTATAATAGCTTAGCATTTCTCAACATGAGGAAGTTGTTTGATAATGTGTTTGTGACTGATCTACAGTCTTCAGGATAATGATTTAAATAGAGAGAGTCACTTTGCATTGTCAGCACATGCTTCAGTGCTCTGAGAGTGTTTATAGTGCTGTGAGTTTAACACTTCATGACTGAGAGCAGAACACAATCTTCATCATCACACAAGACTAAACTACAGCAATGAACACAATCAACATCTTCATCTGGACCATTGCACTGTTTATTCAAGGTAAGATGTAAAAACTGACTCTGGTTTTGCTGTTTTTGTAAAAGTAAATGATGATAATAGTTTTAAACACTAATAGTTTTTCTTTTCTCTTCTTCAGAATCCAGAGGAGTGACTCTGACTCAACCTGAAGCTAAAACTGTCCAACTGAGTCAAACAGCAACAATAGAGTGTAATATAGATGTAGGAATATACAGCGATGACTTAGCCTGGTATCAGCAGAAACCTGGAGAAGCTCCTAAACTCCTGATTTATGACATAAGAAGCCGTTATACTGGAACTCCATCTAGATTCAGTGGCAGTGGATCTGGCAGTGATTTTACTCTGACCATCAGTGGAGTCAAGACTGAAGATACAGGAGATTATTACTGTCAGAGTGCACACTGGATCAACAGTCAGTATGTGTTCACACAGTGATAAAGAGTCGTACAAAAACCTCTGTCAGTCAGACGTCACAGTGACTGCACTGATACAGCTGAGAGAAACTGCAGCTGCTGATGGAGGATCACAAACTACACAATATCAAACCTTTCACAGACTTTATTCATATATTATGATGTAAGTAAACATATCTACATATAGAGAATAAGTAACACAATCTCATATCTCTTACAAAACTAAAATGTGGAGAAAATGTGAGTGTTGCTTGTCCCTGTAAAACTTGCCACTACAATATTATCTATACAACTTAATCGAGTTGATTCACAATAACTGTGTTTAGTTGGATTAACAGTGTTGTTCATCATTATGCACACTGTATATAATGAATCACTATATAAAGTCAGATGTCAGTGAGTATAAAACACTGAGAGTCCACAGTCTGAGCACAAGCGCTACTCTTCAGCACAAACACAACATTCAATAACAGAAACAACTCGAAATGTCCAACAGAACTGAACATTAGACATTAACATAAACTGCCAACATCTTTCCCCGTGTGCTCTACGATCTACTTCAGGCTTATGATGCTAAACGCAGCCCTGGGCCGTGGACCTGGAGTTCCCAGCATGCTTTGCGAGGGACTGCATTAGTATGGAATTATATTTGTTAAAAAAAAAAAAAAAATGAACGTAACTTTAAACCTGACCATAACTTTTTAAACCTGAATGTAACTTTTTCAGAAACTAACAGGCTCTTCAAATATGCTTTTCAAAGATTAGTTTTCGCAAATCATGGATTCTGAATGCATTGCCGCACATTTCGCTTACGCTTCGCAGTTTTTCGTTTGCTGTTTCGGCACAAACCTCTCGTGGGGGTGGGCTTAACAGTGATCTACTCTGATTGGATAGTGAGCTTTTGATGGACAGGTGCTCTCTGACCTTGAAGTACAGATGTCACTCAGTGGCACGCATATTGGAAAGCTCTCGCGGTGATTTGTATGCAATACGTCGTGCTTTGTATTACTAAATACGTAAATAATATTTGACCTTCGATCGTCTCAGTCTGTAAAGATGAGATCTCAGGAGAGACACGGAGCGGCATCATCTTCCTCCTCCGCTTGTCCTTCAAGGCAGCTTGAAGTAAGTTTGTGTTACTGAAGTAACCAATATCATGTACAGTGTGCAACAGTTCGTTGCGGGTTATTATTGTCATTCACAAGTTTGCAATGCACTGATGTTATGTCATGATGTCATGTAGTTTGATTGTTTGCTCTTTTGTACAGTTATTATATTCAAGGACGTGTCAATGTAGTGCAGATATCAAACTGGTCTTTATTCTACAGCAAAGCAGAAATCTTGCTGCATCTGCAGCTGTACATAACATCCTTGAAATTCTTAACCAGTCGCTCGGGAAAACCAGCACAAGGCCGGGTCAGCAGTCGGGGCAGAGTCAAACAGTGGACCAAGAGATGGCCAGGTTTCAGTTTTGCAGTCATGACAAACAGCAACATTGTATTTAACACGTTATGACTTTCAGAAACGAACCCAAGCGTAGACAGTCTTCAAAACACACAGTTTATGATAGACAGAAAAACAGGGAAAACAAAACCCACGAGGGGGCAAAATAACATAGACTGGGGAAAAATACAAATCACAAAACTAGACTTAGACTAGACAATTAACAGACAGCAATCACTAGATAAATCTTCACAGAGAAATCACTAGGGATGGCTGACGCGAAACAGTCGTTCCGAAGCTTTGCGAGATCCCGAAGCGCAGATGTTTCGAAACACTGATCCGAAGCGTGATTCAAAACACCCATGTCACGTGACTATGGCCAAACGAAGCCTCGAAGTGTTTCACTAAGTGTTTCATCAGGTGTGGTCCGCCGAATCAGCGTTTGATTGACACGGTTGGGGACAGACCACACAATCGCACATCTGTATAAAAGTGAAATCAACGCATATTGACCTCGTGGGTGTTTGTGAGAGGAGTTTGATTTTGAGATAGCGGATTTTTGAAGATATAGTGACATAGTGCAATTTGATTAGTTATAGGCTATTTAGGCTTACATTTAAATTTACACAACACATTGACTGATAGGCTAGAGACAGAGTATACATATAGTGACACATTAATATATATATATATATATATATATATAAATATAGACAGCTAGATTAATAGATAGACACATATATAGATAGATTATAGAAAGATATATAAATACTAAATATATATATAAAAAATTGTTGTTCACTACTAGTTGTATCTCTTGGTTGATTCTAAGCTTTGCTGCTGTTCAGTTGTGACTGATCTAGTAAACTTTCACATTGTATTTCTTTTTGTTTTGTTAACTTCTAAACATTGTTACATTGAAGTAGAGACATTTTATTTCTGTTGTGAAACCAACTGTTAAAACTGAATCTCTGTTTTTCCTGTCAATATTGGGTAACCCTTCCTTTTACAGTCCCCTAATTACTAGGTATTTACCTGGTAAATATATGGTAAGTTATAGTTGGTTATTGGTAATTAACACAGGTAACAAGTATGTAAATGCAGAGAAACTACAAACTAATTACTAGGTATTTACCGGGTAAATATATGGTAAGTTTTAGTTGGTTATTGGTAATTACCACAGGTAACAAGTATGTAAATGCAGAGAAACTACTAAGTATTTACCTGGTAAGCATATGGTAAATTATAGTATTTTAGTGTGTAATTACTTAAGGTGATTAGTATGCAATTACAGAGAAACTACCAGGGGAAATAAACACCACTGTTAAATATCAACTCAACAGTTACTGTGTACTTGTTACCTGTTTAGGTTGGTAATAACTCCGATATAATTGTGTACTTCCTCAGAATGTAGGCAGACTATTTTTAGAAACACCTCCAGTATTACCCATCAATTCAAGTTAGGTTTGTAGTTATCCTAGGGTTATGCTGGTAACAGTCCATGTTTATTTATTACTATCTTGAAATTAAGACGGTAGTTTCCAATAAATTACCTTGTCTTACATAGTTGTTGTTCATTGCTACACCCATTTATAGAGGGTTTATCAAATAATTTATCTTACACTTACCTGGTAACTACCCCACAGGAACAGGTTTCCCTAATGTCATGGCACATCTTAAATACTGGGTATGTTCTTGCAGATGTTTTTACAATTTACTCGGTAAGTAAAGTGTAACTGTACTGTAAAATGAAGCCTTGTTTATTTCCATGGTATTACCGGAATTGTACCATATAACCTGATCATTCCCTTTTCCATATAGTCACAATTTTTTACCTCATATGTCCTGCAACGTTACCAAGGAAAACATGACAATTTACTCAGTAAGTAAAGTGCAACTGTACTGTAAAAGGAAGCCTTGTTTATTTCCATGGTATTACCAGACTCTTACCACATCCTTTGCTACTGCTTAAACATTTCTGAAATCACAAACTTTTACCGTGTGTTCTGCAACTTAACTAAAACATTCCAGCCTGGTCTCATTGTTAATACGTAGTATTAATACGTTATTTTCAAAGATAGAAAACTACGTAGGCTACAGTTATGAAGAAAAACAACATACGTGTAATCACAATAATTTATTTATTGCGAAAATGTCAAAACCGGTACCAAAAGTCGTTCACATGACGATGTGTTGCAGTCACAGTCCTCTCTTTCAGTATAATAGTTTTGAATGAGGTACAGAGCAGAATTTAAGTTATTAATCCATGAAAATGTTAATCCGGCTTCGCTCTGTGTGAAGGCGCGCGCGCTTCTCCATTTCAAATGTTTTTAGAAGGGGCACGAAGCACTGGCGCGTGCCCTTACCATAAACATGGATTTTATAAAATGCATAGTATTTTATACAGCTTTCTAAATTTCTCAAATTTAAATACAGCCAGTACAAAGTATTTCATAGTCTGAATTACAGGCTGAATATTCCTATTTGAATACAGAAAGAATCATAGCTTGAAAACACACATTTTAGTTGTGATAATAGGAATAAGAGAGAAAGGGAAACTCCTTGAGCTCAGTTTCCTCCACATTATAAATAAATTGCGGATCTACGCGTTGTCGAGGCAAGAGGCGAGATCCAAGCCGTTGATTCTTTATGCTGCCATCTACACGCTGCCTCAGCAAGCGCGAGATCTGCTTTTTCTAGCTAGTTAAGACTCAACAGTTTGTTTTCTAAAACTTCATTATTGTGCATGTGTTTTTCTACACATTGCAGTGGCAAGTCTATTTCGATAACTACAACATTCAGCTCCTCAGAACTGGATAATTGCAGTACCGATGCCTCATTCAGGATGGAAGTAACCGCAAAGCGTGCTTCCGCCCCGAGATGAGACACTGGACCTGGCAGGTGAAGGGAGAGAAAAGGCGAAGCTCGTCTCTAAAACCCCTCTGCCAGATCCATTTGCGAACCTTGTGACTCGAGCCGCCGCTCTGCCTCAGCAGAAGCGGAACGCAAGCCGCGAGGAACGCGAGCCGAGGCGCCCTCCTCAAAGAGCGACTCGGGACTCGGGAGCACAGCGTTCTCACAACAATGCTTATATTCAGTCCCCTCGAGGGCTGATTTATCGTGCTGTGCTCCCAAACGAACAGCACACAATATGTGTATCCCCACCCGTGATTTGTAGATAGGTAGGGATGAACACCCTATTGAAATGCTGTTCGTTCGCCATTATAAAGTTTTTTTATATATATATATGGGTGAAAACTCCTGCCTCTTTAAATTCTAAGACAGACAAAAAAAAACACCAGGGACATAGATTCACACAGATTCTAAGACAGTTTTTCTCTTTACTAGAGTCTGTCTTAGAAGTAAAGAGAAAAGAAGAGGTTCTTCAGAACGCCAGAAGCTCACCGACTGTTGCGCGCCGGGAAAAAGGGAATACGTCTACAGAACCGGAGTCATACAACAAGAATTACCGCTGAGATTTAAGGTAAGCAAAGCTAGTATCTTTTGTGTAACTGTTATAAAGTAAGACTTCTGGTCAGGTAATGTTGTTGACTGCTTTATTCTGAGCTTACACCGTTCACAGCAGACCACAGCAACCCTTCTTTTACTCAAACACTGAGCGTATTTTCCAGATTGAAACGTATCACTATGCCTTCTCTCTTAATTATTTTACAATAGTAATAACACACTGTCAGTAACGTTTTTTATCGTCAGTAATGGTAACGGCGTTGTAAAGATGGAAAGAGGAATTTGTTAGAATCCGAAGTGAACATGTTCTCCAAACATTCCAGAAACGAAGAGGAAAGTTCAAACTTAGTTTGTTCAGAGATGAAGAAGAAGACTCTCCACACACTTAAGTTAACAGAACCCAGATGTAAGCACAAAGGCTCACTATATCACAACACAAATCCAAGAAAGCCAGCACCTATCATATGTAATATTTATATTCTGGTTTGCTGATGTTGTGTATTCCTCTCATTTGCTTTTTTGTCAATAGCTCAAAATGAGGAGAAAAAGGGACATTGCGTCCTATTTCTGCCCCCAAAAGAAAGATGAGAATTACAAGGCAAATGTTGAGACAGAGCCAGACAGAGATGCAGAGATGTGTGAGGAGGCTGAGAGAGCCACAGAAAGAGAGCCAGTGAACTTTGGAGAGATTAGCAGTAAGGCCACAGAGCAGGAACAAGAGCAAGATGAAGATCCTAATAGTGAAGACGAGCCTGAGGGAGACATACAAGGAGAGTTTGAGACACAGACAGAGGATCCATGTGCATCCACAAGCACTGGACCATCAGGTTTGTGATGTGGAAAAAGAAAAGCATTTGCATAAAGTGTGAGAGAGAGAGAGAGAAATTAATCAATTACATAATTTCATTTTATGTTTAAATCATCTGTTATATGCACATTTCTTTCCCATAATTTTCTTATTTTCTGATTGATTTACTTGCTTTATTTGTAATTTTTAAATTTCCTGATTTAACTTTTATTATTGTACAGTATTTGCAAATTTACAGTCATGCCAATAAAGCTTATTGAAATTTAGAGAGAGAGCAGCTTTAGGAAATGTGCACTTTAATGAATGTTCCGAACATTTACACAATACAGAGGGGATACCCTTTTATAATCATGTGTGGATTAGTATAACAAGTTTACCTTTTCTTTTGTGTGCATGTGTTGTGTGAGTGTGTGTGAGAGAGAGAGTGTGTGTCTTCATAGAATATATATTTACATGTATTGGGTTTGTCTTTCTCCACAGATATCAGTAAATGTAGAGAAGACCCACCGATGCAGCCAAACCTTAAATTGTTCCCAAGAACTTTGATGGGGGACAGAAGGAGGAGCTTCAAGGCAGCCTGGTACCACATCTACCCCTGGCTTGAGTATTCAAAAAACTCGGACTCTGCGTATTGTTACGCATGCAGACATTTTAGCCCTCCTAATAGTCCTGACACCGTCTTTGACTCGCCATCCGGATTCAAAAACTGGAAGAACACTGTAAAAAGTAATACCTAGATCTAACTTATAAAAAGTGAGGCAAGCGGCTGCATGGGCTGTTTTATGTTGATTCAACTTGCAGCCTTTTTTAAGTAAAATAAACACTGTAATATTACTTAATACAAACACAATAAAATCAAGTTGAGTTAACTAATAGTACTAGTATTGCTTAGTTAGATAAACCTACTTTTCTTGGTACAGGTAACACATTTATGGGTTGCTACAAGTAACCTGTACTCATTTTAATTAGGTTTTATGAACTTTGTTTTTTTTAGTAAAATTAACCTAATCATATGTGAATAAACATTTTAATTGAGTCCTGGCTATAATCTCAGAAAATAAATCTAAATGTCTATATTCTAAGCACTACAGTAATTAACTTTACATAGACTTTGTCAATAACAATTACAATTCATTTTAAGAAAAAGATGAGAAGATAGATTGAAGACAATAAAATTTATTTAATGTCAACCAGTGTCACCATATTGCTCTGTGTCACTTTTAACAGTGACTACAAAACAGCAAATAAATGTGGCCGCACATACACTGTAATATACAACAAACAGTGTATACACTATAATATACAACAAACACTGTATAAGTGTATTTTTAACCTGTTCTGAACAGTACGGTGAAATATACAAAACAGCAAATAAATGTGGCCGCACATACACTAATATACAACAAACACTGTATACACTATAATATACAACAAACACTGTATAAGTGTATTTTTAACCTGTTCTGAACAGGACAGTGAAATATCCAAACTGCCCAATCTGCAATGTTTGGATAAAGGTAAATGTGAGCAATAACATCACATTGTATCACACTGGAAAAAAATGATTGCAGTATTTCTATATTTTGAACAACTATTATTTTTAAGAACTCCCAAATTGTGCACACAACACTATTGAGTATATACCTCATGAGGTAATGATCGGCACAGAACACAGTCCAAAGTCCACATTAATTAAGGCACTGAACAATGAACACAAAAGGAAAATAACCATGATAATTATATTACCTGAGCAATTTGTACCTGTCAAATGAGTCTTAAAGTAAAAATAATAATAATAATAAAAAAAATCTGTCAGACTAATTATTTTAAATCAGTTTTCAACTAAATGAAAATTGGTATTTGGTAAACTTACGAAACAAAGTGATTGATTTTTTTCAAATGATGGCAGACAATGCCAGGTGCCATTGAGAAATCATCTAAGACAACTTGGTGAGGAGATTTGCATACTTGGATGATGGCTTAGGACGCATGGGGTCCAATCCCACAAGAAGCCTCTGATATATCTCAAAAGTATACACCAATTTTGAAGGGTACTTGAGGTCGAGGGCATAGGTAAGTCCAAACAGGAGGCAGCATGCTTTCGACAGGTTTGGCACACCTCTGACTACGGGCTGTCCTTCTATGATGATCCCAATCGTGTCGGGATGATGGCACATGTAAATCTTCAGTGGGCAACTGCCAAGCTCAGCGTGTACCTCTGTTTCAGCACGATTCTATTGGTGGAGACAAAAAAAGAATCAAGAGTTTGGTCAGACAAACAGGTAATGAGATGAATAAAGCAGACAGGTAGAAGACATAAGAAATTTTTAAATAGTAAATTTTTACTTTTGTCACTAAAGGTGGTGGATACTAGACGGACACAGTGACTAGAGCATGTGACCGGAGTGAAGTCTACCATGACAGTGCCATAGAGTGTGGGTACTAAACTATCATGATCTACTGTAGCATGAGTGTTGTTTTTTTCTGGCTCAAAGGATGCATTACAATAAAACATGCAATTGTCCTTGCCTGTACCTGATTGGTCATCACATTACTGTTTATTAAGCTACAGAGTTTAAATATCTTTCAAGAGCAAACGTAAATTACCCCATATCATCACAGTATACAGACAGAAAAATAGACAAGTAGCTTTAAGCCCAATACATACGTGGTGGACACTGATGAGGTCTTCCTGTCTCTCCCCCATATACTCAATCAGGCATCTCAGGACCACTTCTCTCCTTTTCTCCACAGAGGCAGATGGATCCTGTCAAAAAGTATAATTTAATCAAATTTGACAGCCGGATGACAGTAGCACAAACCACAGAACCTCTGCATTTCAACCATTCAATTGCTATAACAGGTCCTACTAAACATACACCACAGTACTACACGATCTCTCACTATCACCAGCATATCAGAGAAAAAAAAACAACAAAATATGTGCATGCTGTTAACTCAAATTCTAGGGGTACAGTTCACAAAATTGAGATTAAACTGTCAAGTAGTTCTGACAATGTAGGGTGTTATGGTCATTCTCTGGGTAGTATGAATGTGCTCACCAGAATATAAATTTCAAAATATACTGAAGATACAGACACCACCATCCTTCCCATTAGTAACACAGTGAAATATTGATGACTAAGCACATAATAGAAAATACATTTTGGATTTACATTTTTTTTAAATATTTTTTTCTCTAACCTGGATGAGTGTCATCATTTGGGACTTGATTCTTTGACCAACGGCTCCTCCTTTTGCGTTGAAAAGTGACAACAGCTTTGGAGTTTGCTTGTCCAACTGTGACATAAATGTCGACTCAAGTGATATGCCACTAATTCTCAGGAACTCTTCACAGATCTGTAAAAAGAAGTATACCATCTTACTTACATACCAAAAGTGATATGCTTGAATGAAATGTAATCAAAATCAAATAAAATGTCGAATGAAAATCATGGACAGTGTCAAGCAGTAAAGGAACATATTCACTAAATAGTTATTTTTAAGTATGAAAAATGCAAGAATGAATGTGTCAAGTGTGTTGCCTTATGTGCCCCGTCTTCACAACTATAGGTATTTTTAGCCATACCAGTAGATGACAAAGAATTGAATTTTAGCTAGTCAACTTTGCTGAGTCTACCTTACCTGTGATGGTTCAAAGAGGGCAGGCCATCTCTCTAGAAGATCTGCAACACTTGGGGCATGACCTACAATGTCCTGTCTTCTCAAACTGAAGGTTCTTGACATCATCTCATTTATAACTCTGCCATTATTCTTTTTCTTTGTCTCAGAAATCAACTCCAGCCTGTCACTCTCAAGGGAATCTTCTGTTTTTCCAGCTGGATGAGGGGGCAGGTGGTTAACTTCGGCTTTCCGTGGTTTTTTTATATTCTTTGCTGGTTGCTTTTCTTCAGAAGATTTGCGCTTTAGAGAGTTCACCAAGACTTCTGGAACCCCATGCATTCGAAGTTTGCTTCGGTAGTTTGCTACTTTATACTTCAGGCTCTGCTGCCATCCGTAGAGACCATTGAAGGAGCCTGGCTCCTTCAAACACGGGTTCTTTTTTATGAGAGCCTCTGCGACTGCACATCGTTGTGCATCACTTGGGTAGGGAGTGTAATGAAAGATGAGCTCAGCTAAACACTCCAGAATGTTGGACTTAACACCTGGGTAAGTCTTCTCTTTGCACAAAAGGGAACCATCTCTGAGGTAGTTTTCATTGCCTTTTTGAAGCATTAGTTCAGTGTTATATGAAAACTTTGGAATTGGAAACTCAGTTGGCCATGACTTGTGCATTCCAGGGCTACTGGTACTAAGTATTATAGTGTCATCAGATTCCGCAGAGATGGAGCCACTTGATGTTGATAGTTGAGATACAGAGTCATTTTCTGACACTGGTTTGGAGACAGAGCAATCTTCTGTTGGGAGCTCAGGAATGTCAACATTTGTCAACAAAATGACAGGTGGAACATAGACTATCTTCAGTGTGTCCCTATCCTTCAGGTCATCAATTGAACTTACAGTAACGAAGTCATCAAAATCCTGGTCTTTGCGCTGAAGGCTTATGTCCATTAAGATCCCAAATGTTTGTTTTATTGTTGCTTCCAACTCTTTAACTGTATGTGGCATTCCAGGAAGACAAAGTTTCTTTATGTCATGGTCCAGGATGACTCGAAATTTTACAGCTGCCTCCATTTTGATGATATAGCCTTAAAAAGATGACAAAACAACATGTTATTTTTACATTCAGTCTGGCATCGTTTAGCAAGCATTCTTTGTTGTATGTGCTGGTATATCAAAGAAAGAAAACTGTGAAAAATGCATATATCAGTACCACTTGAATTCATACCACATATGAAACGTGTATCTATTCCAGACAAATATGGCGCTTCAGGGTCACCATACGCCTTCCTGCAACCTTGTAGTCTGAGAGTGGACATACATCAGTGAGATCCTTCTGTTCCACAAAAACTACAAGCTCTGTGCTCTCCAGCTCAAACGCTCGAAAGTGCTCATCATACCAGGAAATGAATACTTTAGCAATGAAATGGACCTTGTCTCTCAGAATTACTATCTGAAGAACTTCAATAAAGTCTGGGAGTCCTGCAGTAGACCCATAGGCCAAAATCATGCCTTTAGAGTATGTAGTTCCATAAACTGACACAGTGTTGGAAAGATGTACAGTAGTCTGACCTGGAGACACTCTTCTTATTGCATTTTGTACATTTGTATGCAAAACAGCAACGGGCACTTGGGATACTCTGGCAGTACTGAACGTGGGAACTGTTGTAGTTGCATGCAGATGGTGTGCAATCATCAACTGATGCTTGGTTGCAAGAGAAAATAGTACATTTTTTAAATTCCCTGTATGTCTTACAACTTGTTTGAAATAACGATGTTTTCCCTCAAATCGCATCGTCCAAAGTGCAATGACAGGCCCAAACACTTTAATGAGCGTTGGATAGTGCTCCAGGAAGTGGTGCTTGGGGATCAACTTAACCTGAGGAAACGCAGCAAGTAATCTAAGTCGATGCTCAGAAATCTTTGTGTCAAGATATGACAAACTTGCTTCAGTTTGGGTTGGTGCTATCACAAGTTCAACTATGTCTTTAAGACACATGATTACATTCCATGCAGGATCATTCAGTGGTATCTTGTGTCCTATCATTAGTGGGAGCATTCTGATGAGGGTCCAGTTTTCGTGGGCATTTCCTCCGATACTTTTTCGAGTGTGGAATGCAATGGGAATGGGCTGTGGACTGTCTGTCTTATCTCCCCACTTGTAAGGAAATGATTTGATTGTGTTGTTAAGATCGTCAAGTGTGATGTACTTTTTGGCTATGAAATCACTAAAGCACAGTGCTAATTCCATGGGAACAATCCCCTCAAAAAGGTCGTGCAAAACATCAGGCGGATAGCCCTCAACCATGTGAAAATGGCTTAGTTTCTCTGTCAGTGGGCAAGGCCTTTTCACACCAAAGAAGTGGGGTAGTGCAGGGTTTGCTTGTAGAGTCTTTACATGAACAGAATAATCCTCCTTTGTCCGGATGTGAAAAGCACCTGATCTCACTTCCTTTTCTTGAAAGTCAACGTGCTCTCCTAGACAGAACCTGCAAATGTATGGTCCTGAGAAGCTTTCAACAAGGCCAGCAACTGAATGTGCGCCAAGATTGTCAGCAACTACACAGTAAACAGTCCCTTTTACAGTTTTCCCAAGGACAGGAACCACAATACCATCTTGTTCCAGTATAGCTATGTCATCCAAGAGTGGCTTAAGAACCTCTGCATAGCCAAATCTTTTAATATCAGTAGCTTTGCACAAAAGTGCAAGATATACTGAAGTTAGTGTGGACCGAAAACAGGATTGGGTATTTCCCAATATCCAGTACACAGCTGTTATTTTATGTTTCCTTCTAGATGTTCCTAAGGGATTACACACCTCAAAGTCATCTACATAAAGGAATATACAGATTCTCTGCTCTTCAGAATAAAAATCACTCTCTCTATAAATGGCACCATCACGGAATGATCTGTACTGTGCAGGAATACTTGTGTCTCCATCATCTGTGAGGAACTTCTCTCTGATATCTTCATTGTTTAGAATTTGTTTCAATGATTCAAGGATCGGAACATACTGAAAACTGTTATTTTCATTCGGATCAAGAATATATTCAACTGGCTGTACAACGTTAAACCTTTGTAGAAAGTACATTCTCCTTTTGAAAGCTGACGACAGCGGGCCAGCCTTATCAAAAGCCATGCTTATGGGGTTGAATTCATTGAACTCCTCAAATAAAGATGTGACAGCTCTGCTATCAATCACACAATTATTCTTCTTCAAGTGTGATTCAACAAAGTCTCTGATAATTGGTATGGATGCTGATGACACAAACTGCATTTCATCAATTAATTCATCAATACACCTGTTTGAGACATTATGCACACTTTCCAGTTTGAGCAGGAAAGAAGCTATATGGTCTACAATTAAGTGCCTGTCATCCTTTTCCACAGAATGTGCACCTGAGCTGGTTCCTTCTCCACTATCTTCATCCATATTCTCATCATGGGTGGCTCCAGAGTTATCAGGTTCTAAAGTTGGCTCCTCATTTGGTTTTTCCAAAAGAACACCTCTTTTAAAATCGCTCAGAATATGAGGAGTGTGCTTCCTGTGTTTGTGTGCTGTAAATGTTCCATAAATATTGGTTTGAAAATCACACCCTTCAAACACACACTCAACAGTCTCATTACTTTTAAGGTGACGGCCAACATGTGCAAAATATTCTCTCTCTGTTGGAAACCCTTGTGTCCTACACACCAGGCATGTAAAGGACAGGACAATATCAGCTCTCTGTGTCTGACTTTCCACATGGCATCGAGACAAATGTGAATGCAAACCACTCCAAGTTTTGAATGAACATGGACATTCCAAGTATATGCATGGTAATGAATGACTATGGCTGAAGGTTCCATGATGGAGTCTATAATGTTTCAAAATATCACTTCTGGTAGGTAAGTGGTCACTGCATCTTTTGCATACCCAACTCATTTTTACCTGTGCCTACATAAATTAGAGAGGAAATGAAAGGCAAGGTAATGACATAGGTAAACTTTGCAGTTACAATAGTGAAGGCAAACCATTTGTTTACAAATGTTAAGGATAAAAATGATACAAGAATGAAACCACTCAGGTTCATGCCAAGACTATTAACCCACATAAATAATTTAAAGCAATATTGCTATGTGTGAACATTAATCATAAGTAGAAGTTTATAATAGTTTGAGTTTGCTCACTCGGTGTGGATGTATTGTTATGTCCAGAGGTGGAAAGTAACAAATTACATTTACTTGTGTTACTGTCATTGTGTGTGTGTGTGTGAGTGTGTGAGAGTGTGTGAGAGTGTGTGTGAGTGTGTGTGTGTGTGTGTGTGTGTGTGAGTGTGAGTGAGTGAGTGAGTGAGTGAGTGAGTGAGTGAGTGAGTGTGTGTGTGTGTGAGTGATTTTACTTTTACTCAAGTATGTTTTGTTTTAAAGGAGAACTCCAGTCAATTTTAACATTGAGCTCATTTTTTTGTAAATTTGGAGTGCTGTCAATACAGAGAACAACGACAAAAATAGGTGTTGTCTACACCGTGTTATCCTCTTTTTAAAATTTGCACCTTGTTGACTTCAATAGGGCAATAGTTAAACCTGCTTTTAGCCTCTTTATATCCTTGATGTGTCATTACAAGTGCACAGGTCATGTGAGTGATTCCTTCAGAGTGAACACGAGTGGATCTGACTGCAGTAGATGTTAGAGATATTAATAAAAATGATGTTATTTAAGCCAGCGCAAATACCTGTGTTTACATGCTGTTTTCGGTTGAAGTCCTAAGTAGTCGATTGCTGAGTTCACGCGCGTGATCATAGATAACTAAACCTATGCGCGTGAACTCGACAATCGACTACTTTGGACTTCAACCGAAAACAGCATGTAAACACAGGTATTTGCGCTGGCTTAAATAACATCATTTTTATCCATATCTTTCACATCTACTGCAGTCAGATTCACTCGTGTTCACTCTGAAGGAATCACTCACATGACCTGTGCACTTGTAATGACACATCAAGGATATAAAGAGGCTAAAAGCAGGTTTAACTATTGCCCTATTGAAGTCAACAGGCTGCAAATTTTAAAAAGAGGATAACATGGTGTAGGCAACACTGATTTTTGTCATTGTTCTCTGTATTGACAGCACTCCAAATGTACAAAAAAATGAGCTCAATGTTAAAATTGACCAGAGTTCTCCTTTAAGTATTGTAATTCACTTACATTATTCCAATTGTTTTTAACAAGATCAAATTTGAAAGAAATCTGTAATTTTATTTAGTGTAATGGTGCATTAGCCTACATTTAGTTAACCTGTCAATTATAGCATCCCCTACGTGCAGGCGTCAGTGTTGTGGTTGTCTGCTGAAGCCACATTAAATTGACTTTCTCTCTAATTCATTTTTTATGATATAGGCCTACATTTTAAAGCCTGGTAATTTTTTGTTATACAGTATATTTAAATAGATGTTGAGTAAATGTTAGTGGCAACTGACAGCTTACCAACTGCCTCAGTGAAACACTGACTATAATAAGAAACTGCTCTACTTGGTCATTTTTACTTTTTTTTGTGGGAGGTAGGTGATATGCCTGTTATTGGTGGTTGGTACATAAAACGTCTTCAGAAATGTAGCCTAACTGTATGGAGCCCACACTATTGTTTGCAATTTTGCCTATGTTTTACTTAACCTGGGATTAGTTATAGCTGTAATTGTATCTATGATGACGTTTTTCTTACCTGGATGTGAAGCTTGAAGACCCCAGGTAGCAAAAGTGCTTGAGTAGCCTATCTAAAGACCAGGAAAATGCATGTTAAAATAAGGTTAAAATTCAGTGATAAATGAAACTTAAGTAATGGGTTAGAAACAGTTTTAGTGTTTTTTCAACAAAAAAAATCTATCATTAATTGACTTTGTAGCATTAAAAAAACGTGGATCAAATCTCTAAAATCAGACTACTAAGCATATATCTAACTTACAGTCTAATATGTGCATCTGCTTTAGCAATGCAAAAGTATACAACATAATCTCTGATTCCAGAGTCCTGCTATCCATAAAACACCATCATACCATATTAACAACACGGTCTTAAAGGATAATTCCAGTATTTAGCACTTTGAGTCTCTTTTCTGGTTTGTTTTGGATGAGCTACAGTGGTGGGCACAGAAATTTTGACGATGGGTCCTGTCTCGAGTTTTTGACTCGTTTAGAATCGCCTTTGACCGCTTCAGAGTGGCTGTCTATGGGTATGCACCAACATGTCCTTAAAACAACCCTTTAATAACGTTCGTTTTTCAAAACTGTGCAACTCACCGAGTGGTTAGTGGTGTTCGTTGATGTTCCAAAAATAGTAATGTTAGCGTAGCGATTACTAACGAAATACTGGAGGACTCTTGCTCGTTAATATTACTGCGCTTCAGACTCAAATATCGAGCGGAAGTTATACGCGGTTGTTAGGTATCTGAAAAAATAGTTCCACTATAGCAAATAACACGGATTGAAATCATACATTCGCCAATATATTTGTTTTTAATCATCAACGAACACCACTAACCACTCGGTGATTTGCATGCAGAGTTTTGAAAACGAACGTTAAGGGTTGTTTTAAGGACATGTTGGTGCATACATCCACTCTGAAGCGGTCAAAGGCGATTCTAAACGAGTCAAAAAGTCGAGACAGGACCCATCGTCAAAATGTCTGTGTCCACCACTCGTTCATCCAAAACAAACCAGAAAAGAGACTCAAAGTGCTAAATACCGGAATTATCCTTTAACCGCTGTGGTCTGCCGATCGACCACACTGTGCAGCCATCTTAGCATACATGTGTGCAGGATAGCTACAATACAATTTACAAACCTAACCTCAGCACCCTAGTGGAGTAACTTAAGCGCTTTCGCGTCACTTTACATTAACAGTAATTCAGCAAAATTGCTCAACCTACCGTGTTAATCAGTCCTTGAAATCCAGATCCGCTGCAGCGAAAAACCGTTGAAGTGCCGAGGAAGACTGCATCTGCCTAACTCCTCGGCCCGCCAGTGAAAAGGGATAATGCCAACTTATAAAATTTAAAATATTTACATTTGATGAACACGCCTGCCACATCGACAGCTGTTCAAATAAATTGTGCATTGTCAACTCACTTTTATTACATTTATTGTACACAACAACCACATACAAATAACTAACCAAATAAATTGCATTGGTTTTATTTAAAATATATTGTTATATAAAAACGGATATATTTTGAGTAAAGAGGAAGTATTTTGATTTGTTTTATTATAAAACAAATAAAATTACCTAGATTACAACTATTTAAAGTATATAAAACCTACTTTGTGGGTGTAGCACTTTTTACAGTGAAGGCAACCTATAAAGTGGGGGGTTTTGCAATGCATGCAAGATATGAGAGGCACAAACAAGCTATGGTTAGCTGGCGGGATTATCAGAAAGCTGCAGCAGCTAATGCAACACTGGTAAATGTCTTAAACAAGGAACACAACAGACAGATCAGAGAAAACAGGGAATACATAAAAACTATAGGGGAAGTGCTGCTACTTACTGCCACTCAAAACATGGCCCAAAGAGGTCACAATGAGTCTGTAGACTCTGATAACAGAGGGAACTTCATGGCAATTCTAGAGACAATTGCTAACCATGATAAAGCTGTTAAAAAAAGGTTAACTTAATTTCATAATGCAAAGTATACAAGCAAAATAATCCAGAATGAGGTTCTGGATTGTTTAGCGGACATGGTTCGAACTGAAATTGCAGAAGAAGTGAAAAGCAGTGAGGTCTTCAGCATCATGGCTGACGAAACAAAAGATGTAAAGAAAAAGGAACAGATCTCTCTGGTGCTGAGATATTACTACAATGGAGCTTTTGTAAGGCCCGCTATATTGGTCCAATTGCCGGTTCGCCAATACACGGGGAAGGTATCACGTGCTCTGTCCTCACTCATGCAAAGTATTGGTTGGTTAAATTTGTAATACATTGATCATATGACTCCATGACTCCATAAATGAAAGGTTTTAATAATATCTGTGCCTCACTAAAAGTGAGCGAATGTTTGACTATTCCTTTAACCATTAAATGAACAATGTCAAAATCAGTTAGAATAACCAAATGTAACAATTTAATATTTCAGATATCAGAGATTAATTCCACAATCAATTCAAATATCTAGAACATGGTTATACATTGGTTACACCAAATAATCTTACCCAGCTTGTACCAGAGAGAGAGAGAGAGAGAGAGAGAGAGAGAGAGAGAGAGAGAGAGAGAGAGAGAGAGACCACCTATTCCATTCCTGTCCAGCAAAGAAGAGACCAGAGAGAGGGAGCACACCTTCCTTTATCCCCCTGACCAGGTGACATGTGGGATGGGGGAGGCCACCCTCAAATGACTTAACCAGTTTTCTCTAAACTTCTATAAACCTTATTACCTTTTATTTTATCTATCTGGATATGAGATATCTGTACCACTCACTTTGAGACATTTCAAATGACACCAAAAACATAACAGTCAATGATAAACATTTACATTAAACCATGTTCTTGTGTGAGTTCTTTGTTGTTTCTGGGAGGAAGTCAGGCTGTATGGGGAGGTCGAATGCTAATTAGCCAGCAAGGCCCTTTTGTCTCAGACCAGGGCCCCAACCAGTATTTTCAGTCTTACACTATCCAGGAAAGTTTTCTCCATTTTGAGTCCACAGAGAAGCTGGATGCAGCAGGTCTTAGTGAGAAAATAATCCACATGCTAGAAAGTCATGGCCTAGAGTACAAAAAGAACCTGGTAGGTCAAGCATATGATGGGGCTTCTGTCATGAGTGGTAAGCATTCTAGAGTCCAGGCAAGAATCAAAGAGCAAGCAAAATATGCTTTTTATATCCATTGTAGTGCCCACTGTCTAAACCTAGTTTTAGTAGATACAGTCAAAGCTGTCCCGGAGGCCTCTTCTTTTCTATAATCACAACATTAACCTGTGTCTGAGACATAATCACTTGTCTTTTTTACACTGAATATGAAAGTGTGATAGTGGTTTTGTCTCAGACACAGGTTAATGTTGTGATTAGTAATTAACTTAATAGAAAAGTATTTCATAAAATTATCATAATTATTAGTCCTTAACCCTCTGGGGACCGTTTTGCTCGTTTTTTTTTTTTTTAGCAATGAAAATAAACACTAAATGCTCTGTTAATTTTGATCTTTCATTTTCGTGTAATACATCAATCGATCCTGTTCAGTTTCTATTTTTTTTCTGTATACTCACAATAAAAATAAAGTGTTTTGCTTTTTGACAAATAAAGAAATATTAACATGATGCGATTTCTGCCTTCTCTCTGTCAGTAAACTCCCAATTGAAACGCGTTCGAAAATGATCTATAACTCCGCGAAAATTCAGTCAAACAGGCAAACAGACCCACGGGCATAAAGCTTGAGATCACATCTTTTAAATGAAGTAATTTATATAAAAAACAAATATTCTCAGCTTCTGTAATCTGTATAAAAAGAGAGCGACTCCAGTCGAGCTCATTACGAGCCATTCAAAAGTAATTTGACCACGCCCCGGAGAGCGCGTGCTATTCAAATGCAAATTCTGAGAACCATTTCAGTCTGTGAAACGCCCCCACATCAGCTGTAAACAAAGCGCGCCGCGAGTGAGGCATAATAGCCTACCTTATGGAGAAAAGTTTATGGAGAAAAGTTTCCTCTGATATGAGGAGCAATATCTCCTGATATGAGAAGCAGATCCCGCTGAGGAGTGAGGTAGGCTGTTTTCTTTTCTCAGGTGTGGAATAACGTTATGGAATAACGTTAGTGTAGGCCTATGCAAACCGCAAAAAGATGAATCGCATTTCTATAATATGACTCGCCTTTCTGTGAGATGAATGAAGGGTACATATTTGTAAAGACTGTTTAGCCTAAATATGAATCGCGCGTCTGTGTGTGAAAGAATAAACTGCTGTGCTATAGCCTACTGAGATGAGTAAAAATCGACTGGAATATGTTGAAATAAAATGTATTTGTATAAGCAACGTATTAAACTGCAAATTAGCATTTATATGCCCTAATATTTCATAAAAACAACGTTACAGTCAGACACTTTTTGACTAGATTTGGGTACAGTTTTTAGGCTACTGTAGAATATACTGCCACATCAAAGCAATTTCTGCTCATATCTAACGTTATATATATATATATATATATATATATATATATATAATATTATTTATATATATTATATATATATATATATATATATATATTTGCTATATTCAAACTAATGAATACATATGATAAAATGTAGGCCTATAATCTTTTTTCTTTTTCTTTTTTATAAAGAAAGAGTACACTTGAAATATTGTTGAAATTGTAATTATTGTTGTAATTGTAACATTTTTAATAAAATAGCAAAACATATTTACAAGATAGATGTAAGCGAAATCTTAAATGGTCAATATAAGTCTTCTAAATAGCCTACATATTTTGTCCTTGCATTGTGGCTCAGTCAGTGTCACACCTGAATGAATGGCTAATTATGCAGAGTCATTATGCAGAGTGGGTGGGACATTGTAATCTAAGGTGTAAACTACTCCTCCCCCTCGCATATTGGCTTTCCAAGCAAAACCTGTTTTACACCATTTAAATCAATGTATTTTTTTTTTGTGAACGATAAAGCAAGACTATTTTCACATAATTTTGAAGCTAGAACTCAAAGGGACAACATCAATTAGTCAAAAGTCTTGTGGACACATATTTAATATGTGTTTTGTGGTCTTAATTCAGCAACTTTCATTTAATTTTTTTCCCAATAACCACGCATAAACATTATTCTCTTAAAAATACAAACATCTACATACACGGTGCTCGCATATTATGGTAGCCCTGTTTGTGCTATATAGAGTGAATTTACACCTTTGCCATTAACATGTTTATAAATAACTGAAAAAAGCACAAATGTCAGAGCATGTCAGAACATCTCAAGGATCCCAAAAACAGCTTGGTCCCCAGAGGGTTAACCCCCTGAGGTCGGCGGTATCGCCGGCGATACCAGCTCGCTTTTTTTTTATCAGTGTAAAAGAAACTCATAAATACTCTGTTGACTTTGATTTTCCATAGGAGTTTCATACATCAATCGATTCTGTTAAATGTGTATTATTTTTCTGTATACTCACAATAAAAACAAAGTGTTGTGCTTTTCGCCAAATTAAGAAAAATAATCACGGAGCGAGTTCTGCCTTCTCTCTGTCCGTGTAGTCCATTCTGAAACGCGTCCGAAAATGAATCATAACTCAGCGAATACTTCTCACACAGGCACGTGATATATGTCTTTATGAAGCTTGAAATCTCTTCTTTTAAATGAAGTAATTAATAAAAAAAAACAAATGTTTTCAACTCATGTAATCCGTTTGAAAGCAAGGAGAGGTACCGTTTTTTCCTTCTGCCTAATTATCTCTATAATGAACTGAGGCCGCCCCGCCCCCGGCGCTATTGACATGGTAAATAGTTTAGGTGATCTATGCTTCGCACCCGCCCCCCGATCAATGCCTTGAAAACACGAAGTTTCATCAGATCAGATTCACTGATAGTTCATCGCGTTTAGAGAGGATGGCGCGTTTCTCCGGTAAAGACGCCGTTCAGATGATTCTGGACAGCGAGGAATAACTCACCTTGGCTTTTCCTCAGAGGAAGATTGTAACTCAGACGAACGGCAGCATGTTCAAGAGCGAATTGATCACGCCGAGTAAACACCGAGTTTTCGCGTGAATAAATACGTGTACTCAAGTGGTCTAGTGGTAGAACATTTGCCTAGCGTGTCAGAGGTTCTGAGTTCAAATCTGCACTCATATAGTTTTTTTTTTTTTTTTTTTTTGTCAAATCAGATTATGTTTATCAGTGGTTGTATATCAGGCAGAGACATGTTTGTGTGTATTTTGTTTTGTAATTTCACTGGAACGAAAAGAGAGTCTCCACAACGGATTGAAGCGCGCGTCCAAGTGAAGACTGCGCAAGCCTAAAACAAACACAGTATCCGCGTCTGACTCGCGGGAATCCACGGCGCAGACCTGTGAGGGGCTGTGTTTTCTCGAGCCCCATATCAGCTCGAGAAAACACAAGTTTATTCAGATCATTACTTGTTTACACCGTCTCGCAGCGCTGTGAGGAATAATAATAATAATGGAAAATGTCCCTCAAAAGGTAGATGTAAACAAACTATTAAAAGGTAAATATAATTTTTTTTTCTTTAAATAATTTTTATTGTGTTTTATTAGTAACAAATTTGGGGAGAGGATAAATATTCCAAAACTGAAAATACAGTATGAGAATTTACTGCACAATTACTAGACATGTTTACCTTGGATATTATACAATTTGCAAGCACAATTTGTGGAAAAAAAAATGTATATAAAAAATATAAATAAAATTTATTTTTGTGTATAAATATATACACATATATGTGTGTGTGTATGCACATATATATATATATATATATTTGTATAAGCAACGAACGTATTAAACTGCAAATTAGCATTTATATTCCTTATAATAAAAATGAAAGACCTATGTTACAGACATATGAAAGACAACATTTCGTTGATTAGTTTTGGATAGATTATACATTTTTACTGTAAAATATCTGCCACCTCAAATAAGCTTTTATTTGCCAATTTTTTTGTCAAAAATAATCAAATAATCAATCAAATCCTTAACTTTGAAATATGTATGATAAAATGTATACTTTAGTTTGTACAAAGAAAGATTACACTTGAATTGTTGTTTATTTAAATATTTACAAGGTAGATGTAAACAAACTATTAAAAGGTAAATATAAGCCTTTTCTTTAAATAATTTTTATTGTGTTTTATTAGTGACAAATTTGGGGAGAGGATAAATATTCCAAAACTGAAAATACAGTATGAGAATTAACTGCACAATTACATGTTTTCCTTGGCTATTATAGGCCAAATTGCAAGCACAATATGTGGAAAAATAAAAAAGAATTGAGATGCTTCCAACTGTTGCTCTTGCATTCTTGTGGCTCAGTGACTCACCTGAATGAATGGCTCATTAAGTATGCGGTCCTCAGGTGTGAACCACTAAATATGCATGATCGTCGACGTCCACTCGAATATTGCCTTTCCAAACAGAAAGTGCTTTGCAAAATTCAAATCAATGTATTGTGTTATGTGAAGGATTAGGCAGGGTGATTTTCACATAATTTTGAAGAAAAAACACTAGGCGATGACATCCATTAGACAAAAGTCTTATTGGCACATATTTAGTGTGTGTTTTGTGGTCTTATTTCAGAAACTTTAGTTTTTAGTTTTTTCAATAACCACGCATAAACATTATTCTCTCAAAAATGCAGACATGTACATTCTTGTTGCTCACATATTATGGTAGCCCTGTTTGTTCTAAACACTGTGTAATTTTTTTTTGCCATTACTATGTTTATAAGCAACTGAAAAAAGCACAAATGTCAGGGCATGTCAGAACATCTCAAGGACCCCAAAACACCTCAGACCCCAGAGGGTTAATGAGGCCAATCTCATTCAGTAATTATTGATTATCTAATAAAAAATATCTCAGTCCTACATTTACAATTACGTACTGATTAGTTATTATTTTTTCCATGTTAGGTAACGGTAGTAGCTGTAGTGATACTGTAGATCTACTCATTTGTCCTGCTTTACTTCCTGCATAGTTACCTAGAAAAGGCACAGTTCACTCAATAAAAATGAAAATTCTGTCATCATTTACTAGCCCTCAAGTTGTTCTAAACCTGTATCAATTTATTTGTTCTGCTGAATGCAAAATAATATATTTTTAATAATGTTTTTAACCAAACAGTTTTGAGGCACCATTCACTTCAATAGTTGATGGGAAAAAAATATGGAAGTGAATTGTGCCTCAAAACGAAATAAATGATGACAGAAATTTATCCTAAAACTATCCTTTTAACGAAGGACCATTATCCTAAAGTTTCCTGGGGTGCCCTTATAATGTTAGTATGTTTTTTAAATCAAAAGTTGTTATAATTTAGAAATAAAAGGCATATTTCCAAGCCTGATTTCATCCTCTGATTTGAACACTCTGTTTGAAGGGGCGTGTCTGCTGTGAGACTTCAGTGTAAACGCCCACTGCTGTGATTGGCTGACATGCTTGCATATGAAATATCTGGCATTACATGTGGAACTATCTGGAAAACTTTTACTATTACAGCTATTATACGTTTTTACTATTACAGCTATCGGGATTAACGAATTGTGAGAAGTTTTTTAAGTATTTAGATCTATTCTCATCACATAACAGGTTGCAGTGATGAGCACTGAGCAGATGACAGCCTGTTGATCACGTGAATAAAGATCTTATCATTGCAACGCAGTTTCTGCACTCTCACTAATGATTTCACCAATGCAAACATGAGGTAAGTACAGTAAGAGCTTCGTTGTGCAGTATAACAGCGTCATTGATTTCATAACGAGTTTTGACAAGTGTCCAGATAAACTCGCGCTGTGTGATTGACAACTTGGGCGATTAATAAGGGATTCTTTGATCGCTTTCTGTATATATATATTAATCACCGTTTAAGTAAGATTATTTTCATCCTACTAAGAGAAACGATGTGAAGTTGATCGCTACTTCCGTAGTAAATCACTACTTACGGCTTGCTGGAATATAGTTGAAACTGCCCCCTTCGTCAGTATGAAACGCTGAGAGAAGCCTGCTTGATATTATTCCAGTTTAGAAAAACAGTCCGTGGTGAAATGGACAGAGCAAACTAACAACTTCGAATTAAACTTTTGCGGTATCTGATTATAGATAAACATCAACCACGCCTGTTGACATTTCGCCATCAATACGCCAGTGTTCCTGTGGGCGGAGGTTAGTTGAAAAACTGTTGTAGTGACGTCATTAAAGAAGGAAGTAGAGGCATGTAGTTCAAACCGGCCTTTTTTTGTAGGCGACTTCTGTTAAATAAAATATCTCGCTTGGCATTGAACTTTGAGCTTTATAATATTACAGATATTATTTATACTCTAACAACAACATTACACACTAACTAAAGTTTGAAACATGGGATCACGAAGAATGGGACCTTTAACACTTCATGACTGAGAGCAGAACAGAACACAATCTTCATCATCACACAAGACTAAACTACAGCAATGAACACAATCAACATCTTCATCTGGACTCTCACACTGATTGCTCAAGGTTTGTGTAATACAGTTTGTACAATAATTATAAAAAAAAATTTAACTTGTCTTCGATTTGTGCTACAACAGAGGTAAAGAAAATGTATAAATAATAATTTTGACTTGAGTCTTTACAAAATAAATCAGAGGCCTCAGGAAACTCCACTTACCACTGCCATGAACCTCCCACGGCCATGTTGGGGACGGGTTGTCTCCTGATAGCGACTGCTCCACTTCATTAAAGGACAAGTTCGGTATTTTACACTTAAAGCCCTGTTTACAGATCGTTTCTGATGAAATAGAACGGTTAAGATTAAAATTTGGACACATGCTGCTGTTCCGAGAATTTTAGGTTTATTTCGCTTTCCCCAAAACCTCCAGAATGGGTGTATAGGTGCACTGGAACAATCCTTCATAAAACGCATTAAACTATGGTTTACAAAGACGTGAAACTCACCGAGTGGTCAGGGGTGTTCACTGATATGCTCACACAAAAATCGCTGCAAAAGATGCTTTCCAACAGGTGTTTTACCATTCGTTGTAAAACTGTGGATCTATTTTTCCAAACGTCTCACACCCGTAGATTCTTCCTTTGAGAGCTTGAATAATAGACACTCCAGCCCAGTTGGTGGCGATAATGCACCTTTGCCAATTGCAAGCAAACCGCTGGCATTTCATTGAATACACAGAAGAAGCAGAAGAAGAAGCGGCGGAGTAATACCGTACCTCACACAGCACATTCAATACAAGTCAATGGAGGAGACAAAAACTACGATAAAACCTGTTGGAAAGCATCTTTTTCAGCGATTTTTGAGTGAGCATATCAGTGAACACCCCTGACCACTCTGTGAGTTTCATCTCTTTGTAAACGAAAGTTTAATGCGTTTTATGAAGGATTGTTCCAGTGCACCTATACACCCATTCTGGAGGTTTTGGGGAAAGCGAAAGAAACCTAAAATTCTCGGAACAGCAGCATGTGTCCAAATTTTAATCTTAACCGTTCTATTTCATCAGAAACGATCTGTAAACAGGGCTTTAAGTGTAAAATACCGAACTTGTCCTTTAACATCAATTGGCATGGCAGGCTCATGAGTGTTATAGGTTTCTATGTCTTTCAATAGCAGTCTCTTGCTCTCAGCAACTTTCCTCCGCAGGCGGTGACGGAACTTGCCACTATCTGTAAAGACATGAAGCAGAAGGTAAAAATAGTGACCAAAAATACAGTGAGCAATTATCTATTAACAATGTAATTATACCATTTTGACGGTATAGAGCCTGCTTCCACTGCCTCACGTTAAGGTAACGTCCCTCAATGGACTGCTGTAGGGGAGTACCTGTTGTGTCTGGAAACACAACACAAAAACACAATAGTGTAAAGAAGGACGAGTTGGAAGGGGGTGGGTGCCAAAAAAGGCTTACAGAGATAGTGGCATGCAGTATAGGAACCAGTAGGCAGCTTAAATATATTGATCTAAATGATCGCCACCAATGAGGAAGCACAAAGTGAAACATGTTATTGGTTCAAACTTACCACCAGCTGCCCATTCCCTCACATCAGACACCCACACTGCTGCATCGGTGCAAGCCAAGCTTTCTTTAAGCTCCGCTAGACTTGCAGTCTCCTCCTGAAGCCTCTGGCAAGTCTAATGCAACAGTTAAACAATGCAGTTACACAAAGCTACACAATAACCACAAATTGAAACCATTTACAGAGAACACACCTTCACATATCTTGCAGACAATGCCCGATGTAGTGTTGTGATTTTTTTGTAGTTCCAGGCCATAGCATGGATTGTAAGCATATCCACACGTGCTGTTGAGAGTAAATGTTGAGTGAATGTCATGCAATAAGCAATAAAACATTGCATTAGAAGAGAAATACTACAATCACCTCCTTTCGACATGTATTTAGCCGTTAAGGCACAGCGGGAGAGGTAGCAGTTCACCTGTTCAATCTCCTCCCCCGCAGGTGACCCTGCTCCTTCTTGGATTTTGCCACTCCATGTAATCTAGAAGTAAGAAGACATGTAAGGGATAATGTAATGTCCGCCGGTCATTATCGGATAATAAGTAACAAGGCAAACCGGACCCTGACGCGCAGCAAAGGCCTAATTGATGTTACCCCCTGGAGATCAGGAAAGTAAATGTGATTTGTGATTTGTGTAAATATGGCCAGTATTTATACTTACATCCATGGCGATAAACCTTGGCTTTGACCTCATTAACCCCTTGTGCAGATACATGGGGTAGGCAAAGATTTCACCTAGGGTTATAAAAATTGTATTAGAAATGCAAATATCCTATTATTGTACATTCTAAAGAGAGCATCATAATGGGAAACTCAACCAAGCAGTGGTATAACCTGAACTAATAGTGATAATTGAGATGCTTCTCCATATGATTGTGGTATTTAGCTTTTGTCCAAAGCGACATACAAATAACAACAATACAAAGTTACATTTAACAGCAAACAATTTATTATAATCTCACCTCTGAACATATCAAGTGCTTTAAGGAGGAAACCATGCCGACACACCGCAACCTCCATGCCCTCTTCGTCCAACTTGAAGGTCCTCCTAGAAGTCTCCTTCACTGCTGTCCACGAGGAGCTCCCACATCTGCCTTGTCCAGGTAGCTGTGATGTAAATGAAACACACTATAAACATACTGTATATACACCTTGTATTTTGAAGTTGAGGGCAGTTTTTCACCAATGCAAAGAAAATCTGGGCTGTAAAAGCATAGTAATGTAATTAACAAATAATTTGAAACCTGCCTGTTTCACAGCTTTATGCAAGACATCAACAAATGCAGACACAGATGTGTCTTCTGCGATAAATGCCCCATCAAAAAACGAGAGTCGGAGCTGAGGAAGAAATGAAACAGAACATTTATCCATGCTGAATATTGAATATCAAAAAAATCCAGATCAATCTACTGTGTACTGGAAGAAAATAATATCACCTTCCGTTTCGGAGAAACCGGTATAGCTTCCTGTTGCCATCCACAGAGATTGCCAGCATGTTTGGGGTGCAAGCGGGGCAGGTGAAAGGTGCACCGCAGGACAAGTTATCTTCCTCAAAAGCACAATAGGAAAACTCCAGGAAGCTGTGCTGCAACGTGTCCCCGCACACTGGTCCTGACTGAAAGATGCATTGTATTAATTGTTACTTCGGAGATGTCTGCATATGTTAAACAATTCTATAATGGTGAACACTTACCCATCCACCACACTTTGTACGATGCTCCAGCAGCTTTGCAAAGGCTTGTCTGGACAGTGCCGGCGCAATGACTTTCAGTTCTCTTACACTGCTGAAAAGGTTGAGGGAATACAAAGTAGAAGAGCTGGAGGAAGCTGGCCAGTATCCACTGTTTATGAGGTCCATGAACTCTGGAGCCCACTGCTGCTGGCATGTTTGGCATGCAAACAATGGCTGGTGCATGTCATAACGCCCTTGGGTTATAAGAAAACAAACCCATGGATACCTGAGCTTTTAGAAACAATCAGCTGGCACACTTTAAGACAATTGGGCTACATCTTGAGTAGAATCACACCAGCATAGTTCAAATAAGTATATTTTTGTTGGTTTATCATAATGACAAGATGTATTCTGTAATTTTTGAGTACTGTTATTTTCATTGCAAAGCCAAAAAAAGAGGGAAAAAGCTGAATATTGAAAAAAGATCAGAGTTTAGAAATATTACCATTGATGGAAATTAAAATGACCGCTTTGCCATGTGACACAGTTATGCTGGGGACTTCACTGGGACATTTCTGAGTCACTCTCACCGTTGGCAAAATACAAGCTAGCAAAGGAAAGATAAACACAAAATTAGCCTACTAGATTTATTAGACAAGAGTACAAAAGAGTTTTGCAATTACCTACCTTGGTCGTGTGAGCTGTATCCTCCCCCCCCTCTTACAAAATATGTGGATGGGGGAATAGCTTTAAAAAAGCCCTCAAGGACTGACTCCCTATCGTGGAGTGGCCATCTCCTGTGATTCTTGGTATCGCAGGTTTCACAGAACCACTGGTCTGGCAGACACTCTCTGCATCTAGGAACAAAATCAATGAACCAATTTAGTCATTGAATCAACTCTTTGAAACAGCCCTGACTCCACCATAAACATGCAGTTTATCCGAAACATGAAGACATCAATTATTGATGAACTCTAAAAACCTACAAAGTATGAAAGAACATTAACTCTTATGAGGATGAAAATGAACCTGTCCCTTGCTCTACTTAGTGTTCTCTTCCAAATTTCGATAGCGACAGCAAGCAGAACTTTTAAAACTACCCTTGACATGCTACATGCAAAGCTTGTCCCTTCATTTTTATTTTGGCCACAGAGAGAAGAGCTTCGGCAGTCAATGCCCATGATATTTAGACAAACTTACCCTATATGTGCCTGCATAATTGATTGTTTCGATAATTTTATAGAACAACCCAAAAACTTAGAAGCAAGAGCACAAACATATTCGACCTATAAACATCATCACACCATGAAATACCTAATTGGCATATCCCCACAAGGAACAGTCATATTCATATCTAAGGGATGGGGAGGCAGAACATCAGACAAACGTGTCACGGAAAATTCTGGGTTTCTGGAATGCATCAGTGCAGGTGATGTAATACTGGCCGATCGAGGGTTTAATGTGGCAGAATCTATTAGCTTGTATAATGCTGAGCTGAAGATCCCAGCTTTCACTAAAAGAAGGAAACAATTGAGCCCAGTAGAGCTGGAGTCCACACCTGGACTTGCCGCAGTAAGAATCCATGTAGAGAGAGTTATCGGTGAAACAAGAAACCGAAACACTATACTACAAAGTACAGTACTATTGGTATACAGATGTGTGAAGCTGAACACCCCAAAGGGTTAACAGTTTTAGACAAAGTAGTCCATGTGTGTTGTACCTGAGAGAATGTGGTGTGTTTCGAGCTTTGTAGGCCATGGGGTAGCAAAGCTTTTTTTTAGCAGGGACACAGCTGGTTTTTCTAAGCTAGTGTGGTAGGCTGCTCGGATGTTAGATGCAGTGACCCTTCCTGCTTTCTGGTCATACCACATAGTGGATTTGGATTGAAGTCTTCTCTCACTTTCTATTGCACAGCACTAAAATGTAAAATGCTGTGTGAAATTCATGTAGCAAATCACCAGTAATACATTTACATTTTGACAATTTTGTGAAAACTTTGATCCTGCACTCAAAATGCCCTTTTCCATAAACCACACTCACTGATGTATAAAGTACCTGTTCCTTTGTTATGCTCAAGCCTGCAAAGACCTCTTCACTCTTTGAGTACAGTTCTGCGTGTGAGAGTGCCCTGTTCAATGGCATGTACATTTTGCTAAGAGATTTAGGAATATTCATTTGTGCAGCCCGAGGTATATATCTCTGTGCATGGCCAGGAACTAAAGCTAGAATGGCACTCCTTACTGGTTCCTTCTCACTCTTCTCGGAAAGGTGTAGCATGTTGTACAGTGCTGCACGTTCAGCAAGAGTTGGAGGTGGAATTTTAGCAGGGGGAAGGTCACCACACCCATCTGCTGCTCTCTTTCTCTGGGCCTTAGAAAAAACTATCTGGCTCCCCTCCACACACTCTATTGTTCTACAGGCTGCTATACTAAGCTCATTCCATGTACAGGCCTCGTCAGTGGAAGTAGTGCCACGCAGTTTGTTGACTGCTACCTGCAATGTGTTAAATGTCTGCAGAATGGCACCTACATGTGAGCACACTTCACCTAACCCGGCCATACAGGTGCAGTGGCCAAATCGAACCAGTCCCTCCTTTTCCATAGCAACCCAAGCTGTCAGAGGCGGTTCATTCAAGCTGTAGGAATGATGTACCTAACTTAGAAAAAAGGTTTTAGTTAGATAAAGTCTATCATTCACAAGCACAGTAGCCTACCACGGATATTTTTTAAATAAATATATTTATTTTTTAAATTTATAAATAAATTATTTTTTTTAAATCTACACATTTCTTTCCTTTTTTAATTAGGCTACCAGATATGCTTACATGTGTGGCATCACGTGGGTAGACAAATCAGACGAACTGCAAGCTATGCGTCCAGCTGGGTTTTACTTTAGTGACAGTCATAAATTCTCCTGTCATAGAGACAGTTGACGTGCATTTAGACTGATGATTCGCTGATGTTATGTTTCATGTCAATCGTGTAATCTTAACATAAATGTGCTTACACGTTCGCCAGCAGGTGGCGAGAACGCGTTCATCTGTTCATGATTTGATATGATATGAGAAGAAGAATACATGGAGAATCAAGCTGTTATTCGCCGGCAGGCAGGGTGTACATATTCAGATGAAGATCACACGATGGAACAGATGTCACTTTGTGTATAGCTACAAACATACATGCAAACATTAGCAAACGGGTAACGTTAGATATCTGGCACTCACCTATGCTTTGATTATGAAGATATTCCTGTTTTTCACCTCCCATACGACAGCGTTGTTAACCCACCCACTCTTGAAAAAAAGATAGCTATCTGTACTTTTGTAGGCTTTCATTTTTTGTGCGGTGTAAGGTGACGGATTCTCTATAAGATATATGTAAATATCTCCAAACTCCAAGTCTGGTAGAGACTTTGCCAGCTTCAAAGCAATGAAAACATCAGCGGGTGCTGTGTATGGATCACATGTTCCGAGTATGTTAATCTTTTCTTGATATCTAATTTTAACATTTGGTGACATATGGTCTAAATAGTTAATTGATTGTAGTATTGGAAATTTGCAAGGCTGAAATTCCCCTGGCTGACCACGTCGCCATTTTGTCAGCGTTTGTTGCCCGCCAGGTATCCATGGTAGTCACGTGACTGCAAAGTATCAATATATGAATGTCTTCAAATCAATAGTTTCCTCGTCAGTTGTTAAATAAGTGCAATGTAAATATTAATAATGACTGAATCAATAATATGTATGATTCTGTCAATAGACTCTTCAGAAATGTGTGTATAATAGCTTAGCATTTCTCAACATGAGGAAGATGTTTGATAATGTGTTTGTGACTGATCTACAGTCTTCAGGATAAAGATTTAAATAGAGAGAGTCACTTTGCATTGTCAGCACATGCTTCAGTGCTCTGAGAGTGTTTATAGTGCTGTGAGTTTAACACTTCATGACTGAGAGCAGAACACAATCTTCATCATCACACAAGACTAAACTACAGCAATGAACACAATCAACATCTTCATCTGGACCATTGCACTGCTTATTCAAGGTTTGTGTAATACAGTTTTCACAACAATTATTAGTTCTCTTAAAATGTGAAATATATATATTTGCCATATACTGTATATATCCATATATTGTGTTTTCTTTCAGAGTGTAGAGGACAGATCACTGTAACTCAGAGTCCATCAATAACAGCAGTTCAACCAGGAGAAGAAGTCAGAATAAACTGTAAAACCAGCAGTGATGTGTTTGTGTATAGTGGTAATCAATATTATTTAGCCTGGTACTCACAGAAACCTGGAGAAGCTCCTAAACTCCTCATATATCACACATCAACCCTTTATACTGGAACTCCATCTAGATTCAGTGGAACAGCAAATACTGGACGAGATTTTACTCTGACCATCAGTGGAGTCCAGACTGAAGATACAGGAGATTATTACTGTCAGAGTGTACACTGTCCTAGTAGTTGTGTGTTCACACAGTGATAAAGAGTGGTACAAAAACCTCTGTCAGTCAGACGTCACAGTGACTGCACTGATACAGCTGAGAGAAACTGCAGCTGCTGATGGAGGATCACAAACTACACAATATCAATGTTTGTTTCTAAAAACTTTAAATATATACATTTATCGGTAATAATTTATTTGATATGAAATAAGAGTTAGAGCTGATATTGATTATGGCACTGGGATGTTTTATTGTCAGTGTTTCAGATCACAGTATGAGAGCGATGCGGAGTGAAGCAGAAACACCAGCTGTTTTTAATGTGTTTTCTCTCACTCCAGGATTGATCTCAGTGGTTTCTTTCATCAGTGGTCGTGGAGATAATATACATAATAACTAATCAGATTTAGACTGAAAGGAAAGTTAGAAAGTTGTTGCTTATAGAACTGTTTTATAAAGTAATATCACATTCACAGTCGTGCTGCTCTTCATGTCTATGGTAGAATCACAGGCGTGCTGATATTCAGTATAACGGCACTCTTGATCATGTGACACTGCTTACATGTGGCAGGAGGAGAGAAGAAACAGCACAACACCTTCACACATTTAAAGACAACTTTAGCAAGGGCATTTAACCCTAATACAAATATGGGAGATAGTGTTTATTTGTCATTCATAACACACTGAACTAAAAAACACTAACAACAGGAGCATTACACAAATGATGAACTTTTATCTTTAAAGGGGTCATATAATGCCATTTTTGTACAAGCTAATATGATTCTTTAGGGTCTAAATTAAAAGTTTGTAATATACTTTCATTAAAAATTCTCATTAGTATTGTAAGAAAACACTCGTTTTACCTGGTCAAAAACAGCTCTGTTTTCAGCACGCCGTTTAAGTGCATGTGTCTATAAATGATAATGAGCTTTGCTCACCCCACCCCTCTGTTCTGTGCAGACACCATTTGTAACACAATAACCATAACGCCCTGTTCATTATAAACGTGGGATTATGAATTATATTAAGAACATCATACATAAAACATGCCGTAATGTACCCTGAGTTTAAACCTTAGCCGCATTCATCGTAAAGCGTGCAGCAAGCGATTTGCAAAGATTAATATAAAGGTTAATAAAACGTTACACTCACTTCTTCGGTAACACTTTAGAATACTGTTCCTTCATTAATGAATAATTACACAGGAACAAACGAGTAACGCATTATTAACATTCTAGTAACTACTATTAACTAACAAGAAACTCTGATTAACAAATTAGTAAGTAATAGCGCTCAGATGAATGTAGTAGTTCATTATTAGCTAATTAATAACTACTATTTTTTTCATACCTCCCAGAGAACTACTATCTACAGGTTAATAATTAACATGAATAATGCATAATTTATAATAAAAGGTAATGGTAACCCACTAGTAATGACTCAAGTATTACTACATCATTCTAAAGGAACTACTAGTTATTTGGATCAGTATCTAAAGTGAAAAACATGATAACTACCTAATATTGACTGAAGTCATTGTAAGCTTTTGAGATTTTTGTAAGATTTTGAATAGTAATTCCTTCCAATGGATTTGGTAACACTTTAGTCATTACTAGTGTGTTCCCATGATCTTCACTTTAGATACTGATCCAAATAATTAGTAGTTCCTTTAGAAAGATGTAGTAACACTTGATTCATTACTATCCAAAACCTTACAAAAGCCTTAAAAGCTTACAATGACTTCAGTCAATATTAGGTATTTATCATGTTTTTCACTTTACAATACTGATCCAAATTATTAGTAGTTCCTTTAGAAAGTAGTAAAAGAAATGTAGTAACACTTGATTAATTACTAATGAGTTACCATTACATTATTATATATTATGCATTATTAATATTAATTATGAACCTGTATATAGTAGCCTAGTTCTTAGTAGTCTTCAGTGAGGTATGAAAAATAGTAGTTACTGATTAGCTAATAGTGAACTACCACATCCGACTGAACGCTATGACTTACAGTACTAATTCGTTAATCAGAGTTTCTTGTTAGTTAATAGTAGTTTCTACAATGTTAATAGTGCGTTACTCATTTGTTCCTGTGTAGTTATTCAGATTATTGTTATTTGAAGGAACAGTATTCTAAAGTGTTACCAATATATCTATAAAAAGCAAGTTTTGATACTGAATACATGTGTAAAATGCAGGTACTGAGGTTTTTAAGAATTCAATCATTACCTTTGAATGAACTCCAAGGTACAGACTGCCTCCTGATTGAATATGTAATATGCTGTGAACAGTACATTTACATTTTTACATTTAGTCATTTAGCAGGCGCTTTTATCCAAAGCGACTTACAAATACGGACTAGATTAAGCGAGTCATCATGAAGAGGCAAAAACAAAAACAACGCAAAAATTGTTCAAGATACGAAGGTCAGGCATTATTCAGAGTAGCATAAGCCCGATAAGTGAGGTTTTAGAGGGAAATGGGAGGGTTTTTTTTATGTTTTTTTCTTTTTTTTTCTCTATCTATGAGGTTAAGTGCTCACGGAAGAGATGGGTTTTCAGCTGTCTTTTGAAGGTTGTCAGGGATTCTGCATTCCGGATGAGGGTGGGGAGAGTGTTCCACCAGCATGGAACTGTGAATGAGAATGTTCTGGAAAGTGATTTTGTGGCTCTCTGTGATGGAACCACGAGACGTCGCTCGTTGACCGATCACAGGCGTCTGGTAGGGATGTAGGCTCGTAGGAGTGAGTGAAAGTAGGAGGGAGCTGAGCCTGTGATAGTTCTGTAAGCAAGCGTCAATGCCTTGAACTTGATGCGACCAGTGAGAGGTAGCCAGTGCAGAGAGATGAACAGAGGAGTGACGTGGGCCCTCTTGGGCTCGTTGAAGACAAGACGAGCTGCAGCGTTCTGGATCATCTGTAGAGGTTTGGTTGCACATGATGGAAGTCCAGCCAGAAGAGCATTGCAGTAGTCAAGCCTAGAAATGACCAGGGCCTGGACGAGAAGTTGTGTTGCATGCTCAGTTAGGAAAGGCCTGATCTTCCTGATGTTGTGCAGTTCAAACCTGCATGATCGAGCTATCTTTGAAATGTGAAGGTCAGCTGGTCATCAAACGTTACTCCAAGATTTCTGACCGACCTTGATGGGGTGATTGATGATGACTCTAGCTGGATAGTGAAGTCGTGCTGTAGAGACGGATTGGCAGGGAGGACGAGAAGCTCAGTCTTTGCCAGGTTGAGCTGCAGGTGATGTTCCTTCATCCATGTGGAGATGTCCGCCAGACAGCTTGAGACCCGTGCAGCTACTGTGGGATCATCTGGTTGAAATGAGAGGAAGCGCTGTGTGTCATCAGCATAGCAGTGGTAGGAGAAACCGTGTGCTTGTATGATGTGTCCCAGTGATGTGGTGTAGATGGAGAAGAGGAGGGGACCAAGAACTGAACCCTGGGGAACACCTGTGGTCAGTTGATGAGTTCTGGATACCTCGCCTCTCCATGCGACCCTGAAGGACCTACCTGTGAGATAGGACTCAAACCAGTGGAGTGAAGTTCCTGTGATGCCCAGTGATGAGAGGCTGGACATAAGGATCTGATGGTTCACAGTGTCGAAGGCAGCAGATCCAGGAGAATGAGGACTGAAGATTTGGAAGCAGCTTTTGCGATCCGTAGGGCTTCTGTGACCGACAGTAATGCAGTCTCAGTTGAATGCCCTTTCTTGAAGCCAGATTGGTTGACATCTAGCTGGTTGTTTAGAGACAAGAAGGATGTTACTTGGTTGAAAACAGCTCTTTCAAGTGTTTTCGCAATGAATGGTAGGAGAGAGATAGGTCTGTAATTCTCTACAAATGATGTGTTTAGTGTTGGTTTTTTTAAGCAGTGGAGTTACCCGAGCCTGCTTGAATGCTGTAGGGAAGGTGCCAGTATGGAGGGATGAGTTGATGATGTGTGTGAGTGCTGGTAGAAGTGTGGGAGAGATGGCTTGTAGAAGGTGTGAGGGGATGGGGTCTAGAGGGCAGGTGGTAGGATGACTGGAGAGGAGAAGTGTAGATACTTCTTCCTTGGTTAGCGGGGAAAAGGAGGACAGAGGGTTATTGGCTGTGGAAGGGGTCAGTCTGGGTTTCTGTGTGTGTGGAGCTGAGAACTGACTGCTGATAGTTGTTGTTTTGTTGGTGAAGAAGTTCGCAAAGTCGTCAGCAGTTAAAGAGGAGGTGGGTGTATTGGCAACATGCTTGTTGCCTTGGCTCACTCAGGTAACTTCAAAAGCATCCAGATTGCGCTGTCAGTTGGTTTTGGGGGATATTGGCATATGGTTTTGTTTTGGGGGATTATTGCTGCTCTCCCTGCTCTTATCCATGCTAGGCTGCATGGGTGCGCAGGGAGTTCTCGCCCAGAACTGAACCATACCGCCAATCCAAACTGTAAGCTAATTGTCAATCATTTGACGGTAGTGGTCCTGACAGAAATCAAGCATAGCGTTAGTTCTGGCAGGTCACGTTAGTCAAGCTCGCATCAGCTGATCCGCATCTACCTATAGGAATACGACACCTATCACCGTATACATATATAAGCTCCTTCAGTATTATCAGCAGCTATCGCGTTTCTCAGGAGCTAATTACCCTCCTCCATCCCCAGCTCCTCCTCTCGCCCAGTCAGGATTTGACATTCTGATTCCCCTTGAATCAGAATAATTATCGAATAATGCTGTACTTAAAATCTTGAATTAAATATATTTGCAAATTTTCATGTTGGTTCTGTTCTGTTTCCCCCTAGGGGGATTATTGCTGCTCTCCCTGCTCTTATCAATGCTAGGCTGCATGGATGCGCAGGGAGTTCTCGCCCAGAACTGAACCATACCGCCAATCCAAACTGTAGGCTAATTGTCAATCATTTGACGGTAGTGGTCCTGACAGAACTACAGCTAGTTCAAAACGCAGCAGCTCGAGTTCTTACCAGAACCAGGAAGTATGACCATATTAGCCCGGTTCTGTCAAAACTGCACTGGCTCCCTATTAAACATTGCATCAATTTTAAAATATTGCTGATTACTTACAAAGCACTAAATGGTTTAGCTCTGCAGTACTTGAGCGAGCTCTTAACGCATTATACTCCTTCACGTCTATTGCGATCTCAAAATTCCGGCCAGTTGATAATACCTAGAATATCAAAATCAACTGCTGGCGGTAGATCCTTTTCCTATTTAGCACCAAAACTTTGGAACAGCCTTCCTACCATTGTCCGGGAAGCAGACACACTCTGTCAGTTCAAATCTAGATTAAAGACACATCTCTTTGACATAGCGTTCACATAATACATTATAGACTTCTATAATTCAATATTAGGCTGCATAGATTAGGTCAGCTGGAACCGGGAACACTTCCCATAAATCCTGATGTACTTGTTACATCATGAGAAGAATGGCATCTACGCTAATTTTAGTGTCTTTGTTTATCCCAAGGTTTTCCCGCAGCCTGCCGGATCCAGGCCGTTTCCAGATCTGATGAAGGACCTTCGCCTGGACCCGGTGTCAACGCAGTGCTGAAGGGCCAACTAGTCTCTCCCTATGGAGGATCCCTTTCCCACTCTACAGATAAAGCGTCGTCGGGAAAACTCAATTTGCGTATCTACCCCGAATTGATAAAATAAAATTAAATTAAATTCTGAATCAAAACTATAAGGAAACACCAGTAATTTGTTAAGGCTTGGTTTGTAGGGAATTCCAAACCTGCACACATATATTCAAACGCACATAACTATAGAACCCGTTCTTAATGCGCATCTGAACGCCATCAGCGTTTCTCACAGGTTCGCGTTTAAAGTCTGTGTAGAGAGAATGGTGTCGTCTTGGCGGCCCTAATTTAAAAACAAATGATCGTTGCGACGGAAGCGAATCAATCAAAACTAACTTTAGCTGGAAGATAACTTTATTAAAGAACCGCTATAAAGCCAAACAATCTTACGTTAAATTATACATTTATCTCTGTAAAGCTGCTTTGAGACAATCTACATTGTTAAAAGCGCTATATAAATGAAGATGACTTGACTTGACTTAAATTATGTTGTAAAACATATGCGCAGAGTGCGATATCATATTGTGTGTGCACGCGCATCCATGGTGTGCGTGAAAGATTACGTCAGCAGCGCTCCAAAAAAAAAAAAAAAATCCTTCCTCCACAGCCGCTCTACTCCTGACCGCAAGTCCACCGTCAGTGTTGTAGGTAGGCACTAGGCAGGTTTTTTGTGTTCATTTCTATTGCATTACGATTGAAAGCAGTATCAATAATTTCAAAACTATGATGTGCAGACAAGTTCGGGTATGCGTTTGCTTTGAGTGTTCTCACCGCGCGCGCTTGTTGTGATTCGCGGAGTTTTGACGAGTTGTATTTTGACGACTTGATATTATTTCTTATTCAAAAGTTTAGAATGTCTAGCATTCTAAAATCTTCCAGCTTAAAGCTACATGTAGCCTATCGTTACTCTTGCAACGACTCTATTATTTATCCAGTCATAGACCAGCGCTCAAGCACTGACTAGAATCCAGCGCTGACACGAACCAGCATTCACAAGCTCAAAAATGTGTTTCGTGCTAACAACAATCCGGTGGTGCCTAGAATCCAGCGCTGACTAAAAGCATGCAGCGGAGGAATGGAAAGTTGACAAGCCATTAAAAAGTATTTACATAAGAAACATTTATATTTTTTCAAATATTTTCAATAAATCATGTTCCCAGTCACTCTGGCGACGAATTTTAAAATTAATTAAACTATATTCTATTTATAAGGTAAAACTTTTACATTTTTAGTCATCAACTAATTCCAATCCCAAATGCCAAAATGTTTTCTTGTTCACAGAGTAATTTACTGGTCAGGCATTATTGTTAACTCGCAAGACAGTAAAGAGAAAATGACAATTTGATGGATAATTTAAATATATTCTGCAATCACATTTTGGTAATGTATTCATTCCGCCATCACATCTGAGCGCGAAACGCTGCTTGGGTAGTTTCAAGATAAAAATAATTAATAATACAATAATAACTTAATTGTTCATATGTGTTTCATCTTGTTAGAAGATTTTTTTTACTGATTATGAACACAAATTAATCACGACAAACCAAATTAATTGTAGGCTAATTGTATTAATTATACCATTTATGAAAACAAGCTGATACAAAGGTATTTTAGGCCTACAATTCTAGCATAATTTTTCATGAAAAATCATGATTGTATTTATTTATTTTTCGTAAGGTTAATGTAAGCAGCTTCTTGCAATACTCTCCTAAATGCGTAATAAAACCTAAGTGCAAACATTACCGCTTTAAAGGAGAACTCCGGTCAATTTTAACATTGAGCTCATTTTTTTGTACATTTGGAGTGCTGTCAATACAGAGAACAACGACAAAAATCGGTGTTGCCTACACCGAGTTATTCTATTTTAAAAATTTGCACCCTATTGACTTCAATGGGGCAAGTAGTAAGCCTGCTTTTTAGCCTCTTAACATCCTTTAAGTGTCATTACAAGTGCACAGAAAATGTGAGTGATTCCTTCCGAGTGAACACGAGTGGATCTGACTGCAGTAGATGTTAGAGATATTAATAAAAATGAAGTTAATTCAGCCAGCGCTCATACCTTTGTTTACATCCTGTTGTCGAGTTCACGCGCATAGGTTTAGTACCTATGATCACGCGCGTGAACTCGACAATCGATTACTATGGCCTTCCACCGAAAACAGGATGTAAACAAAGGTATGAGCGCTGGCTGAATTAACTTCATTTTTATTAATATCTCTAACATCTACTGCAGTCAGATCCACCCGTGTTCACTCGGAAGGAATCACTCACATTTTCTGTGCACTTGTAATGACACTTAAAGGATGTTAAGAGGCTAAAAAGCAGGCTTACTACTTGCCCCATTGAAGTCAATAGGGTGCAAATTTTTAAAATAGAATAACTCGGTGTAGGCAACACCGATTTTTGTCGTTGTTCTCTGTATTGACAGCACTCCAAATGTACAAAAAAATGAGCTCAATGTTAAAATCGACCGGAGTTCTCCTTTAATGACTGTCCTTTATTTTTTAGTGCATTTGTTTTACAATAAATGGGATTAATATTATAACTATTATTATGTAGTAGTGTAATGTAGACACAACTAAAAAGGTTTGAATTTTTTCTTTGTTTAATTTGCACACAATATGGGTTGGCACTTTTAATTTTGAGCTCTCAAAGTGCACCAGATTTATTGAATTTAACATTAAAATGCACAAAATTTTCTTACGGGGGGGCATGCCCCCGAACCCACCTAGAAGGCCGAGGTCCACTCACCACAGATTTACCAAAAATCCTGTGAGAAACAATGGTATTGCTATGCCAATACAGTTTATATCTTTTTTTTTTTTTTTTTTTTTTTTATACATTGCATTGTGTGTCTATCATCTGGCTTTGCCTACATCATGTTTTCTCTGACCTGGTGAAGGTGGGTTTGGGCTACCCTGGTCCTCAGCCTGCGGTTGTCGACCGTCCTCTGCTGCCTGCTGGTTGATTCTGTCCTGCTCTGACCTCTCCTTGCTTAAACCCTCACCTTCAGTGGTGTCATCGGTTAATTTTGTAAAAAACCTCTGAATGGCTCCCTGTGTCTGTCCCTTTTTTTTCATGCTCACTATATCTGCCAAACACAATAGTTAACATTATCACAAAGGTCTAATTACATACGGTTTAGTGCATGCAAAAACTCTAAAGCTAGCGCCATAGACGTTTGACAGTCCCTCCAGTTTTTCGCGATTGCTGAATACAACGCAAAATCAACAAAATGTTGCATTTTTTGCGATCATGCATAATTCCTAATTTAACCGCAAAATAATCACAAAAATGAAAAAGACCTCACAAAACTATATATTTTTTATAAATACAAATTATATTTTTTATAATCTAAAAATTATAAATCACTCAATTGAAAAAGCTCTAGTTTAATTAAAGTTTCAATGCATTTTTACATGGATACAGATGTTGCGGGAAAAGGGGAAACTCCTTTTCCTCGATTTACTGAAGCCTATAATGTAAACGCATTTTGCAGCTGCACAGCGAGTGTCTGGCTCACTCATTGGCTGTGCTGTGGCAACTGCAGATCCAATGGCGCGGGCGCCTCTGACTTGTGTGCCAATGAGCTAGCATCACGCCATTACACGTCAGAGCCCGCCAAGGGTAACAAGGTGTAATGTATACGTTGGACAGGGTTACGATGTATACTTTTCTTTACCGTTTTTTGGGGGTGGGTTTCGTCCCGGTGGAATTATTCTTCCAGCTATTTTGGGGGGTCGGCTGCGCCTTCGTCTTCAGGCAGGAAATGCCGAGTCTGGACCCTCGGATTACGAGCTACGGACGGGGCCTACGCCAAAGAACTTTATATCATAATATTTGCTTGCTGGGCTGTTAATAAATGTAGACTTGTTACGGTATTTTGCCTCCCGAGTCTTTCTGGTAGAACTGACAAGTTCATTTTCTGTCTCACGCCACAGTTCAGCTTTTGCCACACGGTTGACATAACATTTGTCGTTTACTTGCTTCGTCAGCTCCGGGGGGTTTTCTCGTGCACTGGTTCGCTAGATGAACAGCCAATCAGAATGATCAGATGGCCCGACTGACTGACCCTAATATAAGACCTAACCCCTTCTTCTAACCCTAATTTATGGAGTGAGTAGCTTTTCATTTCATAAACAACCATGTAGGAAAACACATCATGGTCATATTCCAGGATGACAAAGCCAAGATTCATCAGGCTCAAACTGTAAGAGAATGGTTGGGAGGAGCATGAAGAATAATTTTCACAGCTGGTCAAGTCAAACACAGGCAGGCAGTCCGTACAAACAGACAAACAAACAAACAAACAAAACTGGCAGGGGGCAGAGCCAAGAGAGTAATCCACGGAACAGGCAAGAAATCCAAAAACCAAGAGACATGACACCAGGGAGAATGCTCTGAATTGCAGTGTGACACTAAAACAAGACTTTGCAGGGAAAGAATGAGTGTACAAGGTATAAAAAGGCTGAGACTAACAGGGTAAACAAGCTAAACAAGATAACAAGGGGGCGTGGTAAATCAGAAACACCTGGGGAGACTAATGGTTGAGGAGAGATCCCTGATATGATTGTAAAGCGCTTTGGGTGTACACTAGTACATATGAAAGCGCTATATAAATGCCTCATTCTATTCTAATCAACATAACGGGGAACTGCTAAACACGTGACAAGACAGAGGAACACAGACATGAATCATTACAAATGTATTGTATGTTTGTATTAACTAACATGAACAAACAATGAGCAATACATTTGTTACTGTGTTTGTTCATCTTTGTAAATGTTAGTTAATAAATATACAGCTCTTCATTGTTTGTTCAACAATGTTGTTAAGATTTTAATAAAGTATTAATGTTGAAATTAACATTAACAAAGATTAATAAATGCTGTACAAGTGCAGTTCATTATTAGTTCATGCTAAGTAATATAATTACCTAATGTTATCTAATTCACCTTGTTGTAAAGTGTAACCGAAATGTGTTTGTGTCTGATCTACAGTCTTCAGGATAATGATTTAAATAGAGAGAGTCACTTTGCATTGTCAGCACATGCTTCAGTGCTCTGAGAGTGTTTATAGTGCTGTGAGTTTAACACTTCATGACTGAGAGCAGAACACAATCTTCATCATCACACAAGACTAAACTACAGAAATGAACACAATCAACATCTTCATCTGGATATTGCTATGTATATCAGGTATACAATAAGACACTGACATGCTTATAACTACATAAATAAAGTTGGTTCATATTTTATACATATTGAACATCTATTTCTATTGTTTTTATATTGTCTTCATGCATTTCTCTTCAGGCTCCAGTGGACAGATCACAGTAACTCAAACTCCTGTAGTTCATACAGTTTCATCAGGAGAGAATGTTGTGATGAGATGCAGCGCCAGCACTCCTTTAACAGGCTGTAGTCCACCCTGTCTGTCCTGGTACTCACAGAAACCTGGAGAAGCTCCTAAACTCCTCATATATAGAGCAACAACCCGTTATACTGGAACTCCATCTAGATTCAGTGGCAGTGGATCTGGCAGTGATTTTACTCTGACCATCAGTGGAGTCCAGACTGAAGATACAGGAGATTATTACTGTCAGAGTTATCACAGTGGTTATGTGTTCACACAGTGATAAAGAGTCGTACAAAAACCTCTGTCAGTCAGACGTCACAGTGACTGCACTGATACAGCTGAGAGAAACTGCAGCTGCTGATGGAGGATCACAAACTACACAATATCAATGTTTAACAAAGTTTCTAAAGACTTTAAAATATACATTTATCAGTAGTAATATATTTGATATGAAATAAGAGTTAGAGCTGATATTGATTATGGCACTGGGATGTTTTATTGTCAGTGTTTCAGATCACAGTATGAGAGCGATGCGGAGTGAAGCAGAAACACCAGCTGTTTTTAATGTGTTTTCTCACTCCAGGATTGATCTCAGTGGTTTCTTTCATCAGTGGTCGTGGAAATAATATACATACTGACTAATCAGATTTGGTCTGAGAGGAAAGTTAGAAAGTTGTTGCTTATAGAACTGTTATATAAAGTAATATCACATTCACAGTCGTGCTGCTCTTCATGTCTATGGTAGAATCACAGGCGTGCTGATATTCAGTATAACGGCACTCTTGATCATGTGACACTGCTTACATGTGGCAGGAGGAAAGAAAAAACAGCACAACACCTTCACACACTTAAAGACAACTTCAGCAAGGGCATTTAACCCTAATACAAATATGGTAATGTCTATTTTCATTCAGTAAAAATAGCATTAGATGAAAATAATTCTAAGCACTAAGTGTAAATATAGTCAGATGCTAGATGAGTGTGTGTTACAGATGCTATTTATACATGGTGTACATATTGCATAATTATTTTATAAAACAGTACTTTATGAAACAGTATGTAGGCCTAGCATAACAACACATTCAGTGCATATGATTAATTAAAGTCATAAATGGATGCTGTCTTATTGGGACTGTACTTGTCCCAATCCCTATAGTTCACTCCTACATCTGTCCCGAACCCTACGGTGGTTAATAATCACTGTGTTCAATGTGCCAGCCTGTTTAATTAATGCAATTTCAATTATAGGTTTATTATGTAACTTTATTTCAACTTTTCACTTGTATGTAGATTGAACACTTCTCCAAGATGATATTCAATGGCAATAGGGAAAAGAATGAGATCAGGACATTCAATCTTCGGCCGGTCTCGTCAAAAGCTTTATCCACTGTTCTTCCTCTCCACAATATCTGTCAATCTCGAGTCTTTAGTAATTCTGCCTGGCTCAACCAGACGATGGAGGCTGGAGTTACTGTTACAGTTTTTACTGTTACTAACATACTTTAGTCCAATCTGGCACATTTTCAAACTCTAAACACAATTAGCACAACATCCGTCATACAATATACAGTCAATTAAAACGTTTCTTTTCACCTTAATTCTCTTTCCACACAAGCTTACCCAATAATTCATCATTATTAATTAATGAATATAGAAGAAATATTCATGGGTCGGTTGGGTTAGGGGTCAGTTCAGCACAGGTCTGTTGGATTACAGTAAGTTCTAGTTGTCAACTAGGTTTAGTTGTTGAAGTCACAGTTAGCCTATTGCTTTAAGTTCAGGTTGGAAATTATAGATGTGTTGTGTTAGGGTAAGTTTGGTTCATGTGTTTTGGGTTTAGTTGCAATTGAAATCAAAGTTGGGTTTGGTTTAGTTTAGTCCAGATTTAGTTTAGCTGTGCCGTAATGGCTAAAGGTGAGTGGAAGAGGTCAGGCACAGATGATCTCCAGTTATCCGGTCGCTCTGAGTGTGAAGTGTTCGATGTAGAAGACTACAGAATTACTGACATCCATCTCCTTTTCATAGAACATTAACAATAATGTCATTTTGCTGATGAAGCAAATCAGTGTCATCACCACAGTGTCTTTTCCATCACATCTCAAATGTTTTGTTGTGTTTAATAGCATTCTGTCATGGATTATTTATTTTTTTTTATTTATTTTTTTTGGAATAAATGCCAAATCCTTATAAGGGCCAATCTCATTTCTCTGTCTTACCCCTTCCCCTTTGTCTGCGTCTTCCCCTTGCCCCTCGATATCGAGTGAAGGGGGCTAGGGGGAAGAATGTTTCTCTAAGAAATGAGACACCACTCGATTACCGTTTGTGTCATCTTCCCTTTCCGCTAGCTGGCTGCTACGTCAACAGAGGCGATACGCGTTGACATAAACAAACGAAGATGCCATCGTCTCGGGTTGTGATATCGATTGCCTGGTCTCTCTTTATCTTTGCACGCTTGTGTGCCATCAGTCAAAGACATTGTTTCATTGTATTTAACGGCGGCGCCGGCGACACCATAAGCAAAACATTAGCAAACGGCAAATAGCGTATAGCTGCTAGCTAGCGATTAACTTGTGATTCAAAACAAAAACATTACAATTAAAACCGCTTGAACGTTTTATTAAAGGTATCATAAAAAACGAGTGTCATTAAACTGCTTAAAATACATACATTTGTGCGACTCACTTCTGGGAAATTCCTACCCCTCTCTTTCAAGTGTGGTCCTCCGCAGACTTCGTTTCAAGGGCTATGTAGCCCCACGCCTTGGCCCTAGCCCTTAATCAAAATGAGAATTGGGACACCACTTCCCCTCACATGAACGCGCAAAACCGAGGGGAAGGGGTAAGAGTAAGGGGTAAGACAGAGAAATGAGACGCAGCCTTAGTCTTGCCAAGGCGAATTTCAGCTAGTATTTCATGCATCCTAAACGCACACAAATAAATTATAATTTCATACTTTTCCACACAGCTTAATTGTAAATGGTTCATAAATATTCTGATATTTACTTTGACTTTTCTTTATTTTCTTCATCAGATGTCTCATATTTCATCTCGAGCATCTTCACTGACACTGTCGTCTTCTTGTAATTGTTCGGTTTGATGGAAATATTTTATACTTTAATATTCTTAAGTCTCTTTATGGGAAAAGGGCAAAATAATTAAATCTGCATAAAAATTATTTAAAAAGAAGTGAATGGGACCCTGTTGTAACAAAAAGGGACAAATAAACCCATTGTTAAAGGTAAACTCACGTCTTTCTCACACACACCCTTTTTTTAGGTTTTTAATGAAAGTGACACTGAGAGTAAAAAACAGGATAATCATTGTATTTATAAAGCGCCGGTGTTAAGCAAATGTTTGGTGGCTCTAACAAAATCATTATACTTTATATTTCTATTTAAGTTTTTTTTTTTTTTTTGAGGCTCTGCTCCACTACAACATTTCTGCAACAAGTGATCAGAAATCAAGAATCAAAAACTGCTGTAATAACTCTGGTTAATATATAACAAATATATGTTTTTTTTTTTTTTTTTTATAATTATTTATCTGTAGTATACTGACTCAAAACCTTTGATTGCGTGTGTTCATCGGTCCCTGAAACATCCAAACAAGATTTAATGTTAGATCTGTCATTTATGTGATCAAAAGGCTACTAAATCATAGACAAATAAAATCTAAATTATCTTTAGTTGTGTAAATCTTTATGTAAATTAGTCAAATAAGCATTTATGTGTGTAATGTAAAGTGTTGACAAAAGCTTAGGCCAAATGGATGATATTATAGCACACATTCAACACACACACGGCTATCTGATGTGTTTTCATCTGGAAGATGTATTTTTAAGAGTTTCATCTGCCGTACTGTACGTCTGTCAAATATTAAACACACATTTAGGAAACGTCTATGTTGCATTTGGTTACGAGTGAATCCGCACTTTAAACAAACGTTTATCAGATGTTTGTACACAGTTAAAGCAATGCTGTCAAGAAAACGATGTTTAACTCTTGTGAATCTTATGGACATTTTTGTCTTTTCAGTTTTTTTTTTTTTTGATAATTTTGCCTGTGTTATTGCCAACTGTATACATGTTGGCACAGGTGTGTATTTGTATTGGAATTTTACTATTTCACCCCCATTTCCTTTAAAAATATCTATTTTGCACTACTGTTAAAACTGTTACTTGGATCGAACTCATTAGTAGTTGGACAACATTTTCCAACTACTTTTTGCAAGTTTAGTGAACTAACTGATATTTTGAGTAAGGACACCTTAAAATATGCATTTCAATGTATGCGAAAAGATTAAGTAGCATTTTCAGAAAAAGCCAATAAATTAAGTACAATCAATGTAAAAATATCAGCATATTATACACATTAGACTTCATTAAAATAGGTAACATTTAAATGAAAAATTAGTCAATGTCCTCTGATTTATTAATTTTGACCAATTTGCCCTTTCTTTGTTTTGGACGGCTTCAAATAATTAGTTGCTATTATGTTAATTTCCAACATTTATTAAAGGTCCCGTTGTATGCCCCTTTTCACAAGATGTAAAATAAGTCTCTGATGTCTCCAGAGTGTGTATGTGAAGTTTGAGCTCAAAATACCCAACAGATCATTTTTTACAGCATGTTTAAATTGACATTTTTTGGGGCTCAGAAAAACGAGCTGTTTCAGTGTGTGCCCTTTAAATGCAAATGAGCTGCTGCTGGACGACCCAGGGGGCGGAGCTTCATGAGCTGGCGCTCAGTCTGTCAGGACAAATTCATCTCATGGAATGATGATAATATCAGAAACTCTCAGTAACGGCGTTCATTTCGAGTCGGACAATAATGCCTACAGAGTCAGAGTGCTGTATAGAGATGAAACAGGTATGGTTTAGTAGTTTAATTACGGTTATTATAACGTTTTGTCATCTGCTTGTATGTATCCATTATTTATTAACAGCCTACAAGTCTGCTGTTTCGGACCAGGTCCGAATGATGATCAAACATGTACTGATGAGTTTAATAAAGTTTATTGTACATCACACAAAAGATGAAGCGTCAGTTTTACTTCAGAAAATCACGGTAAGAGCTGAGTAAACACAGTAGCCTAAGTTATAAGAAGTGCGCAAGTAGCCAGTAGAGTTGAGGGAGCATTCCTGTGGGCGGAGGTTAGTCTAAACACGGTTCTGGTGATGTCACTAATGAAGGAAGTAGAGGGGTGTAGTCCAATCGAGCCGTTTTATGCAGTCAACTTCTGTTAAATAAAATATCTCGCTTGGCATTGAACTTTGAGCTTTATAATTTTACAGATATTATTTATACTCTAACAACAACATTACACACTAACTAAAGTTTGAAACATGGGATCACGTAGAACGGGACCTTTAAATCATTGCCATATCCAAACAGTAGCAATGAGCTGGACAGTATAAACAATCAATAACAACTGTATTCATGCATTAAAGAAAGCATGCCCTCAGCTAATAAAGTGCAGGTTAGTGGAACACCTTCACGGTACAGTTTCTCACTGTGTACATACATAATCTTACAACATTTTAAAATGAAGTCAACAGGCACTTTTGTAACAATTCACAAGCCATATTCAAAATGAGCTGTTCACAAGTGCAGAGTGACACTCATGTCTGAGTGCCTTGGCCAGGAGCTTGTGTTTCAGAGTCATGAACTTGGGCTTGGTTTTGGGCGCAGTGTGTCAAGTCCTACGAAAAGTCTTTGAAACACCTCAAATGTTTTGGAAAGCTTGGATGGATACTCAAGATTAAGTGCATATGTCAAACCCAAGCAGTAAGCAGCATGCTTTGGCCAGATTTCCAAGACTGGGAAGGACTGGTTTTCCCTCAATGATGATTCCTACTGCATCTGGCTCACGGCAGACATAGATGCTCATATTCTTCATGTTCAGGTCCTCATGAACAGTGGTCTCTGCAGCCCCCTTTGAGATTAAAGATAAAGTATTTAAGACAAACAATCTCATTAGTTGATGAAAAACAAGTCCTCCAGCACTACCTGCCAAATGCGGGTTCAGTCAGTTCAAATCAAATATATCAATGTGTTTCAAGTGTTTTTCCCTTTTTACTTAATGATTTCTTCACATTTTTGAAAAAGATTTGAGTCTTTTTACTAAAATGATCAATAAATCAATAAAATGTTCCCAAATGAGCCAAGAAATAACGTGGAATAATTTTTATCATGTGCCATCAAAATGTTTTGCAGAGGGTTAATATATATGAATGTCTTCAAATCAATAGTTTCCTCATCAGTTGTTAAATAAGTGCAATGTAAATATTAATAATGACTGAATCAATTATATGTATGATTCTGTCAATATACCCTTCAGAAATGTGTGTATAATAGCTTAGCATTTCTCAACATGAGGAAGTTGTTTGATAATGTGTTTGTGACTGATCTACAGTCTTCAGGATAATGATTTAAATAGAGAGAGTCACTTTGCATTGTCAGCACATGCTTCAGTGCTCTGAGAGTGTTTATAGTGCTGTGAGTTTAACACTTCATGACTGAGAGCAGAACACAATCTTCATCATCACACAAGACTAAACTACAGCAATGAACACAATCAACATCTTCATCTGGACCATTGCACTGTTTATTCAAGGTAAGATGTAAAAACTGACTCTGGTTTTGGTGTTTTTGTAAAAGTAAATGATGATAATAGTTTTAAACACTAATAGTTTTTCTTTTCTCTTCTTCAGAATCCAGAGGAGTGACTCTGACTCAACCTGAAGCTAAAACTGTCCAACAGAGTCAAACAGCAACAATAGAGTGTAATATAGATATAGGAATATTAAGCAACTACTTAGCCTGGTATCAGCAGAAACCTGGAGAAGCTCCTAAACTCCTGATCTATTACATAAACACCCGTTATACTGGAACTCCATCTAGATTCAGTGGCAGTGGAACAGCAAATACTGGACGAGATTTTACTCTGACCATCAGTGGAGTCCAGACTGAAGATACAGGAGATTATTACTGTCAGAGTTATCACGGTATCAGTGGTAGAAATGTGTTCACACAGTGATAAAGAGTCGTACAAAAACCTCTGTCAGTCAGACGTCACAGTGACTGCACTGATACAGCTGAGAGAAACTGCAGCTGCTGATGGAGGATCACAAACTACACAATATCAATGTTTAGTTCAAAGTTTCTAAACACTTAAAAATATACATTTATCAGTGGTAATATATTTGATATGAAATAAGAGTTAGTGCTGATATTGATTATGGCACTGGGATGTTTTATTGTTAGTGTTTCAGATCACAGTATGAGAGCGATGCGGAGTGAAGCAGAAACACCAGTTGATTTTAATGTGTAAGTGTTTAATAAAGTCAGTGGTCTTCACTATTGTTTCATGACAGACACACTGATGGGACGAAGTCAATAGGAGAGACACTTTTTCCGCAAAGTATCAAAAGTTACATCCAGTCATAAATTACCATGTCTAAATATTCTTTATCATTAAACCAGTCAAATTTGTAACTGAGACAAGATGATTTCCCTTAATGACAAAAAAGCAGGATTAGATTATATTCATCCCAGAATATATTTTTAATGACCTTAAGTCATTTATTTTCTACATTAGCCCATCATGTATCTAACCATCCAAGAGCACATTCAGCGTTAAGAGGTGGACAGAAACTCTGCAGATACGCTTACATGAATAACTTGTGTTTCATTCGGACTGAATTCATTCCCCAATTGATGAATCTGAATGTAGAGTTTACATGAACGCTAAACATGTGATCGGGTTAATGTGCGCATTTATTGTGCAAGATGGTAGAAAACTGTACATTTATTGTCTATTCCACCCACTGCTACTTTTACCAACGACGGCAGCACTTCAAGGTCAATACCAAATCAAAACTATTTAGCACATTATTTGTAATTGAAAATGTTTAATGACAAAATATGAAGTAAGAGGAAAGAGGAGGTAAAGAGAGAGAGCCCCAAGAAAGGGCCCCAGAGAAGAAGAGAGACAGAGCAACAGTTACAATCTTCTTTTGTCCTTTTCCTGACCATGTGACTAAAACCCAAATGTGAGGCATTCAAACCGACCAATCAGATAATTACAACTTCCCCCGCCGTACTAAAGCTGTGACAATTCATCGACCCTTTAAGCCTTTAGGAACTCCAAATGGTCATTAAAGAGGGAGTGGAAAACAGTAAAGCAAATGTCTTTGTTCATTTCAAATATCTTGGATTATTTTCAATCCTACAATTCCCCCTTGGCACCGTTGGCCACACACATGGAGTCCAAAGGTGGCACAGTCCATAAAGACATGCTTTCTGTTGTGTTTAGTTGCATCTTCAGACTTTTCGTCCAGGCTTGTTGCAATATCAGTTGGTCAGTCTTCAGTCTTTGTTCTCCTTTCAGCCCTGCATGAGGAGGCTCCATCAAATATGTTGCACCGTTCATAGATATGCAAATCATCCATCAAACACTTCACACCTCCACAAGAACAGGCACTGAATCTGGGAGCAAATGCTGGTTCCTCTTTCTGAGGCAGGACACAGGATAAGAACTTGGGTAGCAGGGATCCTGTGAAGAGCAGAACAACAAACAGGAAATTTGTCTCTGGCCAAAAAGCCCTAAAACTGATGTACTTAAAAATATGGTCAAGGGTGAATAAAAGATGATTTTACAAGCTCTTACACTGTTTCTGGAAACATTTAAATAAATTGCATTTTAACAAAACAACAAATGCTGGTTTAAACACCATTTCATGAAGAGTATCAGCAAACTATGCTGTGTAACCAAACACAGAGATTCAATTGAATTAATGTCCTAAAACATTGTTGCAAGTCACATGGACAAAATACAAATAAGCAGAAATCAGTTTCAGAAAAAGTTTGATGCTCAAAAAGTTTCAGAAATGTTTCAAATGCATTAATGAAACACAATTCTTTGTACTTTGGTAAAAATTAGAAATACTGACATTTTAAAATTTAACTTGGTAAGACAAATTTAAGTGTTAAAGTAAATCCAAAGAAAAACAAAACAAACAATTACTGGATGCAAATCACAGTTATAATTCAGTCTAGATGTAAAGACTTAATTAAAATTGCATTACATTTTGTGAGGCAGAATCAGATAGATGCAGATTTGACTGTGTGTGAAGATCAGATTATGTGGCTGCATTTAGCTGTGGCTGTGTGTAAGTTTATCATCCCCCAACCAAAGGTGAGGAGGTTTTACAATTGTGATGCACATTTGGTCCTGTTGTTGTAACAGAGCCAGCCTGAGAATGTGAGTATAAGGTGTGATCTGCCTCAAAATCTCTCAACACCAATGTTTCAGTTGAGGAGCATGAGGAAAGTGCAAAGTTCAGAGTTACTGAATCCTGTTGTGAAGAAAGCATTTTTATGGTTAATGCAATTGTGATTGACAGTGTAGCCACATGGAGATTCTATGCTCCTGTAAATGGTTTTACTGCAGATATATGGAAAATAGCAGAGTTTTCCTTTCACTGGCTTGTCTCTATGTAGCGCTGTTCCAAAGCAGCTTTACATTGATAATAGGAAATTAAAGTAAAGTGTTTTGGCTTTACAGCAGCTTTAGAATAAAATTATTGTCCAGCTAAAGTTAGTTTGATTGATTCACTTCCGTCGCAAAGATCATTAGTAATTAACTTAGGGGCCGCTAACACACACCGTTTAAACAGAAAACTCTTAAGTTCTTTCTGCGCAAACTTCGAAAACGCGAACCAGTGAGAACGCAGATGGCATGCACATGCGTATTACGAGTTCAATCTATAGGGATGTGTGTTTGAATATATGTGTGCAGGCGTGTAGTCCTTCCCTACAAATCAACCCTCAACATACTACTTGTCTGGCCTTAAAATTTATAATACAGAATTTTTATCGCTTCCACGATAAAAGTGTAGCTATGTTAGCCCTCATTCTCGGTTTAATGTTCCACTATTCCCCAGCTCCTTGCTTCTTTTCAACACGTCTTTCCTGTAGCTCAAACAGTAGAGCGTTGGAGCTTATAACGCTAAGGTCACGGGTTCGTTCTCCAGGGAAAGCAAGAACTGAGAAGAATGTAAATGTGTTCCTTGAAATGTAATGTAAGTCGCTGTGGATAAAAGCGTCAGCCAAATGCATAAATGTAAAATACAGCAGCAGAAAATATAAAAATGCATAATGCCCGTCTTCACATAGTACCTTACAGGTTCACTGTTTCTCACAATGATGAAAGTGGCCATCTTTACTAATTAAGCCATCGACCTATGAGGCTTTCCACGTTTCATCATGCTTATTTTATGTCAACTCTTATTTCTTTCTATGTTTTAGGAACTACAGTATACACGACTGGTGGGTATACTTTTCTTTACCGTTCTTTGAGGGTGGGCTCCGTCCCGGTGGAATTATTCTTCCAGCTATTTTTGGGGGTCGGCTGCGCCCATGCCTTCGTCTTCAGGCAGGAAATGCAGAGTCTGGACCCTCGGATTACGAGCTACGGACGGGGCCTACGCCAAAGAACTCTATATCATAATATTTGCTTGCTGGGCTGTTAATAAATGTAGACTTGTTACGGTATTTTGCTTCCTGAGTCTTTCTGGTAGAACTGACAAGTTTATCTTCGATCTCACGTCACAGTTCAGCTTTTGCCACACGGTTGACATAACATTTTTCCGTAATGTCATACAAAACCGGCCTTTCCTGGATCATGCTGATCAATTCGTCTTCACTTGCCTTGTTCCAGACAGCCATAACTTTTTTAAATAATCACGAATCGGAATGAGAAATGCAAACAAATGAGAAGAGCGTTCTGTGTGTTCCCTCTTGACTTCGTCGTTTACTTGCTTCGTCACCTCTGGGGGTTTTTTTCTCGTGCACTGGTTCGCTAGATGAACAGCCAATCAGAATGATCAGATGGGCCCGACTGACTGACCCTAATATAAGACCTAATATAAGACCTAACCCCTTCTTCTAACCCTAATGTATGGAGTTAGTAGCTTTTCATTTCTTAAACAACCATGTAGGAAAACACATCATGATCATATTCCAGGATGACAAAGCCAAGACTCATCAGGCTCAAACTGTAAAAGAATGGTTGGGAGGAGCATGAAGAATCATTTTCACAGCTGAGTCCAGACCTTAAACTCATTGAAAGTGTTTGGGATGTCCTAGAGGAGACTTTACAGAGTGCTGGACCATTGCATTGACAATACAAGATCTTGACCAAACATTGATTGCACTGGTAAGCCATCTATTGACACCGCAATATATTACCTCTATAGCATATGTGACCCCGCCTGTGACACCCCGGCTAAAGTCGCAGGATCGAATTATGAGTTAACGAGCGTAAAAGTAGTCATAGCCATAAAAATGACAAAAATAGTCCATGTGTGTTTATTGCTGTAAATGATAGATTATACCAATGGTTTTGAGATGCAATACTTACATTTTCATTTATAACATGATAAATACTGAAATTAATGATTTTATTGACACTACGTTATACTTTTGCGCAAAAAAAAAAAACGGACGTGGGCTTCCTAAACATTGATTTCAATCGTCTCTGGGTTTATTTCGTGCAACAACACTGCTGATTCGTATATCATTCGGTTCAGGAACTTCTTTTCTGTGTCTTTTCTATTAGAAAGAGTAAAAACGGACTTTAATATCAATCCGCGAGCGCCGGTAACCAGGTCAACACAATTAAAAAAAAAAGAGAGAGAGAGAGATTTAAGCCGGGTTTAGATGTCTGTGGTGATTTTTTCTTGTCATAGCCAATATTTTAAGAACTGCTTATTTGTTTTGTAGCTTAGTATTCTGCCAATAATATTAAACTTATTTTAAGGACATTTTTGGCCTGCTACGTGTTATTTGCTGGATGGTACGTTAATGCGTTGTTTTGACATCTGGCATGGCCATGGCTTCGCCGGCGACACCGAAGTATGAGCAGGAACGGAAAATAGCTGCTTCCTTAAACAGCTTGCTTGATATTAATCTCGGTGGAATTGCCCCAAATTATGATTTAACTGGTTTTATTGCGGATTATTTTCTGGAGGATGATTGTGATGATGAACAGGACACATTCTTTGACGAAACTGACGAGGAATTTGACGGTAAGGTTTTTTTTTTTTTTTTTTATGCTAAAATGTAAATGTATACTGTCAGTGTCCAGCCAATGTAATGCTAACACATATCTGTGATGCAAAAATAGTGGATTTAAATGTTTATTACATTTGTTGATTGGGATTGAGTCAGTTTAAATTAATTACGTTTATGGCATGATGTTTATTTGTTTCATTACACTCTGAATTGAAGTCTGCTTACCACCTATAGGTTGTTTCTTGTTCAGTATGCCCTCCCCTCAATTAATCAGATCCAGTCTGACTAAAGTGAAAAAAATATTTTCTGATATCTTCATATAAAATGCTTCATTATCCATTTTAAATGTGGAATTAAACCCACTTCCCATTCTTGCATGTTATGCAATCATGTTTTTAGATATCTTGCTTTGAATTGAAAAAAAAACGATCTTTGCTTTTTCAGGCAGTGACCAACATGATGAGGAGGACAAGCCAGTTTTGGTGATTGAACCCCAAGCTATTTGTCTGGCGAACATGTATAGGGAACACCAGCAAGAAGAATTTGCTTGGAATGTTCGAAAAAGTAGGTTTTGAATGAAAATCAAGATGGCGGACCGGAAGTTCTGCCAAATAAGGAAAACATGGTATCTATGTTCTCGGCTTGAACCAAGGAATCTATTAAGATCAGTGCCATTTCAATAGCCAGATTTATTCAAAAGTTATTAGCCTTATTGGAAATTTTGTTATAACTTTTGACCACTAGGTGGCGCTGTCTCGAAATATTTTGAGTACTTTCAGGGGTGGTGCTGATGGCACATTCTGAGTTTTGTAATATTACACCAATGCATTTGTTAAGTATAGCATTTTATTTCACAAAACTGTATTGAAGTCAATGGGAATTTCATGTTTTGTTCTATTATAGCGCCACCAAGAGGCTCAGTCCCACCATTTTTTTTATGTGTCCTCAGAGTGAGCCCATACATATGTGTGTCGATTTTGGTGAAAATATCTCAATTCGCTTCGGAGTAATAGACATTTATCTGAAAAAAACACGTAAAAAATGACTGACACATGACTTTGATTGGATTTTACTACCCCTCACTATCAATATTTTCGCATTTGGGCATTGGCATTAGCTATCGACCTATGTTTTCAAACTTCTGACGGTGGTTTCGTCTCGATCGGACTAGCGGTTTCGAAGATATCGCCAAATGTTTTTTAAGCGCTAAATCACAATGCTACACAAACCGTAAGGCGAAACCCAGCATGCTTGGTATCGTTGGACTCGGCAAGGATTCAGGAGTCTAATGAGATGACTCAGGTGAAAATAAGTCGATCACACCCAAAGTTATAAGCATTTGGGGAAAAAAATTCACCACTAGGTGGCGCTGTTTCAAAACTTCTCAGGCTCATTCAGGGCATTGTGCTGATGACCCATACCAAGCTTCGTAACAATCCGTTCATGCATTCTTAAAATAGAACATTTTGGGACAAAATTCAAAATGGCCGACAGCTAAAATGGCCGATATGGTAAAATTGGATATCCGTTGACTCGGCATGTTGCCCTGAATCTAACGAGATTTTTTATGAGAATTTTATGATTTTTGGACAAACTGTTCAGAAGTTATAAGCAAAAATAGCCATTTTTCATATCTCCGGACCAGTAGGTGGTGCTGTGCCGAAACACAGCATGTTGCCTCAGGTCATGCTTGTGATGACATGTACCAAGTTTGGTCTGAATCCGATAAAGCGTTGCAGAGATACAGCCTTACGTCTGTTTTCGCAAGCGCTACTTAAAATTTGTTAGTGGGTTTATCGAAGACGGTTAAGTGAATCAACTTGAATTCCATAAATTTTTGTCGACATGGTCTGTAGATGATCTGGTTAAATTTTCGTGAAAATCGGAGCAACGGCCTAGGAGAAGTTAGAAAAAGTAGCCTTTTTGGAAAATTCTAAATGGCGGCCATATTTTTATGACGGAAAATGGCGTCATAGGGAATATACTCATAATAATCGATTATTTTGTTGATTGGCCTTACGGTTCAAAAGTTATTAGCAAAATATAAGTGAAACTTTGGACAGGTGGTGGCGCTAGAGGGAATGACTTAGACACACCAAAATTGGTGTATTTAATGTTGGGACTGTCCTCTATCAGAATGTCAAACCGTTACAACTTTCCCGCAAACGGTTCTATGGGCTGCCATAGACTTCCATGACGAGTAGAGCGCAGTCTGGACGGTTTAGAAGTTGCAGATGTCCTGATCAGGCCAGTGTGCACATGATGATGGACAGGAGTCATAGTCCCATACTCCATTTCAATGAAGTCATTCAACTGTGCTCTCAGAGTTACAGTTATATTCATAAAGAGTCTTCGAGTCCCACCAGGTGTAATCCACGTTTAGAGAGTTGGGTCACTCTCACACTCTTTACTGTAGATACAACTGTATATTTATGCCACTTTGACACACTGATCACTCGAATATACAGCTACAAATTATCTCACTAAAAACCCGTCAGTCATGAATGATCACGTCTGATTGCTGATCTCTGATTGGCTGAATCAGATCTGCAGTGGGCCGGTGTATTTACACATCATGATGACTGATTTTATGGACTACATGCACACTTGAGTTTTGGTTATTAACCAATTAGTCTATAAAATGCAGGTGTTTGAAAACCGCCAAACCAATTTTTACCAGAACAATCAAACTCAAAACTGCCCAAATCTGGCAGCACTGGCTTCATGTCGTTACTGTTTCCAAATGTCACTGGTTCGTCACTAGGGGGCGATGATCTCTGTGAACCCATGAACCACTGTCTATTTCATTTTACCTGATCTCAGATCAGTTTTTTAAATATTAATGTTTATTGACACATTTTTATAATAAAAAAGGAGTTGTAGTTAAAAGTGTCTAAATGGTCTGATTACCAAGCTCTCCATAAAACAAACAAAACAAGCCCTTCAATTTAATAAACTAACACATATTATAAAGATATTTCATATTTACTGGTATTAGATGATTTGGTAATTGCATTGAATAGATTAGACTTTAAATTAAAACATTTGCATTTGGTGTGTAAAAGGTGTTTTTATGCTGAGTTTCCGCTGTTCTGACCAGCGTGTGGCGTTTCCAGAGCTTCAATACAGTGAATCATTATGCAAATCAATCGGTTTAATGGTTTCTAAAAGCTTTGTTTCTCCATCACTAGAGCAACATGATTCTGGTTCACTCTTGAGTTGATAACAGCAGGCCAGATAGCAAACTTTGCCTGGCCCACCTCCACTTCTGACTGGGTCCCCGGCCCAAAACTGGCCCAACACACTGAACATGGACACACAGAGCTTCCTCTGGCCCAGATGTGGCCCACACCCTGTAAAGTGACTCTTATTGACTGATATGGCCCAGGTCTGGCCCAGGCACTGTAAGACAGATCTGGCTGAGAGTCGGCTGGGCAGAAACTGGCAGTGAAACACAAACTCAACCAAGAGTTTTTATTATAAAATTAACAAATACACTTTAATATAAACATGTATGAACAATGAACAAATACACTATGATATTAACATTTATTAACAACACACTGATTCTTCATTTGTGATCATGTATTAGTTATGATTTTCATAACATTTCCATATATATTTACACCATTGTCTATAAATGTAATGATTATGTAACAATTAGTGTCAGAACGGCTGATTCTTGATCTTGATCTTTTTTATATTTTTATATTCTAAACTTTTTAATCTCCTATAAATGATCAGTTTGTCTGCGCTGCTTCACTAAAGCAGAAGTGAAAGTGTTCCAGTCCAGATCATGTAACCAATCAGAGAGTGAGACTGAAAACCCATTTGCATTGTCAGGGTGGAGTGATTGTGATCCTCTCAGAATAGAGCAGCTCTGTCTCCAGAGACCATGTTCAAACCCCAAGAGCTTTATTTGACATTTACTGCTACATCAACCTTCTGAAAAGCACCTGCATCTTCATCTGTTAGTTGAATGATGTTGTCAGACACAAAGTGAACTTGTTGAGAAGCTTTATTGAATGTTGCAGCAAACACAGCAGATTGAAAGATCACACACACACACACACACACACTCTTTCAGTATTGAGTTGTAAATCACTACAGCTGCAGCACTAGACTCATGTGAATCCTGCCTGACACAGGACACTCGATACGGCTCATCTTCAGGAGAGAAACATCAGCACTCAGAGCTCTTGTGGAACGAGACCTCATGAGGAGCTCCATCATGTGTTACTCTGCAGACGTACAGCTCTCCCGCTTCCCAGCGTGCTTTGCTGAGGGTCAGGACGCTACTGCGGCTGTAGCGGCCGTCCTGCTGGCTCTCTGCGCTGGTCAGAACCCCCTCGGTGACCTCTGACCCGTCCAGTGTCCAGCTCACCAGCGCCCCCTGTGGAGAGTAAGAGCTGAGCAGGCAGAGCAGTGCGGCTGAGTCTCCAGAGATCTGCAGAGAAGAGGGCGGCAGCAGAGACACTGAGGGCTTCACTGTGGGACCAGCTGCAGGAGACAAACACAACACATTCACACACACACACACACACACACACACACACACACACACACACACACACACAATTACATTTTTAATGCATTAATTATGCACTGCTATATACATTAAAATGCATGTATGATCTCATCAATAAGTGTAACAGCAGTTATAACACATATTATCTATTATCAGGCCGATCTGACTGTTTTAATTCCAGCAATTATTCACTCTGAACATTAATATCTTACATTTTGAGATATTCACCTGAACTGAAAATGTAACTCAATTTCAAACAGAGTTAAAACACAATTGAATCATACAGAATGAACAAAACACTGAATTATAAGCACAACATGAGCAAAAGAGATTCAGTATCATTGACTGAACTACAGAAAGAAGCAACATTTACATTCTGATGTCAAATCTCTTTTTCCATGTATGATTTCTACAATAAAAGATGAACTAAATATGAACTCAGTGTAGAAATAAATGAAGGAAAAACAAACCTGTAATAAACTGAATAAACTCATAGTGAGACACAGTGTGGAAATATGTTTAGAATTTTATTTCATTTTTTTTTTTTTTGTTGTTGTTGTTGAAAGGAATAATGCTATTCTTATAATATTATCATTGTTTTAGATTAAATAATTATACAAAAATATCAGTAACACTTTATTAAAGCCTTTATACATATTGCATTATAAAAAGTATTTTAATGCATTAATTATATATGGTTTTAACACATTATAGTATTATCTATTCATTGTTACACCTCCAAAAAATTATAACACACTAAAACTCATGACAATAAACAACTAATTCTAGATGTAACAAGAAATTTGCAAATATTATAAAACATTTTGACTTTGGTTACAGTTTTATGAAAACATATATGACATTAAAACATACGCTATTGATACCTTTATAATGCATTATACATAAAGGCTTCAAGTAAAGTTTCGCCACAATATCTAATAATCATTATTATTAATAAATGTTGTTCTTGTTTCCACTGTAAAACACTTTCTGAAATCTAAATTGTATTTTTTTTTTTTTATATGTAATTAAATAGACTTACATTTGATCACCAGTTTAGTTCCTCCACCGAAAGTCCACCACAGTGATACAATCTAATGAAACGCTCGTACAAAAACCTCTATTCCACTCGAGTGAACACACACTCCAGCAGAGAGAGAGAAACAACACTTCAACACACTGATATTAGAAGATCCTCAGCTCTTCTCAACACTCACTCATTCAGATTTGACTAAATGCTTTCTGATATAACACTGTTTAAAGAAATATATTTGATGAGCTGTGACCTCTGAGGTGACCTTTGACCTCTTTGATCATGGATGATGTTGTGGAGTTTCTCATAATGATGCTTCTGTTCTTCATATGCAGATCAATCATCATGATTCACAGAAAAACCTGCAGCTTCAAATAAATGAATCAATAATTCTGAACATTTCAGATGCACATTGTTTAATATATAATGACCTGATTATGAGTCCTGATGAACTTCATGCATGTGGAAAATGTGGGAAAAATAGACATCATGAAAATATTTCCCAGAGAGCAACATGTCAACATTGATTCCAAAGACCATAATGGACTTTTTTTTTTACTTTTTTTTTCTGGTTTACTCTAAATATAGTAAAATTGATTTGTTTAGTTCTCATTGTTAACATGCTTTTAAAGGTGTAGCACAGAACTGAACTCATAACTAAATAATTATGGCGTTTGACACATATGTTTAAAATTATCTACACTCATGATTCTCCAGTCATTTCGGTGGCCTAGAACATATCTTCACTGGTCCCTCTTTATGGTGTCCATCATGTTGAGATCACATGACTGAATTCTGCTCACTTTATCTTGGTAGCAAATTATCAGAAACATTCACTTGATGTAAATTAAACTGCATGACAGTGAATAGATTATTTCTACAGCGGCTCTGAAAACTGAAAATGTTTCATCCACACTGAAAGACGTCAATATAAAGAACCCTAGTGTCTTATCAGCCACATATAAAATATTTCACAATTAATCACTAAATGGTTCAATAACATTATTCTGACAGTAAAATCTTCTAGAGAGTTTATGAGTTTGTTATCAGCACAAGCTGTTGTAAATCCTGCCCACTTCTTTGCATTGTCAGCACATGCTTCAGTGCTCTGAGAGTGTTTATAGTGCTGTGAGTTTAACACTTCATGACTGAGAGCAGAACACAATCTTCATCATCACACAAGACTAAACTACAGCAATGAACACAATCAACATCTTCATCTGGACCATTGCACTGTTTATTCAAGGTTTGTGTAATACAGTTTTTACAATAATTATTAGTTCTCTTAACATGTGAAATGTATATATTTATAATATACTGTATATCATCATATATATCATTTAAATTTTTGTTTGTGTTTTCTTTCAGAGTGTAGAGGACAGATCACTGTAACTCAGAGTCCATCAATACCAGCAGTTCAACCAGGAGAAGAAGTCAGAATAAACTGTAAAACCAGCAGTAATGTGGTTGTATATAGTGGTAATCAATATTTCTTAGCCTGGTACTCACAGAAACCTGGAGAAGCTCCTAAACTCCTCATATATAAAGCAACAACCCGTTATACTGGAACTCCATCTAGATTCAGTGGCAGTGGATCTGGCAGTGATTTTACTCTGACCATCAGTGGAGTCCAGACTGAAGATACAGGAGATTATTACTGTAAGAGTTTACACTATCCAAACAGTAAATGGGTGTTCACACAGTGATAAAGAGTCGTACAAAAACCTCTGTCAGTCAGACGTCACAGTGACTGCACTGATACAGCTGAGAGAAACTGCAGCTGCTGATGGAGGATCACAAACTACACAATATCAATGTTTAGTTCAAAGTTTCTAAAGACCTTAAAAATATACATTTATCAGTGGTAATATATTTGATATGAAATAAAAGTTAGTGCTGATATTCATTATGGCACTGGGATGTTTTATTGTCAGTGTTTCAGATCACAGTATGAGAGACACTTTTACCGCAAAGTATCAAAAGTTACATCCAGTCATAATTTACCATGTCTAAATATCATTCTTTATCATTAAACCAGTGAAATTTGTATCTGAGACAAGATGATTTCCCTTAATGACAAAAAAGCAGGATTAGAATATGTTCATCCCAGAATATATTTTTAATGACCTTAAGTTATTTATTTTCTACATTAGCCCATCATGTATCTAACCATCCAAGAGCACATTCAGCGTTAAGAGCTGGACAGAAACTCTGCAGATACGCTTACATGAATAACTTGTGTTTCAATCAGACTGAATTCATTTGATGAAATTTACAATTGATGAATCTGAATGTACTGTTTACATGAACGCTAAACGAGTGATCGGGTTAATGTGCGCATTTATTGTGCAAGATGGTAGAAAACTGTACATTTATTGTCTATTCCACCCACTGCTACTTTTACCACTTCAAGGTCAATACCAAATCAAAACTATTTAGCATATTATTTGTAATTGAAAAGGTTTAATGACAAAATATGGAGTAATAGGAAAGAGGAGGTAAAGAGAGAGAGCCTCAAGAAAGGGCCCCAGAGAAGAAGAGAGCCAGATCACCAAAGAGACAGAGCAACAGTTACAATCTTCTTTTGTCCTTTTCCTGACCATGTGACTAAAACCCAAATGTGAGACATTCAAACCGACCAATCAGATAATTACAACTTACCCTGCCGTACTAAAGCTGTGACAATTCATCGACCCTTTAAGCCTTTAGCAACTCCAAATGGTCATTGGGGAAAGAGGGGGTGGAAAACAGTAAAGCAAATGTCTTTGTTCATTTCAAATATCTTGGATTATTTTCAATCCTACAATTCCCCCTTGGCACCGTTGGCCACACACATGGAGTCCAAAGGTGGCACAGTCCATAAAGACATGATTTCTGTTGTGTTTAGTTGCATCTTCAGACTTTTCGTCCAGGCTTGTTGCAATAGCAGTTGGTCAGTGTCAGTCTTTGTTCTCCTTTTAGCCCTGCATGAGGAGGCTCTATCAAATGTGTTTCACCGTTCATAGATATGCAAATCATCCATCAAACACTTCACACCTCCACAAGAACAGGCACTGAATCTGGGAACAAACGCTGGTTTCTCTTTCTGAGACGGGACACAGGATATAAACTTGGGTAGCAGGGATCCTGTGAAGAGCAGAACAACAAACAGGAAATTTGTCTCTGGCAAAAAGCCCTGAAATTGACGTACTTAAAAATATGGTCAAGGGTGAATAAAAGATGATTTTACAAGCTCTTACACTGTTTCTGGAAACATTTAAATAAATTGCATTATAACAAAACAACAAATGCTGGTTTAAAACACCATTTCATGAAGAGTATCAGCAAACTATGCTGTGTAACCAAACACAGAGATTCAATTGAATTAATATCCTAAAACATTGTTGCAAGTCACATGGACAAAATACAAATAAGCAGAAATCAGTTTCAGAAAAAGTTTGATGCTCAAAAAGTTTCAGAAATGTTTCAAATGCATTAATGATAACCAGCTTGAGAATGTGAGTATGAGGTGTGATCTGCCTCAAAATCACCAATGTTTCAGTTAAGGAGCATTGTTACGTACGCCGCGCTACGTAATTTTTGTCCTTGCGTATGTTGCTGCATATGCGTGTCGTGTGTGTCCGTGTACTTTATTTGTTTCAGGTGTGAAGCTCGATTGGAAAGTCTGTCAATCTGCTGACGTAGGATGCTGACGTCTGGAATCACGCCACCAATCGCCTGTTGCCGTGCAGTTTATGAATGGCTCTAACTTCAATGGCGACAGTCAGGCAATGAGGGGAGGAACCCGGAAAGGCACGCAATCTGGAAGTGGGGGGCGGCGAGGCGAAAAAATCAACATTGCTGAAGAGGAAGGTTTTTGTTTTTTCTTTGTTGCAATAAATTTGTTTAGTTTGTTTTGTTTGTGGGTTCATGGCATAATCTGATTTGTGACTGGATCAGAATGGCAAACTATAGTGGATTTTCAGAGGATGAAGATATGCAGATGGGTTGGGAAAAGAGTACGAGTAGGAAAGGAGGAGGGAACAAATAAGAGAACATTAGAAGAGGATGAAGAAATTCGAGAAGTAAGGAAAAAGATTATGATGAAAGAGTTTAAGATTATTCTTAAATTTAAAGTGGGGAATGAAATTACATCAGTTAGCCCGATTACTCTGACAACTGGATTGAAGAAAGCGATTGGGGAAATAGAAATGGCGAAGGTGTTGCGTGATGGGAGTATATTGGTGAAATGCAAAAATGCTGAGCAGAAAATAAAACTATGAAACTGCAATCAGTATGTAAAAAAGAAATAGTGGAGAAAAAAATAATTGGTGAGAAGAGAGGAACTAAGGGAGTGATAACAGGAATTCCCATAGAAGAGAATCTGGAAGAACTAAGGAAAGTGATTAAAGGAGGAATGATCACAGAAATCACTCGAATGCAGGCTTTCAGAAATGGAGAAAAAACTGATAGTGAGTCCGTACTGCTACAGTTTAAAGATGAGGTGCTTCCTATGAAAGTGATGGTAGGATATATGAGCTTTAACGTCAGAGAATATGTACCTCCTCCATTAAGATGTTATAAACGTCAGCGGTATGGACATACTGCAAATGTATGTAAAGGGAAACAGAGATGTGGTAGATGTGGAGGAGAACATGCATATGGAGAATGTGGGAGTAATGTTACAATAAAGTGTTGTAACTGTGGAGGGAACCACACAGCAGCATATGGGGGATGTGAAGTCTGGAAAAAGGCAGTAGAGGTTCAAAAAGTGAAATCAATTCAGAAAGTAACATATGCAGAGGCTGTGAAAATATGTAATAATGAAAGAGGAAAAGAAGACATTGGTACGACTAAAGAAGGAACTTCTTTAAGGGTCAGGACAGGAAAACACAGGAATGTCAATGGATAGGATCGTGCTTTTTGTAACATATGTCATAAATTGTTCAGAACAAGCAAAAACAAAAACAGAGAAGATTAAAATCATAGTTAAGGCAGCAGCTAAGTTCCTAAACATGAACGATTTGTCATGGGAAAGGATACTTGCTGACCTTAACCATGGAGAAGGGAACGCAGATACAGCTTCTCAAAGCATAACTTAATGTTGGTAATTCAATGGAATGCTAGAAGTTTGTTAGCAAATGGATATGAGTTTAAGGGATATGTTGCTAAACTAGTGTTACGGTTGTGATGCTTTTGTTGTTGTTCCTGTTGTCTCCTTCTCCTCCTTTAGGATTGGTCCTGGACTTAATGAGAAGGCGTTGGTGGTTGGACCAGAGAAAGAGGCCTGGACTATAAAATCCCCTGGCCTAAGGGATGCCCTGGATTCATGGGGTTGTGTCCAGAGCATCAGGTGACTATAACGACTGACAACGGGAGCAATATAAAGACGGCTGTGGAACTCAACTAATGGCAGAGGCTACAATGCTCTGGGCTCCAGCTGCACAATGCTGTTGGTAATTATTATATTATTTGTAACTTTCATTACATGTAGGGATACATGTAAGGGATAGGATTTGTATTAGTGTATACTGACATAATATTGTATAGATCTTGAAGCTGACACAATCATATATTTATTTTATACGATACATTTCAATAAAACTGTAAAGATAGACCCATTTAAATAAACCTTTATTTCTGTTTCACTATCTGATGCTATAACTTGTTTTAATAGATACAAAGTGCTAATACATGTATTATGTCTTGTGTGATGACCAGTGGTGGAATGTAACTAAGTACACTTACTCAAGTACTGTACTTACAAATGTTGAGGTACTTGTACTTTACTTGAGTCTTTTCTTTTCATGACACTTTCTATTTCGCTACATTTCAGAGAGAAATATTTTACTTTTTACTCCACTACATTCATCTGACAGCTTTAGTTACTTTTCAAATTTAGATTTTTGCACACAAAACACAAAACAGTTTATTAAATACAATGTGTTATTATAAATGTAACTACACAGCCATATGATTAGACCATGAAACACACAACTGTTTGGATCCTTTACACTTTCTAAACTGTGACGATTTTTCAGCATTGAGTACTTTTACTTTTAATACTTTATATACATTTTCCTGATGATACTTACATACTTTTGCAGGACTTTTACTTGTAACAGAGTATTTCTACAGTGTGGTATTAGTACTTTTACTTAAGTAAAGGATCTGAATACTTCTTCCACCACTGGTGATGACTTAGTGTTTATTTAGGAAAAAGTATTATATTAACTTTTTGATTTTGTCTTTACTTCATTTTATTTTTAGAAAACACAATTAAAGATGATGCTCACATTGACAAGGCTACAAAGTTGTGCACAAAGATAGTGGGCCACTTTTCTCACCGCTGGAAGAAGAGGAGAGCTTTGACCGAGGCACAGAAGGAGCTCAACCTTCCAGAGCACGCACTGGTTACAGAATGCCAAACCAGATGGGGATCCAAGCAGCACGTGACTGAAAGGGTGCTGGAGCAGCAGAAGGCTGTGGCTCTGGTTCTCTCGACCGACAAGAACCACAGGCACTTGGTACCGACATGGCAGGACATTGACGTTCTTGAAGCCATCAACAAGATCCTTTCTCCCCTGCAGGACTTCACCGATGCACTGTCGGGGGAGAGCTACGTCAGCGTATCTTCTGTAAAGCTAGTCCTCCATCTTCTGAACACTCAAGCTCTGACTCGAGATGAAGAGAACACTGAGCTTACCCAGTCCATCAAATCAAAGGTCCTCCAGTACCTGAATGCCAGTGGGATCAGGCCACAGAAGATCTGCTGGACAAGGCGTCCTTTGTGGATACAAGATTCAAAACCAAATATGTCAGTGAGGAGCGCGTCCCAATTCTCACGACCAGGGTACAATCAGAGATGAAAGAAATCGCAAGAAAGGCAAATGTTTTTGAAAAAATATGTTTTTGAAAGTAGATTATGAGCATTGTGGATACAAAAATTCCATATAATTTCAAATTTACTGGGCCAAATGTACTATTTGTTTTTATTCTGTGGTCTTTCAGAACAGTGTCACTGAGCCCGGGATCAGACAGACCCATCCCAACCCCTACCTCCACCTCCACCCCAACCTCCACCTCCACCTCCTTCTTCTAAAGGTTACACGGTACACGGTTACACGGTAAAACATGTCCTGTTCTGTAGACATGCTCTTTATTATGCTAAAATGATCAATAAATCAATAAAATGTTCCCAAATTAGCCAAGAAATGATGTGGAATATTTTTATCATGTGCCATCAAAATGTTTTGCAGAGGGTTAATATATATTAATGTCTTCAAATCAATAGTTTCCTCGTCAGTTGTTAAATAAGTGCAATGTAAATATTAATAATGACTGGATCAATAATATGTATGATTCTGTCTATAGACTCTTCAGAAATGTGTGTATAATAGCTTAGCATTTCTCAACATGAGGAAGTTGTTTGATAATGTGTTTGTGACTGATCTACAGTCTTCAGGATAATGATTTAAATAGAGAGAGTCACTTTGCATTGTCAGCACATGCTTCAGTGCTCTGAGAGTGTTTATAGTGCTGTGAGTTTAACACTTCATGACTGAGAGCAGAACACAATCTTCATCATCACACAAGACTAAACTACAGCAATGAACACAATCAACATCTTCATCTGGACTCTCTGTCTGTGTATTGAAGGTAAATGTTTCAAGAAAATGTTAAATTGAAATATTATAATATCATCAACAGTGAATGCTGCTTTTCTAACTCTCACTATTTCTAACAGGTTTCAGTGGACAGGTGACTGTGACTCAGACTCCTTCTGTAAAAACGGTTCAAACTGGTGAATCAGTCTCTATAAACTGCAAAACAAACACAGTAGTGAGCAATGGCTGTCCAGGTTCATATACTTGTATGGCCCTGGTACTCACAGAAACCTGGAGAAGCTCCTAAACTCCTCATATATTATGCATCAACCCGTAATACTGGAACTCCATCTAGATTCAGTGGCAGTGGATCCATAACTGATTTTACTCTGACCATCAGTGGAGTCCAGACTGAAGATACAGGAGATTATTACTGTCAGAGTTATCACAGTGGTCCAGTGTTCACACAGTGATAAAGAGTCGTACAAAAACCTCTGTCAGTCAGACGTCACAGTGACTGCACTGATACAGCTGAGAGAAACTGCAGCTGCTGATGGAGGATCACAAACTACACAATATCAAACCTTTCACAGACTTTATTCATTTATTATGATGTAAGTAAACATGTAATATAATAATATAATCTAATATCTCTTACTAAACTGGACTAAAATGTGGCGAAAATGTGAGTGTTACTTGTCCCTGTAAAACTTGCCACTACAATATTATCTATACAACTTAATGGAGTTTATTGAAAATAACTGAGTTTAGTTGGATTAACAGTGTTGTTCATCATTATGCACACTGTATATAATGAATCACTATATAAAGTCAGATGTCAGTGAGTATAAAACACTGAGAGTCCACAGTCTGAGCACAAGCGCTACTCTTCAGCATAAACACAACATTCAATAACAGAAACAACTCGAAATGTCCAACAGAACTGAACATTAGACATTAACATAAACTGCCAACATCTTTCCCCGTGTGCTCTACGATCTACTTCAGGCTTATGATGCTAAACGCAGCCCTGGGCCGTGGACCTGGAGTTCCCAGCATGCTTTGCAAGGGACTGCATTAGGAGAGTCAATTAATGTATTAAGTGTTCATTTATGTGTTTTACACTGTATCTCTGAAGGGCCTGTTTCTGTTTTCACACAATTTCTCTGCGTCGGTCTTAAAAAAAAAAAAAAAATCCTACGCTTACTTTTTTTATAAATGCGTTACACCAGCATAGAGACCCCAGCGCCGACAATTAAGCACAGCAATAATAATGGGCCGTCAATGTACAAGTTTTATGGGCCGTTTTGACAAAATAAATGAAACAAAAGTGTGAGATGTATCGGCCCAAAAGCACATCAGCCCAGCGGAGAAATGCCATGTCTGCCAGATGTTCAGTCCGCTCCTGGTTGGACATTTAGAGGAGTTTCTGCTATTGAACTCTGTGGTTACCATTGTGCTGAAGAGTAGCGCTGTCAACTGTGATTTTCACTTTGCTGCAACTTCATGTGTTTAATAACCCCTAATCACAATTTCTCACTGAAGCAAATCCTCCGATCAGCAAAGAGCAGGTGCTAGTGATGGAGAAATGAAGCTTTGTGAAGCACTGAGGCTTTTCCCTCAACTGTATCGTAGAATGCTTCATTACTCCAAGCTTTTTAACACACTGCACCATAGGCATAATTTAAGGGTGGGACGGGTGGGACATGTCCCCACCACGTTTTATAAATAATAAACTTTATTTTCTATAGTGCCTTTAACTGTACTTCTCAAAGCGCTTTACAGAAACAAATAAAACAAAAAAATACACCATATAAAATAATCCACAATATAAAATTAAACTTAAAGCAACAAAATACACTATATAAAATAATGCACAATGAAAAATGTATGCAAAAATTCAATTAAAAGCTACCCTAAAAAGGTAAGATTAAAAAATGCTAAGAGATTTGTGACAAGTGCTGAATATACAGAGATTCAATAGGCCTACTATTCAATATTCAGTAAAATACTATAGCCTATTGTAGTGCATACAGAATACAATATGTTCACATTACTCAGTTGCAATTACTAGACTTTTTATGTAATTGCAAAAATTGTTTACTGTATACAATATTATTATTTTCTGTAACGTTCTGGATGCTGTTTTCTCCATGTTTTGATGTAGTGTCAGATGGATGATCTGTAGTGCTTATTTTATTGACTCAAGTGTGATTTTGAGGACAGCAATTGTTTGACTTTTTGAGAAGAGTCAATGGTTTTGTGAGTTTAGTTTGAAAATTTGGATTTGTAGAGTTGGGGAACTCGGACTCGAGTCCAATTTTGAATGAACTCGGACTTATCACACACTCGGCTGAATTTGTACTCGGACTTGACACGGACTCGGACACTTTAGACTCAGAAAATGTTCTGAGTACAGTCGAGTCCAGGCACTGGAGGACACAATATTATTCAAAAACGAAACGAAACTCCTTGTGTTGTTTCAACGTTGAGCATTGTAGCCAATCACAGACATGTAAATTAAGCACATGAACGCAGTGGCCAATCAGAGGCGTTTAGAGTCACCATGCGGAGTATTCGCTCAAAATGTATGTTCAGAATCAGTGCAAGCTTTATCCTTTCGCAAATCCCCTCATATACAACAAAGTCTAGACGCAATGTAAATAAGAGATTCACAGTGCAGATGCGGACAACTTCAGCGTTTATGACGAGAGTTTTAGTGAGAGTGCAGAACACGGTAAGTAAGTGATGGCTTAAAGGGAGCGCTATTGGCAATCTTAATCATAGTTTTGTTTTTCATACTTCTAGAGGACTAGTGGTTACGTTCACATTGTAAATTATAAAGAGTGATAACTGAATTTAAATGTGGGAGCTAATCCGCAAAATTTGAGTCCTGTGAGTCATGAAATTGCGATGATCGACATAGTAACCATAGCAACATGAGAACGTGATAACCATAGCAATATTTTGGCGTCTAATAATGTTATGATTTTTGTTACATTTACACTTTAGTCATAAGTTTATAATACACTTGCAGAACCTCCAAAATGTTATTTGTATTTATTTATTAATAAGAAGGATCATAAAAACATTGTTTCCATTTAGTACTGCCCTGAAAAAGCTTTTTCACATAACAGATGTTTAATAGCCTAGTCCACAAGACAAAATACAAGACACATTACATAGGCTTGATTTTTAATAGTGTGTGTCCTTAACTGAAGTATCCACAACTGTGTTTTTTTAATGGTTGTTCATGAGTCCCTTGTTTGTCCTGAACCCAATGGTTCATATAAATCCTCCAGCTTCTGCACATTCTTTGCTTTTCCAGAATCTTCTGCATATTTGACTGCTTTCTAGCAGTGATTGTATGATTTTGAGATCCATCTTTTCACACTGGGACTCATACACAACTATTACAAACCCTGTAAACATTCAGTGATGCTCAAGAAGGAAGCATCCGTTAAGAGCCAGGGGGTGTAAACTTTTGAACTGGATCATTTGTGTAAATTGTTCTTATTTTGATTAAAAATTCATAAATTAATTTAATCCTGCCCTTCAGAGGCTAAATAAGCCTCTATATTAGCATGTAAAACAAAATAAGAAAAATGTACACATCCCCATCATCTTGCTCAAAGTTTACCCCTGGCTCTTAATGCATCGGGTTGCACTCTTGAGCATTACCTTGTAGATTCTGAAAGATGTACAATAGGTAAACGTATGACTGCAACTATACATTGCAATCCTTTTGTCAAGGTTCAAATATTAATTTAAGAGCTCAGTGGAGAGACCTTTCGCCGGAATTTGATTGACATCTCATAATGCAGATATCCACCATTTTTGTGTGACAAACAAACCAAAGACCCTGGTTTACAAACAGTGTGGTTTGTTTTCCTCTGCTGGTTTGGAGATGAACAGTCGCAGGTTTAGTGTGAACCTTTGGAGTCGATCTGAGAGACTGTAGACATTAAAACAACTAACATATAGGAGATATATTAGCTGATTAAATAATTGTACGTGACCATGACAAGATGTAGATGTAGCAGGGATATGTTGTTACACCAGATTATAAACCATTTTATTTATATTTTTATTTATTTTTATTATTTGTTTTGGGGCATTTTATTTTGAAAGAAGTTTGTGTGCTCTTACTAAGGGTAATCATCGCAGTATGCACGTCGGCTGACGTCATATGTAGGAGCGAGCTTCAAACAGCAGTGCAATCGGAGGTTCGTCCTCTTTCCTGCAATGTCTCTTGAGGAGAGGTACAGTTAAAAGAGCTGCGGTTTAACAGTGCCTGTCTGTTTATGTGTTTTATCACACAGGTATGTTAATTGAGATCTAAGAAACACTGTAATGCTGTTTTGAATTATTTGCATACAATGACATTTTTGTGAATATTAATATTATTATTATTATCATTATTAATTATACTATTGCTATTATTACATATATTGTGTATGTGTGTGGTGAAGTGTGTGTCGCTCTTTCCTGCAATGTCTCTTGAGGAGAGGTACAGTTAAAAGAGCTGCGGTTTAACAGTGCCTGTCTGTTTATGTGTTTTATCACACAGGTATTGTAATTAAATTCATCTTTTGCATGACCAGCTTTGAGTGGAAAATCCTTTTATTTTAAAACATCCAAAATAACACAACGCAGAGGAACAACCGCTACAAAACTGGTGCCGTGACCCTTCGATTGGTTGATCGTTGTCGACCGCTGGGATTGCTGACGTCGAGTCTGACTGGAGCTGTGGGGTGCTGGTGGAGAGACGGGACTTCAGTTAACTGTTGCTGTTTCTTCGGTGGCGTCAGGATGTCAGACGGGTTTTGCTGTGTCTAGGTGGAGACTGCTGAGACTGCTGATGAAGTGTGTCACGTGAATTCGACGCTGAGATCGCATGTTCAGACTGTTGGTCTGGTGAGTTGTGACTAAGCTGGATCAAGCAAGCAGCGTGCTGGATCATTGAAGAGTGTCACCAACTTATCTGTTTTTGACTGAACTGTGTGGATGAAGGTACTTTGCATCATCAATTGACTGGATCTTTGATTGGAGGACTGAGAAACAAGTGAATTTTTTTTTTTCTCTCTCTCTTCTTTATTTGTTTCTTCTTTCTCTCTTTTTCTAAGGACAATTGAATTTTTTTTTTTTTTTTTTTTGAGTTAAAACTGGTTCATTACCATTGATTTGGTTGGTTAATATTTATGTGTTTTGAGAGTGTATTCTGACACCTGAGGGGAATGGCTGCTAGACACAGCGATTTGGGGTGGGACAATACATTTACAGCTGGTAGAGGGCGGGGCAGTCTTTTGGATACGCCTGACAAAACTAAGCTGTTTGAGGATCCGGAGTACTGTAGCACAGGCCGGGGTAGAACAATTAGTGGTTCTGCCTATGAAAGAATCGATAGTCGGGGTAGTCCAATCGCTGCAGCCAGTAACTATGAGTTCGCTCCACAGGAGTCAGAAATGTCTGGTCAGATGAGTAACCTCATAAAACAAATTGGTAGTGAGATTGGGCAATCAATTAGAGAAAGTATGATGAGGCCTGAATTTCCTAATTATCCATCCGCTAAGAGGTTCCAAGAAGGTTTCAGTGGCCAGGTGACTGACCAGTCGAATAGTACTGTCATTGATGCTTCAAAAATGAACTTGATCCTGAAAGCTGAGGTGGCAGCACCACCACATTTTAGAGGAGAAAGTTCGGACAAATACTCAATCATGGAATGGGAAGATATGATGAGGGTATATTTGAACAAACTTGAGGTGAAGGATTCTGAAATGGTCGATGAGATAATGAACAGAGTTATGGGGCGGGCCAGAGATGTAATGAGAGTATGGCTGCGCAATGTTTCAACGGCTCCTACTGTTGATTCTGTATTTTCTGTTTTGAAGCAGCACTTTGGGGACCAGAGCAGTTCGGGTATTCCATTGGCTGACTTCTATTCTGTGAGACCATATCCCAGAGAGAGCGCTTGGGATTTTTGGATACGATTAAATAAGGCAGCGGATGTAGCTGAGCAAAGTTTAAAATGGGAAGGTAGGACTCTGGATAACAGGAGCAAAGAGGTAGCAGTTATGTTCATTCGTAATTGCCCTGACAAAGAGTTAGCTTTTGTTTTCAAGAGTAAACCTGTACAGTCATGGAACGCATCTGAGGTGCAAGAGCAGCTTGACGAGTTGTTAAGAGAGCGGAAGTTGACAAATCAAGCGGTCAAACAATTCACCACGGTTGTCTCAGAACCAGATGTTGATGTGTCTATCTCGCCTTCTAAGTCTGAACAGGGTGCGGGCTCAACTGATGAGAACGCATTGGACAAAGTCTTGTCTTTGCTGGAAAAAGCATTAGTGTGTAACTCTCAGTCTGTGCGAGGTCCCTGGCCTAAACGTACGGGCAATAAGATCCGAGAATGTAGAGTGTGTCACAGCAGTGAACATAGCACGACTGCTCATTGCAAAATGTATAACTTGTGTTTCAAGTGTTTTGCAGCTGGACACACAAGCTACAACTGCGACAGTCACAGAACTACATCAAGGTTGGGCTCCGGTCAGCAAGACAAGGTCACGTCTCAGGGAAACTAGGCTGCTCCCTTCGGGCAGAGGACGAGGTGGGGCTGTGTAGTAATTCCTCTGAGACTGATCTTGAGTCTGTTTATTCCTTTTACCGTGAAAGCATTGGCAAAACAAAAACAGTAGTATTTCAGAACAACATGCAAGTTGACCAAAGTAGCAGTTTGTTTTATGCAAGTGTGTTATTGCAGGACAAAGTTGAGCTTCAGGGGATGCTGGACAGTGGCTCCATGGCGACTACTCTGAGCGCTGACGTAGTTCCTCGACTCAGAGACGCTGGGGTGCTGGACCAGGATATCCTGAGTTCTTCTGATATTGTCCTGGTGGGTTGCGGTGGAAAACAAACTAGCCCGGATGGTGTATGCAATCTGAAGCTTGAAGTTTATGGGGTCAGTTTCAGTGTACCGGTTCTGATTGTGAGGGGTCAAAAAGACCCAATTATACTCGGCACAAATGTCTTGAAGCCTCTAATAAGTCAGATGAAGCATACAGAGCAGTTTTGGAGGGTGGTAAATAGACCAGACACGGCTATACAATCAGAAAATAGCCAATTTTTGCGCATGCTTTCTTGTATTGAGAGATGGAGGGGTGATTTGATTCCCGACAAGGTGGGTACTCTGAGACTGAGGTCAGCTGTGACACTCCAGCCAAAAAGTGAACACCTTGTTTGGGGTCGTTTGCCCCCAGGGTCGGTGCTGTCCGTAGGGAGCACAGTAGTCATCGAACCAAGTACTTCACGTTGCGTTCATCGGAATGTGCTGGTTGGGAGGGTTGTTTCACCTTTGTGGGGTGATGGTTGGCTGCCAGTAAAAATGATCAACCCGACCAATGCAGAAATTTTGTTGAGGAAAAATGCGAAGGTGGCTGATGTGTATCCTTGTGTTGCGTTAGAGGACCTCGAACAAACGACTGACTGGGTGGTTAGCCAAAATGCGGGTGCGGTATGTTCTGACAGGTCGTGTGGTAGTCTAACGGTGAGAGACTCTACATCTGGAGAGTAGGTGACAGCAGGTTGGATGACCTGGGACTGAACAATCTTAATGTCAAAGATTGCGAGGTGTCATCCTTTTGGCAAAACAAGCTTGTTGACCTAGTCGAGAAATATGAGTGTGTGTTTTCCAGGCACAGTTTGGACTGTGGTGAAGCAAAGGGGTTTTGTCATCGTATCAGAGTTACAGATGACAAGCCCTTTCGCCTTCCATACCGCCGTCTTTCTCCCGCCCATTACTTGAAGTTGAAAGAGACCTTAGACGAAATGGAGGAGAAGGAAATTATAAGGAAATCGAGCAGTGAGTTTGCGTCTCCATTGGTCTTAGTGTGGAAGAAAAATGGTGACTTAAGGATATGCACTGATTTCCGATGGTTAAACGCTCGCACGGTGAAGGATGCTCATCCTCTTCCTCACCAAGCAGATGTCCTTGCAGCGTTGGGTGGGAACGCGTACTTTAGTACCATGGATCTGACCTCTGGGTATTATAACGTCCCGTTGCATGAAGATGACAAGAGGTTCACGGCGTTCTGTTCACCATTGGGGCTCCATGAATATAATCGATTACCCCAGGGATTGTGCAACAGCCCAGCCACATTTATGAGAATGATGCTGACTGTGTTTGGTGACCAGAACTTTTTGAGCCTTCTTTGTTATTTAGATGATTTATTGGTTTTCGGGAAGTCTGAGGAAGAGAGTTTGGAAAGGCTTGAGATGGTGTTTCGGCGTCTAAAAGACCACAATTTGAAATTGTCTCCTTCAAAGTGTAGGTTTTTGAGGAAGTCTGTAAAATTCTTGGGTCATATTGTGTCTGAAAAGGGGGTGGCCAGTGATCCAGCAAAAATTGATGCCATTGTGAGTATATCTGAAAAAGATTTGATGGAGAGTGATTGTGTTACGCCATCAGCAAAGAAAATCAGATCCTTTTTAGGTATGGTGGTGTACTACCAGCATTTCATAGAAAATTGTTCTATGTTGGCTAAACCCTTGTTTCAGCTTTTGACAGGACAAAAAAGACCCAGAAAGGGAAGAGGTGTGAAAGGATTGAAAAGAAGTCGTACACTTTCTCCGGCGGATTGGACTGATGAGTGCAGAGCAGCTCTGGAGAGTTTGAAGTCTGCTTTGGTGAGTCAGGTTTTGCTTGCGCACCCAGATTTTTCTAAGCCGTTTCTGTTGTCTGTGGATGCCTCCACTAGTGGGTTAGGGGCTGTTTTGTCGCAGGTTCAGGAGGGATGTGCTTTGGCAAGGCCTATTGCTTTCGCGTCAAAATCTTTGAATCACGCGACTTCAAAGTATCCAGCACATAGACTTGAGTTTTTGTCAATGAAGTGGGCTATTTGTGATAAATTCAGCCATTGGCTGCGGGGACACAGGTTTACTGTGTGGACTGATAATAACCCACTTAAGTACATCCTCACAAAACCCAAGTTGGATGCGTGTGAACAACGGTGGGTAGCGAAGCTTGCGCCTTATGACTTTGACATTCAGTATATCCCTGGACCGAAAAATGTCGTGGCAGATGCATTAAGCAGGGTACCGTTTGTGACTTTGGGAATTTTGCACAGATTGACAAGGACACCTTATGATATTTTGTTGCATGAGGCTGAGTCTGTCGCTGTTGAGCGGGTGCAAGACATGTTCCATTTTTCGTGTGAGCGTCCGAATGGCGAAGAGGTAGAGGGGCTGTTGGAGTCTACAGATGTAGGTGGAAATGTGAATGTAGGGTCCACTCACCTAACTGGAAAAGTCTCTCACCAAGATTTGTCAGCTGTTCTTCATTCTCACTGTGACTGGGAGCATGGTGCAGCCATTAGGAGTATGTCGTTTGTGCAGCATTTAGAGAGTTTGGGGGATATAGAGCAGAGTGAGTTCCCTAGTCTTACCCATGATGAATTGCTGGTGAAACAGAGTCAGGATCCTGCGATTGACAGAGTAAAGTTCTTTGTGGAAAGAGAAAGACGTCCGTCTCGCAGAGAAAAAGTGTTTGAGTCTAAAAGAACTGTGAAGATACTGCGCCAATGGGGTAAACTTACCTTAAGGTTGGGTGTTTTGTACAGAGTTTCTAAGAATCCAGTGTCTAAGAAAAAGACTTACCAGTTTGTGGTGCCGACAGCTCTTCGAGGTACTGTTCTGAAGGGGGTGCATGATAACGCTGGTCATCAGGGTCAGCATCGCACACTATGGTTGGCTAGGCAACGATTCTTCTGGGAGTCTATGGAAGAGGACATAAAGACATACGTTAATGAGTGTAAGAGGTGTATTTTGAGTAAAAGGCCTGAACCAGAGGCAAGGGCTCCACTTGTGTCAATTCACACGAGTGCCCCTCTTGAAATGGTGTGTATTGACTTTTGGTCAGCGGAAGATTCTAACAACAAGACGGTTGATGTGCTAGTGGTCACTGACCATTTCACAAAGCTCGCTTGTGCTTATGTGTGTCCGAACCAGACTGCAGAAGCTGTTGCACGTGTCTTGTGGAACAAGTTTTTCTGTATTTATGGGTTTCCGGGTCGAATACATTCCGACAGGGGCGCGAACTTTGAGAGCTCACTCATGGTCGAACTGTTGAGATTGTCGGGTGTGGGAAAATCGCACACAACCCCATATCATCCCATGGGTAACGGACAAACGGAGAGATTTAATCGTACTCTAGGGGATATGATTCGTTCGCTGCCTTCAAGATCTAAAGTCAAGTGGCCACAGATGTTGAACACTCTTACTTTCGCGTACAATTGTACGAGACACGAGACCACTGGGTTTCCACCATTTCTCTTGATGTTCGGCCGAACACCAAGATTACCAGTGGATGTTCTGTTTGAAAATGTCATGTTGCATAGTGAGACTGTTAATGTTCACAAGTATGTTCAGTCTCTTGAGAAAGACTTAAGGGAAGCAATGGTAATTGCACAAGAGCATACTAAAAGGCAACAAGCAAAACAAGCGGAGTATTATGATCGGAAGGGTAAAGGTCATTCTCTTGAGTTGGGTGACAGAGTACTCCTGGCGAATAAGGGTGAACGTGGGAAAAAGAAGTTAGCAGACAGATGGGAAAAGGTGGTGTATGTTGTTGTGGGAAAGAGGAGTGATCTGAACACTTACCAGATAAGGAATCCTGGGACGGGTCGTACCAAGACGGTACATCGTAATCTATTGATGCCTGTCAATTTCCTGCCGGTGCCAGCTTGGAATGATGGTAGTGATGGTGGTGATGATGTTGTGGATTCCACTGTCTGTGGCTCATGTGATGAAGTTGATCAAACTCAGAGTGATGATCGGACCTCTCGCTGGGTGTTCGATCTTAATGCTGGCACAGATGTGACCAAAATAGGGTCTGTGAAGAGCTCTAATGCTGATCAGAGTGATGCATTTGATGACAATGCTGTGGAATGTGACGCTGAGTTGGACAGTGTACCTGAGTGTAAGACAAATGTGGAAAACATTCCCTCCTCTACTTTGTCTGTATGTTCTTTGGTGTCTGATGATTTTTCTGTATCAGCAGTTCTAAGTGATAAATGTGCTTCTGAAGTTGACGAGTGTACTTCAACTGTTGCAGAAACTGTTTCAACGTCAAGTGTACAAAATCAGCAAAATGTAAGAGTCCCTGGTCTACAGGAGGGTTATATGTCAAGATTTGGGAGACTCATTAAGCCAGTTAACAGGCTTATACAGACAATGTCTACACAAAGAGTACATGCAATTCATGACATTTGAATGGTTACATTAAGAAGAACAAAAGGGTTTGTTGGAATGAGTTTAAAAGATGTTTTTTTTTTTTTTTTTTTTGCCTTGTTTCTGTAATTACATGTTTTGTGAGTAATGTACATTAAGAGGTACATTGTTGGTGTCATGAGTAGAACTGTGTATAAGGCATGGTTTTCTATGGGTAATTTGGGGATTAGCTACCCCTGGGTTATCTTAATCTCGAAAGAGATAGTTAAGAACTGAGTGAATCTAATGTGATTTCAGGAAAATTGACATCGCTAATTTAAGACTTTGTAGGCCTATGTAATGCAGAATCTGGTGTAAAACAGTGGGGGTGGATGTAGCAGGGATATGTTGTTACACCAGATTATAAACCATTTTATTTATATTTTTATTTATTTTTATTATTTGTTTTGGGGCATTTTATTTTGAAAGAAGTTTGTGTGCTCTTACTAAGGGTAATCATCGCAGTATGCTTGTCGGCTGACGTCATACGTAGGAGCGAGCTTCAAACAGCAGTGCAATCGGAGGTTCGTCCTCTTTCCTGCAATGTCTCTTGAGGAGAGGTACAGTTAAAAGAGCTGCGGTTTAACAGTGCCTGTCTGTTTATGTGTTTTATCACACAGGTATGTTAATTGAGATCTAAGAAACACTGTAATGCTGTTTCGAATTATTTGCATACAATGACATTTTTGTGAATATTAATATTATTATTATTATCATTATTAATTATACTATTGCTATTATTACATATATTGTGTATGTGTGTGGTGAAGTGTGTGTCGCTCTTTCCTGCAATGTCTCTTGAGGAGAGGTACAGTTAAAAGAGCTGCGGTTTAACAGTGCCTGTCTGTTTATGTGTTTTATCACACAGGTATTGTAATTAAATTCATCTTTTGCATGACCAGCTTTGAGTGGAAAATCCTTTTATTTTAAAACATCCAAAATAACACAACGCAGAGGAACAACCGCTACATAAAGATTGCTGACAGTGTTTGGAATTGGCTCACTAGCTCACTCACCTGCTGTAAAGCTGCAGCTTCTGCCCAGGCTGACTGCTCCAAGAAAATAAGAGGGAGATGCTCACAGAGGCTGTTGCACACCAAGAGCTGCAGGTAGAGAAAATAAGATACCAGATTCAAAAAAGTAAAATTATCTAAAAAAAAAAAAAAAAAAACATTAAAAAACATTAATGGGGGATAGGACGATGGTGGCCATGGCAGGGGTAAGAGTGTGACAAAAAATCTATATAGACAGAGGTGTGTGTGCTTGTGTGTCTACAGTACACAATAATGTGATCATGATTTACAATTGCATTGTGGCTCTGAGATGTAGTTGGATTTTGATTATGTCTAATCAAAAATATAAATAAAGAAACTAAAATGTGTGTGTGTTCATTCTGTTGGCACCTACTAAAAATCACAGTGTAGCATTAATCTTACCAATAAGTGGAGGATGAGTGGTTGTAGTCATTTATAACTGAAATTTCCCGTTGGCCGTGTCCCTAAAAATGTTAATGACATCATTGTCATTTATTGGAATGTCCTTCTCAATGGCCAACAGAAGAAGGTCGGACAATCTCTCCTCTTTGCAAAGGCTGCGAAGTTTGGTTTTCACCAGCTTCAGTTTTGGGAAGTAATGTTCCACAGTTGCTGTGGACACCGGAAGTGTGCCATTTGTCTTCAGCAGCTGAGTCATGTTGGGGAAAACTAGATGTGCATTGTTTTCCTTGACCACTGAAAGAATAGATGACACACTGACTGGTGGTGGGCATGAGTATGACGTATGGAAGTATGGCAGCCCCATCATAACCTTGATCCCGGATGTTTTCTATTTTCAGGTCATTTTCTTCTAGTAGAGCCATCACAAGACTTTCAAGAGCATCTCCGCTTGTTGAATGCACATTGCACACCTGAATGAATCGCTCCTTTATTTTCATGTTGTGTACATATCTCACAACAAACGAAACATGTTCAGTGTGAGACACATCTGTCGTTTCATCCAGAAGTATCGAAAAGATTCTGCTCTCTTGAATTTCTTCTCTGAAGACATGTTTTACTGATATGGCCAAAGCTTTGATTAAGTAATTCTGGGTTCTGTTCGAGAGGAGCGAGACAAGAGGTCTTTTTGGGGTTCCCTGCTTCTCTTTTACGGCATCAAGGTGTAATTTAGTTACACTGTCATACTTGCTGAACAACTCCACTAACTCTAAGAAATTGATTTTGGCTCGATGGAGTCTCATCATCTCCCCTGAAAGACGTGCCCTGTCTTGCCAGGAAACGAGTAATGGCAATCAGACGAGACAACACTTCTCTGTTCCTCTCCCTCTCTTTGTCTTTTGCAGCTTGCGACTCAAGGTCACCCACTTCAAATGCTCTCTCCAGTCATTTTTTCTTGAATGAGTTCCACCTCTCCATACCACACATGTGAGCCTCTGAGGCACAGCGCTCTTTAATTTTTTCTGAAGCCTTCCTCCAGCGATTTAACCCTACAGTTTCCAGTTAGTGTGACACTTTTTTATGAAAAGCCAAATTTTCATCCCTGTGGATGCCTGATTTATATATGTTCCATATATAGTAATATTGTATAGGATATTTATGGCGTTATTTTTTAGTCAAAAGTTATGAGCGTGTAAGACATGCTCACGAGCACATTATGTTATTTCACACGCGCAAAAATGAACCTTCAGCTGGCATGATAAAAGTACTTGCGCACAAATTCAACAACCGAGAGGTGTACAAGTAGCTGCGAGCGAGCGCCTGGCATATGCTCATAGGTTAACTCTGCTTGTACAGTGGAATCCTGCTCGCGCGCAGCGGCTTCTGCTCGCGGAGTGCTGTTTTGCTCGCGCAGTGGATTTCTGCTCGCTCAGCTGATTTCTGCTCCCTCGAGTCTACATGACTTTTGACAATTTGGGGGCGGAAACCAAGGAGGGCACTGACCCTCTTATGATTGGTAATGAGAGCTGTCAATCAAGGTACCGCTGAACCATACGTCATAGCAGTGTGAGGACGACAGCGCCAGCCTGACAGTCTGATGCCGGAAGTGGGCGGGGTCAAAGTCTGATGCCGGAAGTGGGCGCAGCAAGGCATTTAAACGATTTAATTGAAAATGTGATATCTCAAATATGATAAAATATAAGAATTATGTTTTGTCCTATTAACAAAATACAATATACTACTATTAACAAATGTTAATCGTTTTTTAAAAGTTAAAATTATACTTTATCCATTTGTTGAGTCAAATGATTAACAATATAAATTGAACAAAGCTTAAAACAAAATAATGATATGAAAACAAAGGTTGAGCGTTTGAACCTTTGATTTAATTGCTCCAAATAAATAATAGTAATTAAATAAAAATACAAAATCGAACTAAATAATAAATAAGTTATAAAAAATCAAATCAAACCAAAGAAAATAAATCTTATAAAAGTTATGCAGGCACACATTTAACAATAATTCTCAAGTGAAAAATAAATCAAATAAATCAAAACTCCATACAAATGGAGTTAATTCTGATATAATTTAATTAATTATGATATATTTAACCCAGGGGGGCAGCGTTTCATATTATTTTGAAGGTACCCCCGGGAGCCGCCATTGGCTAACAAGCCTTCACCTGCTGTTAGCATCCCATTGACTCCCATTCATTTTGGCGTCACTTTGACAGCGAATAACTTTACATCTGAGGCGTTTAAAGACTCCATTTGTCCATGGTTTATTTCTAAAGAAACACGACAATGTATAAAAGGCTCCATTACCTTGTATCTTACGTTATGGCCCCGTAGAAGCAGTTTTTGTAAAAGTAGGCTAACGATTGCGTCATAACCACGCAACTCTCTGGAAATTACCGTAGAGACAGGAAGAGAAGCTCGCAGTCAATCGGGGGGATGTGGAGTCATAAAGTCAAGGGAGAAGCCCATAGAGAGTCATGATGTTGCTCCTGCTCCTAGCTCATGCACAGATCCTACTCACGCTTTCCGTCTCTGCAAGATTCGGAAGGGAATGGTTCAGATTTCGTTTGGCACAGCTACTAGAAAACTTACAACTGTCAGGCAGGCTGCTCACGTCACATCCACGTCGTCAAGCTCAGTTTGAGTCTGCGCAGTACGCTCGGCAATCAGGAAATGAGGGCTTCTAATCTGCTTCACTTCTCTCCGTTGAAACCTATGGGGTCGCTGTGTCCAGTTTATATACTGTCTATGATTTAACCCTGTTATCAGCACAAGCTGTTGTAAATCCTGCCCACTTCTTTGCATTGTCAGCACATGCTTCAGTGCTCTGAGAGTGTTTATAGTGCTGTGAGTTTAACACTTCATGACTGAGAGCAGAACACAATCTTCATCATCACACAAGACTAAACTACAGCAATGAACACAATCAACATCTTCATCTGGACCATTGCACTGTTTATTCAAGGTTTGTGTAATACAGTTTTTATAATGATTATTAGTTCTTTTAAAATTTTAAATATTTAAATTACTTTTTTCCTTTTTTCTTCCAGAGTGTAGAGGACAGATCACTGTAACTCAGAGTCCATCAATACCAGCAGTTCAACTAGGAGGAGAAGTCAGAATAAACTGTAAAACCAGCAGTGATGTGTATTATCATAGTTCATATGGTCATTACTTACACTGGTACTCACAGAAACCTGGAGAAGCTCCTAAACTCCTCATATATCTGACATCAACCCGTAACACTGGAACTCCATCTAGATTCAGTGGCAGTGGATCTGGCAGTGATTTTACTCTGACCATCAGTGGAGTCCAGACTGAAGATACAGGAGATTATTACTGTCAGAGTTTTCACTATCCAAACAGTAAAGATGTGTTCACACAGTGATAAAGAGTCGTACAAAAACCTCTGTCAGTCAGACGTCACAGTGACTGCACTGATACAGCTGAGAGAAACTGCAGCTGCTGATGGAGGATCACAAACTACACAATATCAAACCTTTCACACACTTTATTCATTATTATGATGTAAGTAAACATGTAATATAATAATATAATCTTATATCTCTTACTAAACTGGACTAAAATCTGCAGCAAATGTGAGTGTTGCTTGTCCCTGTAAAACTTGCCCCTACAATATTATCTATACAACTTACAGCAATCGAGTTTATTGAAAATAACTGAGTTTAGTTGGATTAACAGTGTTGTTCATCATTATGCACACTGTATATAATGAATCACTATATAAAGTCAGATGTCAGTGAGTATAAAACACTGAGAGTCCACAGTCTGAGCACAAGCGCTACTCTTCAGCACAAACACAACATTCAATAACAGAAACAACTCGAAATGTCCAACAGAACTGAACATTAGACATTAAAGGGGTGATGAACTGAGAAATCAAAATTTACTTGAGCTTTTGACATATAAGAGATCATCATACTATAATAATATCCTGTAAGTTTCAGAACTGAAAACTACCTTGTTAGTCCAATAAAAGCTTTTATAGACATCAGGCTCAGCAAACGACTCGTTTTTCAAAGTGGGGAACTATGACGTCAAAGAGGATAAAACACCGCCTCCACAAAAGAAGATCAACGCCTACTTCAACACGGCCTGTTTAGCCCCGCCCACTGATTCGCCCAAACATGCTAAATAACATAGGACGACATGATGATTGCTTACCGGATCGAGCTACTTCCAAGCAATAAACCAATAAACATGCTGTTTACTAAATATTGTGCAGTGCCTGGTTGTGGAAGAAGACAGTCTGCATAAGCTTCCTTGAAGTTCCTTCGGATTCCAGCATGGTTAAACTTTATTAAATCAGTCAATCACAATTTCCCGACACGGATCTGCCAGCAACATGTAAGTAACCATGTGTACTCTAATGCCTGATCTGCGATCAGTGGTTTCTGTGTAATTATTCAAGTTCAGATTCTCTTAAAATCGTTCAATACTGTTTATGCATCAGTGACTAAATGATCAACTTCACATAATTTCTCGTAGTATTATGAAAATAATCCTTTTTAAACTGTTATTAAATTAGATTAAATCAGAAAGCGATCAAAGAACGATCCCTTTCCATTCGCCCAAGCTGTCAATCAAACAGCACAGCGCGAGCCGCGAGAGCTTATCTGGACACTTACCAAACGAAATAATGACACTGTTACACTACACAACGAAGCTCTTACTGTGTATTCACATCGTGTTTGCATTGTGATTTGGTGTAAGCATTTGTGAGAGTGCAAAAATTGCGTTGCAATGATAAGATCTTTATTCACGCGATCAACAGACTGTCTGTCATCTGCTCAGTCAAAGCTCATCATGCTGCAACCTTTCATGTGATGGAATAGATTTAAATATAATGCTTTAAACGATACTTTTCACGATTTGTTAATCTCGATAGCTGTAATAGTAAAAACGTAGTAACAGTTTTCGAGAGAGTTCATGTAATACTAGCTATTTCATATGCAAGCATGTCAGCCAATCACAGCAGTGGGCGATTGCACTGCAGTCTCACAGCAGACACGCCCCTTAAAACGGAGCGTTCAAATCTGAGCCTGAAATCAGGCTTGGAAAAATGGCTTTTATTTATAAATTATGACAATTTTTGATGTAAAAATCATACTAACATTATAAGGGCACCCCAGGAAACATTATAAAATAATAAAACAATCCAGTTCATGACCCCTTTAACATAAACTGCCAACATCTTTCCCCGTGTGCTCTACGATCTACTTCAGGCTTATGATGCTAAACGCAGCCCTGGGCCGTGGACCTGGAGTTCCCAGCATGCTTTGCAAGGGACTGCATTAGGAGAGTCAATTAATGTATTAAGTGTTAATTTATGTGTTTTACACTGTATCTCTGAAGGGCCTGTTTCTGTTTTCACACAATTTCTCTGCGTCGGTCTTAAAAAAAAAAAAAAGTAACGCTTTAGATTACAGCCCGGAAAGTACTGCGTAATTAAAATGAAAGTACAGTATAACTTCCGGTAATTACAGTGTACCTATAAAGTACTTACGTGTAAGTATAGGGGAATAATATGTAAAGTCTTGAGAATAAAGGTGTAACAACCAGGAAAATACTGCGTAATTAAAACGAAATTACAGTGTAACTTTCGGTAATTACAGTGTACCTTTAAAGTACGTACGTGTAAGTATAGGGGAATAATATGTCAAGTTTTGGGAATAAAGGGGTAACAACCAGGAAAATAACAAATTATTTAGGCAAATTATTTAGACTGTAAATATTTCATGTAGTTACAGGGTAAGTATGACATTGCGGGCTGTAGATTAAAGTGGTGTTTCTTACCCTCTTGTTTCATGTAGTTACAGGGTAAGTATGACATTGCGGGCTGTAGATTAAAGTGGTGTTTCTTACCCTCTTGTTTCATGTAGTTACAGGGTAAGTATGACATTGCGGGCTGTAGATTAAAGTGGTGTTTCTTACCCTCTTGTTTCATGTAGTTACAGGGTAAGTATGACATTGCGGGCTGTAAATTAAAGTGGTGCTTAATTCTTACCCTCTTGTTTCATGTAGTTACAGGGTAAGTATGACATTGCGGGCTGTAAATTAAAGTGGTGCTTAATTCTTACCCTCTTGTTTCATGTAGTTACAGGGTAAGTATGACATTGCGGGCTGTAAATTAAAGTGGTGCTTCTTACCCTCTTGTTTCATGTAGTTACAGGGTAAGTATGACATTGCGGGCTGTAAATTAAAGTGGTGCTTAATTCTTACCCTCTTGTTTCATGTAGTTACAGGGTAAGTATGACATTGCGGGCTGTAAATTAAAGTGGTGCTTCTTACCCTCTTGTTTCATGTAGTTACAGGGTAAGTATGACATTGCGAGCTGTAAATTAAAGTGGTGTTTCTTACCCTCTTGTTTCATGTAGTTACAGGATAAGTATGACATTGCGGGCTGTAAATTAAAGTGGTGCTTCTTACCCTCTTGTTTCATGTAGTTACAGGATAAGTATGACATTGCGGGCTGTAAATTAAAGTGGTGCTTAATTCTTACCCTCTTGTTTCATGTAGTTACAGGGTAAGTATGACATTGCGGGCTGTAAATTAAAGTGGTGCTTAATTCTTACCCTCTTGTTTCATGTAGTTACAGGGTAAGTATGACATTGTGGGCTGTAAATTAAAGTGGTGCTTCTTACCCTCTTGTTCCGTGTAGTTACAGGGTAAGTATGACATTGCGGGCTGTAAATTAAAGTGGTGCTTCTTACCCTCTTGTTCCGTGTAGTTACAGGGTAAGTATGACATTGCTGGCTGTAAATTAAAGTGGTGCTTAATTCTTACCCTCTTGTTTCATGTAGTTACAGGGTAAGTATGACATTGCTGGCTGTAAATTAAAGTGGTGCTTAATTCTTACCCTCTTGTTCCATGTAGTTACAGGGTAAGTATGACATTGCTGGCTGTAAATTAAAGTGGTGCTTAATTCTTACCCTCTTGTTTCATGAAGTTACAGGGTAAGTATGACATTGCTGGCTGTAAATTAAAGTGGTGCTTCTTACCCTCTTGTTTCATGAAGTTACAGGGTAAGTATGACATTGCGAGCTGTAAATTAAAGTGGTGCTTCTTACCCTCTTGTTCCATGTAGTTACAGGGTAAGTATGACATTGCGGGCTGTAAATTAAAGTGGTGCTTCTTACCCTCTTGTTCCATGTAGTTACAGGGTAAGTATGACATTGCGAGCTGTAAATTAAAGTGGTGCTTCTTACCCTCTTGTTCCATGTAGTTACAGGGTAAGTATGACATTGCGGGCTGTAAATTAAAGTGGTGCTTCTTACCCTCTTGTTTCATGTAGTTACAGGGTAAGTACAATAAAAACACATGTACACACACACAATCTGACATCACTTGGAAAACCTTTATTTGAAAAACAACTTATTTCAAAACAGATTTACAACATATTACACTTCTTATTCTTTATTATTTTTTTAAAATCAACTTTTCATTTCAAATACTAAAGTCCTGACAGAAAGTAGCATGTTTTGTCCTTTTTTGTTTCTCTTGCATGGCTTCCTCCTCCTCTTGGTCCTCCTCTTTTTCTATCGTTCCACTGATTAGCCTAATCTTAAGGAGTCTTTTTCTATTCTGTATTATGTATTAAAAGAAAATACAGTACACCCAGAAATGTTCTCATAATTTACTCATCTTTTCGCTACCGACCAACTGTCACCAGCGAGTGCATGAGAGTCGGCGTCATAGGGTCGGCTTGAATGGCTTCGCGTTTGGTGAAGCTTTAAGCGTTCATTGCATTCTCGCGGGAGTTTGATGTGAAACTCGCGCGAGAACTGGTGTCTGTTCTTCTGCATGGTTTGTTTTTCATTATTATTATTATCTGTTATTGTTTGTATTTTGTTGTGAGCAATAATAAAAACATTAAAAAAAATTATAATAATAATTCGACATTCGGTTTTTCGGTGCGCTTACGTCACGCTTTAAATTGTCAAGCGTAAACTTACTCAACCCTCTCATGAACGCGCAGGTGACAGTTGGTCGGAAGCCATAGTCTACAGTTTAAAATTTTTAAATATTTGGTATTTTTCTTACAAACGCTTATCGTTTCACCTCAGAAGACATTGATTCATCCATTGGGGTCGTATGGATTACTGTAGTTATTGTTGTATGTGCTGTTGTCAACTTTTAGGAACACATGAGCTTATAATGAGATTATTAATGAGAGATTATTTATTTTTCTAAAAACTTTTGTTTGTGTTAATCTGAAGAAGGAAATTCGTATACATCTCGGATGACATGAGGGTAAAAGATGAGTAAATGGTGAGGACATTTCTGTACTGTAATTTCTTTTAACACATAGTAAGAGACATGTCATGGGATTCATTCTCAAGATTCATCAGTGGAAAGAAAGAAAAAGAAGAAGAGGAACAAGAGGAGGAGGAAACCATGCAAGCAAGAGAAACAAAGTGCTGTAAATCCGTTTTGAAATAAGTTGTTTTTCAAAAAAAGTTTTCCGAGTGATATCAGATTGTGTGTGTGTACATGTGTTTTTATTGTACTTACCCTGTAACTACATGAAACAAGAGGGTAAGAAGCACCACTTTAATTTACAGCCCGCAATGTCATACTTACCCTGTAACTACATGGAACAAGAGTATATTTTCCCAGCATTTAAAAAAAAAAAAAAGTTGCAATAGTTTTACTTGCCTTGAAACTTAATCAGTGCACCTTTGCAATAATAACAAATTAGCCTACTTTATAAATGCACTGATATGTACCCCATAATTAAAAAAAAGCCTTTATGTATTTTTATACACTATTATTACAAAAAGGTGCAGTGTATGTACTCGCTAAATTGCTCCCAAAAGTAAGATTCTAAAATACTTAGTATAAATAATTTGCCTAAATAATTTGTTATTTTCCTGGTTGTTACCCCTTTATTCTCAAGACTTTACATATTATTCCCCTATACTTACACGTACGCACTTTATAGGTACACTGTAATTACCGAAAGTTATACTGTACTTTCATTTTAATTACACAGTACTTTCCGGGCTGTAATCTAAAGCGTTACCAAAAAAAAAAATCCTACGCTTACTTTTTTTTATAAATGCGTTACACCAGCATAGAGACCCCAGCGCCGACAATTAAGCACAACTATAATAATGGGCCGCCGATGTACGAGTTTTATGGGCCGTTTTGACAAAAAAATGAAACAAAAGTGTGAGATGTATCGCCCAAAAGCACATCAGCCCAGCGGAGAAATGCCATGTCTGCCAGATGTTCAGTCCGCTCCTGGTTGGACATTTAGAGGAGTTTCTGCTATTGAACTCTGTGGTTACCATTGTGCTGAAGAGTAGCGCTGTCAACTGTGATTTTCACTTTGCTGCAACTTCATGTGTTTAATAACCCCAAATCACAATTTCTCACTGAAGCAAATTCTGCGATCAGCAAAGAGCAGGTGCTAGTGATGGAGAAATGAAGCTTTGTGAAGCACTGAGGCTTTTCCCTCAACTGTATCGTAGAATGCTTCATTACTCCAAGCTTTTTAACACACTGCACCATAGGCATAATTTAAGGGTGGGACGGGTGGGACATGTCCCCACCACGTTTTATAAATAATAAACTTTATTTTCTATAGTGCCTTTAACTGTACTTCTCAAAGCGCTTTACAGAAACAAATAAAACAACAAAAGTACACCATATAAAATAATCCACAATGAAAAAATGTATGCAAAAATTCAATTAAAAGCTACCCTAAAAAAAAGGTAAGATTAAAAAATGCTAAGAGATTTGTGACAAGTGCTGAATATACAGAGATTCAATAGGCCTACTATTCAATATTCAGTAAAATACTATAGCCTACTTGTAGTGCATACAGAATACAATATGTTCACATTACTCAGTTGCAATTACTAGACTTTTTATGTAATTGCAAAAATTGTTTACTGTATACAATATTATTATTTTCTGTAACGTTCTGGATGCTGTTTTCTCCATGTTTTGATGTAGTGTCTGATGGATGATCTGTAGTGCTTATTTTATTGACTCAAGTGTGATTTTGAGGACAGCAATTGTTTGACTTTTTGAAAGAGTCAATGGTTTTGTGAGTTTAGTTTGAAAATTTGGATTTGTAGAGTTGGGGAACTCGGACTCAAACTCGGACTCGAGTCCAATTTTGAATGAACTCGGACTTATCACACACTCGACTCGGCTGAATTTGTACTCGGACTTGACACGGACTCGGACACTTTAGACTCAGAAAATGTTCCGAGTACAGTCGAGTCCAGGCACTGGAGGACACAATATTATTCAAAAAAACGAAACTCCTTGTGTTGTTTCAACGTTGAGCATTGTAGCCAATCACAGACATGTAAATTAAGCACATGAACGCAGTGGCCAATCAGAGGCGTTTAGAGTCACCATGCGGAGTATTCGCTCAAAATGTATGTTCAGAATCAGTGCAAGCTTTATCCTTTCGCAAATCCCCTCATATACATCTAAATCTAAATCATCGTTTTGTTTTTCATACTTCTAGAGGACTAGTGGTTACGTTCAATTATTAAATTATAAAGAGTGATAACTGAATTTAAATGTGGGAGTTAATCCGCTAAATTTGAGTCCTGTGAGTCATGAAATTGCGATGATCGACATAGTAACCATAGCAACATGAGAACGTGATAACCATAGCAACATATTGCCGTCTAATAATGTTATGATTTTTGTTACATTTACACTTTAGTCATAAGTTTATAATACACTTGCAGAACCTCCAAAATGTTATTTGTATTTATTTATTAATAAGAAGGATCAAACACACTGACACAGCAGCCAAAAAAAGACAAAAGATCAGAATCAGAATCAGAATCAGAAAGAGCTTTATTGCCAAGTATGCTTCGCATACAAGGAATTTGTCTAGGTGACAGTAGCTTCCAGTACACATACAATATAAAGTGACAAGACAAGTGACAAGTAACATAGGTATAAATAAAAAAATAAAAAATAAAGATTATAAATTATAAATATATAGAAAGTTATAAGGTGCTATAATGAAATGTCTGAGGGAACTATTGCACATGTTTGTTCCACAGTAGGGGAACATTAAGTGTTCATGAGGTAGATGGCCTGGGGAAAGAAACTTTTCCTGTGTCTGGTTGTTTTTGTGCTCGGTGCTCTGTAGCGTCGACCAGACGGTAACAGTTCAAACAGAAAGTGTGCTGGGTGTGACGGTTCCAGAGTGATTTTGCGAGCCCTTTTACTCACTCTGGATGAGTACAGTTCTTGGAGTGTGGGAAGGGTAGTGCCAGTGATTCGCTCAGCAGTCCGAACTATCCGCTGTAGTCTACGGAGGTCGGTTTTGGTAGCAGAGCCGAACCAGACGGTGATGGAAGTGCAAAGGATGGACTGGATGACAGCTGAGTAGAACTGTACGAGCAGCTCCTGTGGCAGGTTGAATTTCCTCAGCTGACGCAGGAAGTACAGTCTCTGTTGGGCTTTCTTCACAATAGAGTCTATGTGAGTGTCCCACTTCAGATCCTGAGAGATGGTGGTGCCCAGGAACCTGAATGACTCTACTGCAGTCACAGTGCTGTCCATGATGGTGAGTGAAGGGAGTGCAGGGGGGTTTCTCCTGAAGTCCACGATCATCTCCACTGTTTTGAGCGTGTTCAGCTACAGGTTGTTATTACTGCACCAAAGAGCCAGCTGCTCCACCTCCTGTCTGTACGCAGACTCGTCACCATTCCGGATGAGTCCGATAACAGTAGTGTCGTCCGCAAACTTCAGGAGCTTGACAGAGGGGTCTTTAGAGGTGCAGTCATTTGTGTACAGGGAGAAGAGCAGTGGTGAGAGAACACATCCCTGTGGAGCACCGGTGCTGATGGTGCGGCTGTCGGACGTGATTTTGCCCATTCTGACTAGCTGTTGTCTGTCTGTCAGAAAGCTTGTGATCCATTGACAGACGGAGCTAGGGACAGAGAGCTGGGTCAGTTTGGTCTGGAGCAGTGATGGGACGATGGTGTTGAAGGCAGAACTAAAGTCCACAAACAGAATCCTTGCATAGGTCCCTGGTTTGTCCAGATGTTGTAGGGTGTAATGCAGTCCCATATTGACCGCATCATCCACAGACCGGTTTGCTCTGTAGGCAAACTGCAGGGGTCCAGCAAGGGTCCAGTGATATCCTTCAGATATGCTAACACCAGTCTTTCGAATGACTTCATGGCCACAGATGTTAAGGCAACAGGTCTGTAGTCATTGAGTCCTGTGATCTTTGGTTTCTTCGGGATTGGGATGATGGTGGAGCGTTTAAAGCAGAAAGGGACTTTGCACTGCTCCAGTGATCTGTTGAAGATCAGTGAGAAGATAGAGGCCAGCTGGTCAGCGCAGGTTTTCAGACAGGCTGGTGAAACACCGTCTGGGCCTGGTGCTTTCCTTCTCTTCTGTTTCCTGAAGATCTGACGCACATTATCCTCACTGATCTGAAGTGCAGGGGGGGAGGGGAGGGGGATGGCTGGAGGTGTTGATGGCTGTGTAGAGAGATGGTCAGGGCGGGTGCGGGGTGTCTGATCGGGGGTCTCAAATCTACAGTAAAAGACATTCAGCTCGTTCGCAAGATGCTTGTTGCTGTCGATGCTGGGGGATGGTGTCTTGTAGTTGGTAATATCTTTCAGGCCTTTCCACACTGATGCGGGGTCGTTGGAGGAAAACTGGTTTTCCAGCTTTTTGGCATAGCTCTTCTTAGCCACTTCAATCTCCTTTGTCAATGTGTTCCTGGCCTGATTATACAAGATCCTATCCCCACTCCTGTAGGCATCTTCTTTGACCTGACGAAGCTGTCTGAGTTTTGGTGTGAACCATGGTTTATCATTGTTGAATGATAAGTAAGTCCTGGTAGGGATGCATAAATCCTCACAGAAACTAATGTATGATGTTACAGTCTCTGTGAGCTCGTCCAGATCGCTGGCAGCAGCTTCAAAAACACTCCAGTCAGTGCATTCAAAACAGGCTTGTAAGACCTGCTCTGTGTCGTTGGTCCATCTCTTTACAGTCCTTATTACTGGCTTAGCAGTTTTAAGTTTTTGCCTGTAAGTTGGTAGAAGATGAACCAGGCAGTGATCGGAAAGTCCTAGAGCTGCTCTGGCGACGGAGCGATATGCATCCTTTGTTGTGGTGTAGCAATGGTCCAAAATATTATTGTCTCTGGTGGGGCATGTAATGTGCTGTTTGAATTTAGGCAGCTCACGTGTGAGTTTTGCCTGATTAAAGTCTCCGAGAATGATAAGAACAGAGTCCGGGTGTTGTTGTTCTGTTTCTGTGATCAGATCAGCCAGCTGTTGCAGCGCCGTACTCACGTGTGCTTGCGGTGGAATGTAAACACTGATGAGAACGAGCGAGGAAAACTCCCGCGGCGAGTAGAACGGCTTACAGTTAATGAAAAGCACTTCCACATCAGGACAGCACATCTTCCTTAACACAGTTACATCAGTACACCACCTTCTGTTGATGTAAAAGCATGTCCCACCACCGTGCGTTTTCCCCGTTGACTCCATATCGCGATCCGCTCTGAACAGCTGAAAGTCCGGTAGATGTAACGCGCTGTCCGGAATGGCTTCGTTCAGCCAGGTTTCCGTGAAACACAGAGCAGCAGAGTTGGTAAAGTCCTTGTTTTTGCGTGAGAGCAGAAGTAGTTCGTCCATTTTGTTAGGGAGAGAGCGGACATTCGCCAGATGGATGCTAGGCAGCGCCGTTCTGAATCCGCGCTGCCTGAGCTTAACGAGTGCGCCAGCTCGCTTCCCACGCCTGCGCGTCTTATACTGTTTCCACAGTGCAGCGGCGCAACCGACGACAATGTTTCGCAAAACGCCAGAAGAATCAAAAACTGGTTGGTGATCAGTTGGTGTGCACTGCCGAATGTTCAGCAGTTCGTCCCTGGTATAACTGATAGCGTATGACAAACATAAAACAGGACAAACTAACAAGAACAGTGTAACAACTGGAGAGCTCAACACCGAGGCAGCCATCCGCGGCGCCATCTTGTCTTGTTTTTTAGAATAAAGATATAAATATTAAAGAATAAAGATTTTAAAGATATAATAAGAGTTAAGAGCCCAACTAATGGAAACACTGATCACTGATATGGTGACTTCAAATGAAACACATTAGAGTTAAACCTCTGTTAATTATCAATAAAAACTTCTGTAGACGTGTGACAGAAATAAAGTCAGTCTGGTTAGTAATAAGTGAAGCTGGTAATGCTGTTTGCTGTTTTAATCCTCCTCTGCTGAGATCTTCAGAGATTTAATGTCTTCTTTTCTCTTCAGTTGATTTCATCTAAGGCTGTGTCTGAAGTCAGTTGTAGTTCTTGTGTTTCTGCTCGTCTCTTTTTCTGTTCTCTTCTTTCCTTCAGTGATTCTGCTTGTTAACAGGCTTATTAAGGCTGAGATGACTCCATATTTAATATACACAGATTTTGTGGCTCAGATAAGGTCCAGTTCTGGTTTATTTCTTTACTCTTGGCTGACATGTGGCATTGCTATGGCCTGCTTGTGGCCCAGATCTGGCAAACAGGAGTGGGCCACCCAAGTGTCGTCATTCCACGCTGCATGTGGGCCAGATCCGCATTCCACAAGTGCCAGATGTGGGCCGGATCTGGGCTGAAACAATGTTGCTATCTGGGTGAAGTCATCTGAGACACAAATAACATCCAGGAAAACACAAGACGAATAGTCCTTCCATGAGTGCACAGAGAGTAAGTATTTACAACATTCAAGCCAGACAAAGACTGATTGCCACTGCAGTATTTTTTACCAGTACACCGAATGCTTTACTAACAAGCATCAGGAGTGGTTCTTTAATGCTCTGGGAAGCGCAAGCAAGCAAACAAGGTAGATGTCAGAGCAAAGTCCTGAGTTCACATGTGACAGGCAATGTCGGTGAAAGAATAAATGTTAATCTATAACTTTTCCACCTAGAACAGACCACAGTGGTCTGTCTGGTTTTGTCTGTGCTTGCCTTCCTGTCTTGGTTGCAGTTGACAGCCGATGGCCGTCTTTCAACCAAGAGAGCACAAATGATTTTGGGTCAAACTGCTCCACTGGAGGGCCATTGACGTCTAGAAACAGGACAGAAGAAAGGCTTTTGGCCCTCAGGGAATTTCTCCTCTTGTTAGCGGTATCACTCATGGCTGAAAATCCACGTTCACATTCAGCTGAGGTGGCCAGGTAGGTTTTGCTAGCTGTAATCAGCCTCTTGATCGTCTTCCCAGGACTGTCGCCTTCAAGTTTCCACAACCTATACTCTTCAAGTCAAGTCAAGTCAAGTCATCTTCATTTATATAGCGCTTTTAACAACGTAGATTGTTTCAAAGCAGCTTCACAGAGATAAGCGTATAATTTAAGGTAACAGAGATTGTTTTGGCTTTATAGCAGAGTTAAGTTATTTTCCATCTAAAGTTAGTTTTGATTGATTTGCTTCCGTCACAACGATCATTTGTTATTAAATTAGGGGCCGCTAAGACGACACCATTCCCTCTACACAGACTTTAAACGCGAACCTGTGAGAAACGCTGATGGCGTTCACATGCGCATTTAGAATGGGTTCTATAGTTATGTGCATTTGAAAAGGTCCTTCGTCAGATCTGGATACGGCCCGGATCCGGCAGGCTGCAGGAAAACCTCGGGATAAACACAGACACTAAAATTAGCGTAGATGCCATTCTTCTCATGATGTAACGAGTACATCAGGATTTATGGGAAGTGTTCCCGGTTCCGGCTGACCTAATCTATGCAGCCTAACATTAAATTATAGAAGTCTATAATGTATTATGTGAATGCTAGGTCAAAGAGATGTGTCTTTAATCTGGCTTTGAACTGACAGAGTGTGTCTGCTTCCCGGACAATGGTAGGAAGACTGTTCCAGAGTTTTGGTGCTAAATAGGAAAAGGATCTACCGCCAGCAGTCGATTTTGATATTCTAGGTATTAGTAACTGGCCGGAATTTTGAGATCGCAATAGACGTGACGGACTATAGTGCGTTAAGAGCTCGCTCAAGTACTGCGGAGCTAAACCATTTAGTGCTTTGTAAGTAATCAGCAATATTTTAAAATTTATGCGATGTTTAATAGGGAGCCAATGCAGTTTTGACAGAACTGGGCTAATATGGTCATACTTCCTGGTTCTGGTAAGAACTCGAGCTGCTGCGTTTTGAACCAGCTGTAGTTTGTTTATTAAGCGTGCAGGGCAACCACCCAGTAGGGCATTACAATAATCTAGCCTTGAGGTCATGAACGCATTAACTAATTGTTTCCGCATTTGTCAATGAGAGCATATGGCGTAATTTAGATATATTTTTAAGATGGAAAAATGCAGTTTTACAGATACTAGACACGTGACTTTCAAATGAAAGATTGGTATCAAAGAGCACACCCAGGTTCCTAACCGACGACGAAGACTTAACAGAGCAGCCATCGAGTGTTAGACAGTATTCTAGGTTATTACGTGAGGAAGTTTTTTGTCCAATAATTAGAAACTCTGTTTTTTCAGAATTTAGAAGTAGGAAATTACGAGTCATCCAATTTTTTAAATCCGCTATGCATTCCGTTAATTTTGTGAATTGATAAGTTTCGTTAGGTTTTGAAGAAATATACAGCTGAGTATCGTCAGCATAACAGTGAAAGCTAATTTCATGTTTCCTAATGATATCTCCTAATGGTAACATGTACAGAGTGAACAGCAGCGGTCCTAGTACTGAGCCTTGTGGTACGCCATACTGAACTTGTGATCGATGAGACATCTCATCATTTACTGCTACAAACTGATAACGGTCAGATAAGTATGATTTAAACCATGCTAGTGCATTTCCCGTAATGCCAACATAATGTTCTAATCTATTTAAAAGAACGTTGTGGTCAATGGTGTCAAATGCAGCACTAAGATCGAGTAACACTAATAGCGAGATACAACCACGATCGGATGATAAGAGCAAATCATTTGTGACTCTAACGAGAGCTGTCTCAGTACTATGGTACGGTCTAAATCCGGACTGGAAATCCTCGCAGATATCATTTCTTTCAAGAAAGGAACAGTTGTGAGGATACTGCCTTTTCTAATATCTTTGACAGAAAAGATAGATTCGAGATCGGCCTGTAATTGACTAATTCTGTAGGATCAAGTTGCGTTTTTTTAACAAGCGGTTTAATCATAGCCAGCTTAAAGTTTTTTGGTACGTATCCTAGAGACAAAGACGAATTAATGATATTAAGAAGAGGATCTAGGACCTCTGGAAGCATCTCTTTCAGTAGCTTAGTCGGTATAGGGTCTAACATACATGTTGTCGATTTAGATGATTTAACGAGTTTAGTAAATTCTTCCTCTCCTATAGCAACGAATGAATCAAATTTTTCCTCAGGGAGACTACAATGCACTGCCTGATGCAATACTGTAGTAGACGGTTGCATAGTTATAATTTTGTCCCTGATATTATCAATCTTATAAGTGAAGAAGTTCATAAAATCATTACTGCTGTGTTGCTTGGAAACTTCTGGGCTTGAAGCTTTATTTTTCGTTAGTTTAGCCACTGTTTCAAATAAATACCTAGGATTATGTTTATTTTCTTCTAATAGGGTTGAAAAATAAGCAGATCTAGCAGCTTTTAAAGCCTCTCTGTATGCAATCGAGCTCTCTTTCCATGAAATGCGAAATACCTCTAGTTTTGTTTTCTTCCAGTTGCGCTCCATTTTTCTGGCTGCTCTCTTAAGGGCCCGAGTGTGCTCGTTGTACCACGGCGTTGGACTATTTTCTTTAATCTTCTTTAAGCGCAACGGAGCAACTGTGTCTGTGCTGGAAAAGAGAGAGTTAAACGTTTCTGTTGTAATATCAAGTTCTTCTAAGCTATCTGGGATGCTGAGATGATGAAACTGATCAGGAAGATTATTAATAAAGCAATCTTTAGTGGCAGAAGTGATAGGTCTAACATATTTGAAACACGGAGTCGGCTTTGCAGCCTTGGCTAAATGCAAATTACACGAGACTAGATAATGATCTGAGATGTCATCGCTCTGCTGCAGAATTTCAATGGCATCAACATCTATTCCATGTGATAATATTAGATCTAGAGTATGATTACGACGATGAGTAGGTCCTGACACGTGTTGTCTAACTCCAATTGAATTTACAATGTCTTTAAATGCCAATCCCAATGCATCTTTTTCATTATCGATGTGTATATTAAAATCACCAACAATTAGTACTTTATCTGCAGTCAATATTAATTCTGATAGAAAGTCCGCAAATTCTTTGATAAAGTCTGTATGGTGCCCTGGTGGCCTGTATACAGTAGCCAGCACAAATCTCAAACGTGATTTATCGTTTACACTATATATTTTTACATTAAGCACCAATGCTTCAAAAGAATTATATTTAAAACTTGATTTCTTAGTGGTTTTGAAACTATTACTATAAATTACAGCAACACCACCCCCTTTGCGTTTCAGACGAGGCTCATGTTTATAACAGTAATCTTGCGGGGTTGATTCATTTAAAGTAATGTAATCGTTTGGTTTTAGCCAGGTTTCTGTCAAACACAGCACATCTAGGTTATTATCTGAAATCATATCATTAACAATGAGTGCTTTTGAAGTAAGCGATCGAATATTCAGCAACCCAAGCTTTAGCATTTGCTCATCTGTATTATAGCTGTTTTTTATTTGTTGAACATCAATAAAAATTTTAACCTTAGATGGGTTAAAACGTTTTTTGGATTTCCAAATTCGGGGAGCAGACACAGTCTCTATATGATGATAGCTAGGTGAAAGAGGCTCTATGTGATGGGATTTATCTGACCTGGGTGACGTGAGGCCGCTAGCAGACGGTCGGTTTAGCCAGTCTGTCTGCTTCCTGACCTGAGCCCCAGATTGTCATGTTTGAGCTCTAAGACCATGAGCCATATTACTAGAGAGAAGAGCAGCACCATCCCAGGAGGGATGAATACCATCTCTTTTCAACAGGTCAGGTTTGCCCCAAAAACTTTTCCAATTGTCTATGAATTCTATATTATTAAGCGGAATAATTCAACAGCAGCTCTGGTGGTTACTCCTAGATGCTTAGCAAGGTCATGAATTTCCTTTTCACCATACAGGACAAGAGAATTACGATCTTTGGGCCAACAGGATGGTTCGAGTGGAGTCAAAAGCTCAGTAAGCTCTGAGTCAGGGAGACGTACAGAGAGATTATCAATGACAGCTTGTAGGAACTGCCCCTTGTTGATGTTCTCTTTGGAGGCTTGTAGTGTGATGCCTTTGAACATGCATGCTGTTATCCTCCCTTCTGCCTTTGCAAGTGACTTTCCTGGTTTTGTTTTCATGGCCTCCAGGACCTCCATAGTCAAAAGAGTCCACCGACTGGCATCAGTGAGAGATGTGTTTCGATTCTGCAGTTTCAGAGAGAGGCTTTGTAACTCGCGCAGCACATCTTTCATCAGTGCAAGGTCTTTAACAAAACCTGTGCTGCCGAGTTTCCTCAATAGTCCACTGCATTTTCGTAGATCCAAATCAGTGCGGGAAACATCCACAGAAGCTTTCTGCATTTGTGTGGCAAGTGCAGGAAAGTCCCGCCAAACAGCTCTAACAGTGCTGAAACTGCTGGCAGCCCAGCGAATTGTGAAAATCTGCCCAATCCTCAGCAGTGAGATGTTAACATGAGTGGCAGCATCATAGAGCAGTCTGGCATTTTTTGGAGATTGGTGGTAAAACGTATACAACTTTGAAATAAAGATTTCAAAGTGGTTACATCCAGTTACAGCCTTGCATGCATCATGCACTGCCAACTCTAGCTTGTGTGCAAGACAATGAATGCTCTTCAATGAAGGGAAGTCTTTTCTCAACTTTGCAATCAGTCCACTCTCTCTTCCTGTCATGACTGATGCTCCATCTGTGGCAATGCTGATCAGGTGTGATTTTAAATATTCATCATCCAAGCCTGCTGTCAAAAGGGTATTCTTAAGAGCTTGATACAATGCTTCGGCTGTTGTTCCCTTATCTAGCTCTACAAGATCAAGGAAAATGTTTTCAATGTCATCTCTGCCTGTCACATCTGCTATCAAGTAAATTATTAAATAGCTTTTGCCAAAGTTACTGCTTTCATCAACTGTCAAACTCACAAAAGAATCATTGGACTTCAATGCGGATATCATTGACTTTTTCATTTTAGTGGCAATGTGTTCAATCATAGCGATACACGTATGATCCGATCGGTGTGAAGGGCCCATTTTTCCTCCACTGACCTCTTGTAGCATTATCAGTCTGCTCATTTTACTGAATGCTAATCTCTCTTTTGCCACAAAGTAGGCTGTTCTTATACTGTTGGCTGTTTCTCTGACAAGCTCATCGTTAAGCTTCTCTGTCAGTGTGGGGAGGATCTCTTTTTCTTTCTGAGCTTCAATTTCTAGAGCCCTCTGATGAGCCTGACTGTCCCGGTGTTTGTATATTTTTTTCCTCATGGCACGTACATTCATTGCTTGGACCCTCCCTAAAGCCCACTCTTCTGCCACTTGAACACCTTTTTTGTTTGAACACATTCGTTTAACATCTCTACATGCAATACATCCAATTTTGTTTTCATTTATGTACAGCCATGGGGACTATTGTTTCCTCCATATTTCTAACTGATTTCTCCAGGTATCAACTTCCTTGGAGAAGCTGCTGAATTGCTCTGAGTTTTTGTTGGTGCTGAGCCGTTCAGAGCTGTTGGTGACCTGCTCTTCGCTTTCGTTGATCTGTGCTGAGCTGCTGTTATCACTGCATTTGCCCTCTTCTGAGATTTTGTCGCAGCTAACCTGTGCTGAGCTCCTGCCACTGGCCTCTGCTGAGCTCCTGCCACTGCCCTCTGCTGAGCTCCTGCCACTGCCCTCTGCTGAGCTCCTGCCACTGCCCTCTGCTGAGCTCCTGCCACTGCCACTGCCCTCTGCTGAGCTCCTGCCACTGCCCTCTGCTGAGCTCCTGCCACTGCCACTGCCCTCTGCTGAGCTCCTGCCACTGCCACTGCCCTCTGCTGAGCTCCTGCCACTGCCCTCTGCTGAGCTCCTGCCACTGCCCTCTGCTAAGCTCCTGCCACTGCCACATTCACAGCGGAGGAATAATGCTTCTCTAGTTTTAGATTCAATCATTATAAACAATATCAGTAACACTTCATTTAAAGCTTTCATACATATTGCATTATAAAAGTATGTTTAATGCATTAATTATGCACTGCTATATACATTAAAATGCATGTATGATCTAATCAATAAGTGTATAACAGCAGTTATAACACATATTATATATTATCAGGCTGATCTGACTGCTTTAATTCCAGCAATTATTCACTCTGAACATAAATATCTTAAATTTTGAGATATTCACCTGAACCTGAAATATGTTGAAATAAAATGTAGGCTATTTGTATAAGCAACGTATTAAACTGCAAATTAACATTCATATGCCCTAATATTTCATAAAAACAACGTTACAGTCAGGCGAAATATGAAAGACAACATTTTGTTGACTATTACTATTTTTGTCAAAAATACTATTTTTGTCAAAAATACTATTTTTGTCAAAAATAAAGTCATCAACTAAGATGTTAGCTGTTCCAATGTTGGCTATATTCAAACTAATGAATACATAGATAAAATGTAGGCCTATAATCAAAGAGTACACTTGAAATATTGTTGAAATTGTAATTATTGTTGTAATTGTAACCTTTTTAATAAAATAGCAAAACATATTTACAAGATAGATGTAAGCTTAAATGGTCAATATAAGTCTTCTTCTAAATATTTCTTTTGTCCTTGCATTGTGGCTCAGTCAGTGTCACACCTGAATGAATGGCTCATTATGCAGAGCTGGTGGGACATTGTATTCTCAGGTGTAAACCACTCCTCGTTCACGCTCCCCTCGCATATTGGCTTTCCAAGCAAAACCTGTCTTACACAGTTTAAATCAATGTATTGTTTTTTGTGAATGATAAAGCAAGACTATTTTCACATAATTTTGAAGCCATAACTCGAAGCGACAACATCCATTAGTCAAAAGTCTTATTGACACATATTTAGTATGTGTTTTGTGGTCTTATTTCAGCAACTTTCATTTTTATTTTTTTCAATAACCACGCATAAACATTATTCTCTTAAAAATACAAACATCTACATTCATGTTGATCACATATTATGGTAGCCCTGTTTGTGCTTTATAGAGTGAATTTACACCTTTGCCATTATCATGTTTATAAATAACTGAAAAAAGCACAAATGTCAAGGCATGTCAGAACATCTCAAGGACCCCAAAAACACCTTGGTCCCCAGAGAGTTAAGTTTTCCATTTCTATTGGCGATAGTGCTGCATCCATTCACAAAAATAAATGTTTTATATATTTAAGGTGGGAAATTTACAAAATATCTTCATGGAACATGATCTTTACTAAATATCCTAATGATTTTCAATAATATCTGTCTGCAGAGCCACAGTTTTACCCCAGCAGTTTCACCCCAGCAGTTTTACCCCAGCAGTTTGACCCCGCGCATGCGCAGTTTCATCACAACAGTTTTACCCACAGACTCCCTTTTACGAGGGAGAGAGAGCAATAGCCTACAGCGCTCGTGTTGTTTGAAGGCGGTAAGAGTGCGCGCGCGCGGCCGGTGCGCTCTCTCTCTCTCTCTTTCTCTCTCTGTTTGTTCTTATGTGCCCTGTTCACTGATCTAAATTATTAGTTGTTACGACGACTTATTTGTTCCCTCGTTTTAATAAATCGTGGTCACGTTGAACTAATTCCCTCCCTCATTTTGATTTAATGAATTACAACGTGGACAAAAACAGTTATTAATTAGTGAATGCAAAAGACCTTTATTTTTGTGAATTGGTGAATATTTCAGGTGAATTATTTCGTGGCCACGAATTAATAATAAATATTAAACTGTTTTTCTTACCTGTGAAGATAGCTCTTCAGTAAAGGCCTATGTTCTCGTACAGCTTTTTATTCCTTTTTTGTGAATTGGTGAATATTCAGGTGAATTGTTTCGTGGCCACGAATTAATAATACCTCAGCACGTTTTACTGTACAACATGGCCACAATATAGTAAAACGAGCGAGGGAACAAATTAGTATAACCTGCTGAGGAATTATTAATTTGTGGCCACAAAGCAATATTCACCGGAATATTCACCAATTCACAAAAATATAGGTCTTTTTAAATATATTTAAATATTAATATAAACCAAAACTGCGCATGCGCGGGGTGAAACTGCTGGGGTGAAACTGTGGCTCTGCAGTCAGACCCTTCTCATGATTTTGGCATAAAAGAAAAATCTATAATTTTGACCCATACAATGTTTTGTTGGCTATTGCCACAAATATACCCGTGCAACATAAGACTGGTTTTGTGATCCAGGGTCACATTTGTTCTATAGGGTCGGTAGTCTAACAAAGATATCAATAGCAAGATTAGTTTTAACATTATGTGACCCTTGTATATCGACATGATGAAAATATTAATTCAAAATAATTTGTGCATTATTGCTGCATATTATACCTGAGAATGCTTTGATGCGTTTCCACAGCGCAAGATGCTTAAGGGAACGTCTACCAATTACACCAACTGCGTTAAACGTAGTCTATAATTTGTATTATTTAAAATGATTTTTAACATTTAAAAACAGACGGTTTCAAATTCCAAAGCTTGCAGAAGGTTCCTGTCACGATATGCAGAGAGAATCCAAAAGGCGAAATGGCAGGTGAACAGTTCTCTTTAATAGAAATAAGTCAAAGCCAACAATGGCCGGTTAACCAAGGCAGTTCGTGAATAAGGAGATCTCCGATAGTGACTATGAGAAGCTCAACAGGCAGGTCCGGATAACTGGTACACAGCGAGACCAGGGAAACTGGTGAGGCGTCGGACACTCAGCGACACTCCACGGCAGGCGGCTGGGCACAGCACAGATCAGGTAATACGGCAGGTAACGAACAGACCGGATAAGACAGGACTGGACTAAGACAGGACTAGAAACAATACTCTTAAGCTGAGTAAACTCAATGGTCAGTACATACGTGACGGTAGGAAATAATCCGACAGAGCAGAAGAGAAAGAGAGAACTAGAAATAGAGAGACAAACGACAGGAGATGGGAAACAGGTGTGTGATGAGAGAATGAGAAACAGCTGAGATAGATGAAAGGGAGATAATGCATCAAAGAGAAAGAGCGGGGAAGTAATGACCGAAAAAGGCCAGCAGATGGAGACAGATAAAAATAAGAGAAACAGGATCATGACAGTACCCCCCCCTCAAAGTGCGCCCCCTGGCGCACCAGAGGAGGAAGACTGGCGGGAGCGGTAAAAGTCGTCAATGAGCGAGCGGTCCAGGACGTCCCGGGCAGGGATCCAACTCCTCTCCTCCGGACCGTACCCCTCCCAGTCAACGAGAAACTGGTGACCACGACCACGAGGACGAACATCGAGGAGCCTGCGGACTCGGTAGACAGGGGAGCCCTCGACGCGGATGGGGGTAGAGACAGGACGGGGTGGAGGGTGTACTACGGGCTTGAGACAGGAGACGTGAAATACCGGATGGACACGACGAAGATTACATGGCAATCTGAGTTTAACAGAGACAGGACTAAGGACCTTGACAACGCGGTACGGTCCAATAAATTTGGGAGCCAGTTTTCGAGAAGAGAATTGGAGCGGGAGATTGAGAGTGGAAAGCCACACTCTTTGACCGCGGACATAACGAGGACTCTTAACACGGTGCTTGTTAGCGGCTCGGCGAGTGATAGAACGAGATTTAAAAAGGGCAGACCTCACCGCTCTCCAAGTTCGTTTACAACGTTGTATGAAGGTCTTGACTGATGGAACATTAGACTCGGTGATAGAGGAAGAAATAAGAGGAGGTTGGTAACCCAGACAGCATTGAAACGGCGATAGCCCGGTGGCAGACGAGGGGGCGGAATTATGGGCATATTCAGCCCACGGGAGTTGCTCGAACCATGAAGCGGGATTACGAAACGCGAGACTGCGTAAAATGCGTCCTATGGTCTGGTTAGCGCGTTCTGCCTGACCGTTGGTTTGCGGGTGGAAACCGGAGGAGAGACTGGCAGAGGCTCCGATGAGGCGACAAAACTCCTTCCAAAAAAGGGAGGAGAATTGTGGACCTCTATCTGAAACGATATTTTCGGGAAGACCGTGTATTTTGAATACATGATCGACAACAATCTGAGCAGTCTCTTTCGCGGAGGGAAGCTTTGGAAGCGGAACAAAACGAGCCGCCTTAGAAAAGCGATCGACAACCGTAAGGATTACTGTATTTCCTCCCGAAGAAGGAAGTCCTGTAATAAAATCGAGCGCTATCTGTGCCCAAGGACGCGACGGGACAGGTAGAGGTCTAAGAAGACCTGCGGGAGGTCTGTTGCTGATCTTAGTTTGAGCGCAGACAGAACAGGATGCAATAAAACGACGAATATCTCGTTCCCGAGAAGGCCACCAGAACCTTTGCGAAACAGAGGCAATAGTACCTCTAACACCCGGATGACCAAAGAACTTGGAGGAGTGGCCCCACTGGAGGACAGCGCGACGAGCAGAGGGAGGAACAAAAAGTAACCCCTTGGGGCAGTGGCGAGGCGTGATAGAGTGAGACAGGGCGCGTTTAACGACACGTTCAATTCCCCAGACGGCCGCGCCCACCACTAATCCTTGAGGAATAATCCTCTCATCCGTGGGTTTGACTTCGGGGGAAGCAAACTGGCGAGAGAGAGCGTCGGGCTTCTGATTCTTGGAGCCAGGACGATAGGAGATAGTGAAATCGAAACGAGTAAAAAAAAGAGACCAACGGGCCTGACGCGCATTAAGTCTCTTAGCAGAGCGAATATATTCAAGGTTACGGTGGTCAGTCCAGACTATGAACGGAACCGAAGACCCCTCCAGCCAGTGACGCCACTCACCCAACGCAAGACGAATAGCAAGAAGCTCGCGATTTCCCACATCGTAGTTGCGCTCGGAGGGAGATAGGCGGTGTGAAAAATACGCGCAAGGATGGACCTTCTCATCCGTGGGGGACCGCTGGGAGAGGACGGCTCCCACACCCACCTCTGAGGCGTCGACCTCCACAATAAACTGTCTAGAAACGTCAGGAGAGATGAGAATGGGTGCGGAAGAGAACAGAGATTTAAGGCGATCAAAAGCAGTCTGCGCAGCGTCACTCCAAACAAAACGGGTCTTGATAGAAGTAAGTGCGGTGAGAGGAGCGACCACTTGACTAAAGTTTAAAATAAAACGTCGATAAAAATTGGCGAAGCCTAAGAAACGCTGAAGGGAGACACGAGAGTCGGGCGTGGGCCATTCCATGACAGCGCGGACCTTAGCGGGGTCCATACTAATACCCTGGGCAGAGATAACGGAGCCGAGAAAAGAGACCGACTGGACATGAAACGAACATTTCTCGGCTTTGACGAACAATTTGTTCTCCAGAAGGCGTTGAAGGACCTGACGAACGTGTTGCACATGAACTTGGAGAGAGGGGGAAAAAATTAAGATATCATCGAGATAAACGAAAACAAAGACATTAAGCATGTCCCTGAGAACGTCGTTGACCAAGGCTTGAAAGACGGCGGGGGCGTTGACCAGCCCGAAAGGTAAAACCCGATATTCGAAGTGACCGAGGGGAGTATTAAAGGCGGTCTTCCACTCGTCTCCTTCCTTAATGCGAACAAGGTGATAAGCATTGCGGAGGTCTAATTTTGTGAAGAACTGGGCTCCCTGCAGGATCTCAAAAGCGGATGACATAAGTGGTAAGGGGTAACGGTTCTTAACAGTTATGTCATTTAAACCTCTGTAATCAATGCAGGGACGCAAAGAGCCATCCTTTTTCTTCACAAAAAAAAAACCCCGCACCGGCAGGAGAGGAGGAGGAGACTATAGTACCAGCATCGAGTGACTCGGAAAGATACTTCTCTAAAGCCTTACGCTCCGGAGCGGAGAGAGAGTAAAGTCTTCCCCGAGGGGGGGTAGTACCCGGGTGAAGTTCAATGCCACAATCGTAGGGACGGTGCGGAGGAAGGGAAGCGGCCCGGGAACGACTGAAGACCGCTCGCAAATCGAAGTACTCCTCGGGGACCCCTGACAAATCACCTGGTTCCTCCTGGAAAACAGAAACAGAAGACACGGGAGAAACAGCAGACATCAAACACTTAACATGACAAGAAAGATTCCATGAGAGGATAGTACCCTTAGGCCAATTAATCTGAGGATTATGCTCTACAAGCCACGGATGGCCCAAAACTACAGGAGTATTAGGGGAATGAAAAATTAAAAAAGAAATAGTCTCACGGTGGTTTCCGGAAACGGTGAGAGTTAATGGAGCTGTGGCACGGGAAATCCTGGCAAGGATCCGTCTATCCAGAGCAAAGACAGTGGTGGGATCCTTGAGATCGACAAGGGGAATTCCATGAGAGAGAGCCCAGGTCTCGTCCAAAAAATTACCCTCGGAACCAGAGTCAATCAGGGCATGACAAGAGGCGGAAGAGCAGGGCCAGCGGAGGTGAACAGAAAAAGTAGTCCGTGAAGGCGGCGGAGGGTGTAGAGAGGAAGCGCTCACCAGTAACCCTCTCTCTACTGGTGAGCTTTGGCTTTTACCTGACAGGTGTTAACGAAGTGAGTGTCAGAACCGCAATATAGGCAGAGTCGATTCATGATGCGGCGCTGGCGTTCGGCAGCTGAAATTCGAATCCCGCCCAGCTGCATGGGCTCCGGATCAGTGAGAGGAGCGGCAGAGGAGGTGGCCAGCGGTGGAGTAAAGGATGAAGGTTGCATGTTGCGAGCGCGTCGTCGAAGTTCGAAGCGTTTCTCCACTCGCAGAGCCAGATCAATTAGAGGATCGAGACGAGATGGGACTTCACGAGCCAGGACTTCATCCTTGATCTCGGCGTTGAGTCCCTCGATGAAACGCGCCACAAGCGCAGGCTCATTCCACCCACAGGAGGTGGAGAGAGTGCGGAATTCCACAGAAAAATCCGCAACCGTCCTTCTTCCCTGACGGAGAGTGGACAACACACGGGATGCTTCAGGACCATGGACAGAACGGTCGAAAACCCTTAACATCTCTTCTTTAAAAAGGGTATAGTGATCAAGGCAGTCTGAACCAGCGTTCCACACGGCCGTACCCCACTCACGAGCTCGTCCCTTGAGAAGAGAGATGATGTAGGCGATACGAGAGCGTTCTCTGGCAAAGGTGAGGGGCTGAAGCGAGAAGACAACTTCACATTGAGTCAGAAATGCCATACATTCTGTTTGCTCACCCGCATAACAAGGGGGATTATTCACACGCGGCTCTGGAGCGTCTGCAGTGCTGGAGGACGAGTCCGTGCCGAGAAGATGGAACTGTCTGGAGAGATCATGAATCTGGGACGCCAACGTATCAACGGCAAGGCGAGCAGCGGAGAGTTCCTCCTCGTGCTTACCCAGCATGGCCCCCTGAATCTCCACAGCGGCCTGGATAGGATGCTCTTTAGCTGGATCCATCTGGTCGGATTATTCTGTCACGATATGCAGAGAGAATCCAAAAGGCGAAATGGCAGGTGAACAGTTCTCTTTAATAGAAATAAGTCAAAGCCAACAATGGCCGGTTAACCAAGGCAGTTCGTGAATAAGGAGATCTCCGATAGTGACTATGAGAAGCTCAACAGGCAGGTCCGGATAACTGGTACACAGCGAGACCAGGGAAACTGGTGAGGCGTCGGACACTCAGCGACACTCCACGGCAGGCGGCTGGGCACAGCACAGATCAGGTAATACGGCAGGTAACGAACAGACCGGATAAGACAGGACTGGACTAAGACAGGACTAGAAACAATACTCTTAAGCTGAGTAAACTCAATGGTCAGTACATACGTGACGGTAGGAAATAATCCGACAGAGCAGAAGAGAAAGAGAGAACTAGAAATAGAGAGACAAACGACAGGAGATGGGAAACAGGTGTGTGATGAGAGAATGAGAAACAGCTGAGATAGATGAAAGGGAGATAATGCATCAAAGAGAAAGAGCGGGGAAGTAATGACCGAAAAAGGCCAGCAGATGGAGACAGATAAAAATAAGAGAAACAGGATCATGACAGTTCCTAATGGCAATGCTGACTTAGGCTACAGCTTTCCTGGTAGCCTTGAGTTAATTAACTTGTCTAAGAAAATGATTCATAAAACGTATAAATATCAGTTGAGCCTATGTTTACTTTCGTCACTGACACAGACGAAAATGAAAAGACTATCAGTCAAAGTTCAGCTTTAGGAGGGGAAGAAATAGGCCAGGATAAGAATACTGAGAGAAAAAGCGATATGAAGATGAGGAGAGAGCAGGTATTGACAAATAATCTAATGACAAGGTTTTAAAGATAGCCTATTTTTTTATAATTTTTTGGCCTTCAAAAGTCCTAAATTGCATGTGCATATGTATGTTGATCAGAGAAATCCAAATTTTCTCGGGGGAGCATGCCCCCGAACCCCCCTAACTACCACGGGGCCTTGAGTCTTGTTGCCCAGGGCACAGGCAATTGTTAATCCGGCCCTGCTCAGGAGTCACAATAAAAATACAAAATAAAGTCATGATTCTGTAACTCTAGTGTATATTAGTTTGTTATCAGCACAAGCTGTTGTAAATCCTGCCCACTTCTTTGCATTGTCAGCACATGCTTCAGTGCTCTGAGAGTGTTTATAGTGCTGTGAGTTTAACACTTCATGACTGAGAGCAGAACACAATCTTCATCATCACACAAGACTAAACTACAGCAATGAACACAATCAACATCTTCATCTGGACCATTGCACTGTTTATTCAAGGTTTGTGTAATACAGTTTTTACAATAATTATTAGTTCTCTTAAAATGTGAAATGTATATTTGTATCATATACTGTATATCATCATATATATAATTTTGTTTGACAATGTTTGTGTTTTCTTTCAGAGTGTAGAGGACAGATCACTGTAACTCAGAGTCCATCAATACCAGCAGTTCAACCAGGAGAAGAAGTCAGAATAAACTGTAAAACCAGCAGTGATGTGCAAGTGTGGAGTGATCAGTTACATCGTTTAGCCTGGTACTCACAGAAACCTGGAGAAGCTCCTAAACTCCTCATATATAAAGCAACAACCCGTAATACTGGAACTCCATCTAGATTCAGTGGCAGTGGATCTGGCAGTGATTTTACTCTGACCATCAGTGGAGTCCAGACTGAAGATACAGGAGATTATTACTGTCAGAGTTTACACTGGCCGGGCAGCACTAGGCTGTTCACACAGTGATAAAGAGTCGTACAAAAACCTCTGTCAGTCAGACGTCACAGTGACTGCACTGATACAGCTGAGAGAAACTGCAGCTGCTGATGGAGGATCACAAACTACACAATATCAATGTTTAGTTCAAAGTTTCTAAAGACCTTAAAGGTAAATATGATATAAGATGTTCTTTATGCTAAAATACATTAACCCAGTTTATTGTTCAGTGACTAATATTAGTTTGTCATTCATGTGTGTCTCTCCCTCAAATGCAGGGCCGGCTCAGGCTCCACTGGTTCCCTAGGAGAGATTTTAGATAGATCATTCATATCAATTACAATAATATAACATGAATAGTGATCAACATTAACATAAATACTAAGTAAATAAATGTTATCTCTATTACATCTCTATTACATGATACAGTCCAGCACACTAGAGCTCTTGTAATTGTAATCAAAAAGCCAAGTTTTGAGCCCCATGATGACGGATGCTGATCTCTGCAGGTCCACTTAGACGCTCTCGGCTCATGGTAGACCTCATGTGTGTTTTAATCAGCTTGATCTCTGAAAAGCTCCTCTTCGCAGCCGCTACAGTCACTGATACTCTCAGTGCACACACACATGTTTGAGCTTTTCATGATGAAACTCAGGAATCTCCATGGTGGTCATGTTGGCTGATGGTAGGTCAGGGAAACTTCTCATTTCTAGGGCGAGTTGTTTTCATCTATGTCTGATTGTCCACCATTACTTAACCCCCTGAGGTCGGCGGTATCGCCGGCGATACCAGCTCGCTTTTTTTTTATCAGTGTAAAAGAAACTCATAAATACTCTGTTGACTTTGATTTTCCATAGGAGTTTCATACATCAATCGATTCTGTTAAATGTGTATTATTTTTCTGTATACTCACAATAAAAACAAAGTGTTGTGCTTTTCGCCAAATTAAGAAAAATAAACACGGAGCGAGTTCTGCCTTCTCTCTGACCGTGTAGTCCATTCTGAAACGCGTCCGAAAATGAATCATAACTCAGCGAATACTTCTCACACAGGCACGTGAGATATGTCTTTATGAAGCTTGAAATCTATTCTTTTAAATGAAGTAATTAATATAAAAAACAAATGTTTTCAACTCATGTAATCCGTTTGAAAGCAAGGAGAGGTACCGTTTTTTTCCTTCTGCCTAATTATCTCTATAATGAACTGAGGCCGCCCCGCCCCCGGCACTATTCACATGGTAAATAGTTTAGGTAATCTATGCTTCGCACCCGCCCCCCGATCAATGCCTTGAAAACACGAAGTTTCATCAGATCAGATTCACTGATAGTTCATCGCGTTTAGAGAGGATGGCGCGTTTCTCCGGTAAAGACGCCCTTCAGATGATTCTGGACAGCGAGGAATAACTCACCTTGGCTTTTCCTCAGAGGAAGATTGTAGCTCAGACGAACGGCAGCATGTTCAAGAGCGAATTGATCACGCCGAGTAAACAGCGAGTTTTCACATGAGTAAATACGTGAACTCAAGTGGTCTAGTGGTAGAACATTTGCCTAGCGTGTCAGAGGTTCTGAGTTCGAATCTGCACTCATATAGTTTTTTTTTTTTTTTTTTTTTTTTAAATCAGATTATGTTTATCAGTGGTTGTATATCAGACAGAGACATGTTTGTGTGTATTTTGTTTTGTAACTTCACTGGAACGAATAGAGTCTCCACAACGGATTGAAGCGCGCGTCCGAGTGAAGACTGCGCGAGCCTAAAACAAACACAGTATCCGCGTCTGACTCGCGGGAATCCACGGCGCAAACCTTTTTCCAAACCAAAGTTTTTTCAGATCATTACTTGTTTACACCGTCTCGCAGCGCTGTGAGAAATAATAATAATGGAAAATGTCCCTCAGAAGGTAGATGTAAACAAACTATTAAAAGGTAAATATAATTTTTTTTCTTTAAATAATTTTTATTGTGTTTTATTAGTAACAAATTTGGGGAGAGGATAAATATTCCAAAACTGAAAATACAGTATGAGAATTAACTGCACAATTACTAGACATGTTTACCTTGGATATTATACAATCTGCAAGCACAATTTGTAAAAAAAAAAAAAAAAGAATATAAAAAAATATAAATAAAATTTATATTTGTGTATAAATATATACACATATATATATATATATATATGTGTGTGTGTGTGTGTGTGCGTGTGTATGTATATGTATATGTATATGTATATGTATATATATATATATATATATATATATATGTATGTATATGTGTGTGTGTGTGTGTGTGTGTGTATGTGTGTATATATGAAGAGTTCAGATGCAAAAGCCTCTAAATGCCATCTGAAATTTTCTTCTAGAATGATCATTTTTATGAAGCTTGTATATTTAAGTTAGCTATAGGTGACACACCTGAATGAATGACTCATTAAGTATGCAGGGGCAGGGGGTGTGAACTACTAAATATGCATGATCGTTTACGCCCCATCCGCATATTGCCTTTCCAAACTAAAAGTGTTTCACAAAACTTAAATCAATGTATCTTTTTTTATGTGAATGATTAGCCAGGATGATTTTCACATCATTTTGAAGAAAAAACCCTAGGCTACAAAATGCATTAGTCAAAAGTCTTATTGACACATATTTAGTATGTGTTTTGTGGCCTTATTTCAGAAACTTTAATTTTTAGTTTTTTCAATAACCATGCATAAACATTATTCTCTCAAAAATGAAAACATGTACATGTGGCTCACATATTATGGTAGTCCTGTTTGTGCTAAATAGAGTGTAATTTTTTTTTGCCATTGATATGTTTATAAGCAACTGAAAAAAGCACAAATGTCAGGGCATGTCAGAACATCTCAAGGACCCCCAAAACCCCCCAGACCCCAGAGGGTTAAAATGCATGTATGATCTAATCAATAAGTGTAACAGCAGTTATAACACATATTATCTATTATCAGGCCGATCTGACTGCTTTAATTCCAGCAATTATTCACTCTGAACATAAATATCTTACATTTTGAGATATTCACCTGAACTGAAAATGTAACTCAATTTCAAACAGAGTTAAAACACAATTGAATCACACAGAATGAACAAAACACTGAATTATAAGCACAACATGAGCAAAAGAGATTCAGTATCATTGACTGAACTACAGAAAGCAGCAACATTTACATTCTGATGTCAAATCTCTTTTTCCATGTATGATTTCTACAATAAAAGATGAACTAAATATGAACTCAGTGTAGAAATAAATGAAGGAAAAACAAACCTGTAATAAACTGATTAAACTCATAGTGAGACACAGTGCGGAAATATGTTTAGAATTGCTTTTTTGTTGAAATTTTTATTCTTATAACAATATCATTTTAGATTAAATCATTATACAACAATATCAGTAACACTTTATTAAAAGCCTTCATACATATTCCATTATAAAAATCAATGCATGTATGATCTAATGAATACATTGTAATATTACCTATTCATTGTTACAGCTCCAAAAAATGATAATACACTAAAACTCATGACAAACAACCAATTCTAGATGTATCAAGAAATTTGCAAAAATTATAATGCATTTTAACTTTGGTTACAGTTATTTATGAAAACATATATGACATTATAACATACACTAATGATAGCTTTATAATGCATTATACATAAAGGTTTCAAGTAAAGCGTCGTCACAATATCTAATAATCATTATTATTAATAAATGTTTTTCTTGTTTCCACTGTAAAACACTTTCTGAAATCTAAATTGTATTTTTTATTAGGTGATTAAATAGACAGACTTACCGATCACCAGTTTAGTTCCTCCACCGAATGTGTACCACAGTGATACAATCTAATGAAACGCTCGTACAAAAACCTCTATTCCACTCGAGTGAACACACACTCCAGCAGAGAGAGAGAAACAACACTTCAACACACTGATATTAGAAGATCCTCAGCTCTTCTCAACACTCACTCATTCAGATTTGACTAAATGCTTTCTGATATAACACTGTTTAAAGAAATATATTTGATGAGCTGTGACCTCTGAGGTGACCTTTGACCTCTTTGATCATGGATGATGTTGTGGAGTTTCTCATAATGATGCTTCTGTTCTTCATATGCAGATCAATCATCATGATTCACAGAAAAACCTGCAGCTTCAAATAAATGAATCAATAATTCTGAATATTTCAGATGCACATTGTTTAATATATAATGACCTGATTATGAGTCCTGATGAACTTCATGCATGTGGAAAATGTGGGAAAAATAGACATCATGAAAATATTTCCCAGAGAGCAACATGTCAACATTGATTCCAAAGACCATAATGGACTTTTTTTTTTATTATTACTCTCAATATAGTAAAACTGATTTATTTAGTTCTTGATTTCTCATTGTTAACATGCTTTTAAAGGTGTAGCACAGAACTGTACTCATAACTAAATAATTATGGCGTTTGACACATACTGTATGTTTAAAATGATCTACATTCATGATTATCCAGTCATTTCAGTGGCCTAGAAATATCTTCGTTGATCCCTCTTTATGGTGTCCATCATGTTGAGATCACATGACTGAATTCTGCTCACTTTATCTTGGTAGCAAATTATCAGAAACATTCACTTGAAATAAATGAAACTGCAAGACAGTGAATAGATTATTTCTACAGCGGCTCTGAAAACTGAAAATGTTTCATCCACACTGACAGACGTCAATATAAAGAACCCTAATTATCAGCCAAACAAAATATTTCACAATTAATCACTAAATGGTTCAATAACATTATTCTGAAAGTAAAATCTTCTATGTAGAGTTTATGAGTTTGTTATCAGCACAAGCTGTTGTAAATCCTGCCCACTTCTTTGCATTGTCAGCACATGCTTCAGTGCTCTGAGAGTGTTTATAGTGCTGTGAGTTGAACACTTCATGACTGAGAGCAGAACACAATCTTCATCATCACACAAGACTAAACTACAGCAATGAACACAATCAACATCTTCATCTGGACCATTGCACTGTTTATTCAAGGTTGTTACTTTTTAATATAAATATAATATGTTGTTTTGATCATTTTAATATACAAACATTGATTTCTTAAAAGGTGATTAACAAACTAATTGACTTTATTTTCTCTTCTTCAGAATCCAGAGGAGTGACTCTGACTCAACCTGAAGTTAAAACTGTCCAACAGAGTCAAACAGCAACAATAGAGTGTAATATAGATGTAGGAATATACAGCAACGAGTTACACTGGTATCAGCAGAAACCTGGAGAAGCTCCTAAACTCCTGATTAAATATATAAACAGCCGTAATACTGGAACTCCATCTAGATTCAGTGGCAGTGGAACAGCAAGTACTGGACGAGATTTTACTCTGACCATCAGTGGAGTCCAGACTGAAGATACAGGAGATTATTACTGTCAGAGTTATCACAGCAGTGGCTATGTGTTCACACAGTGATAAAGAGTCGTACAAAAACCTCTGTCAGTCAGACGTCACAGTGACTGCACTGATACAGCTGAGAGAAACTGCAGCTGCTGATGGAGGATCACAAACTACACAATATCAAACCTTTCACACACTTTATTCATTTATTATGATGTACTAAATAAACATGAAACACAATCTTATATCTCTTACTAAACTGGTTTACTAAAATGTGGAGAAAATGTGAGTGGTGCTTGTCCTTGTAAAGCCGCTACAATGTAATAATTGCTTCCATTACTTCCACGCTTCACCACTAGAGGAGTGAAGATATTACACATCTTTATATCACTGAGTTCCCGATCTGTCAGCGGGAGAGTTTTCCTGCACTTCATCTAGAAAGAGAAATATCACACTTCACATCAGAAGGCCTACTCTCTCATCCCCGCATAGAAAGACACACGTACGAATGAGACGCTAAAATTAAAATGGTTAAAAGCACCATTTTTAAGGAAAATGTACTAATCACACTGAAGCACATTATGACAGAAACCCTTAAGAATGTTCTAAAACCATAAACAGGTCAAGCAGGAAGTATAGTTAGTCAGGGTCAGGTCGTGTTTCCGCTTGTTTTCTCCCGCAGATTTGTGGAAAGTTCTGATAAGATTTCGTGAAGATTCTGGACAAAGAGTGTTTTGACACCATGCAAGTAAATTTTTTCATCATAGGGTTTTTTCATTTTCTGAGTTGGGTGTGTACGTCACCAAATCTAACTTTATATTACCTTAATCACTGTCTTGTTGGCTAAAACCATTTTGAAACATGTCAGCATCTACTAGCAACTGTTAGCTAGGCTTAACATATGTTTTACACAGCGGGGTTAGATGTAGCTCAGTGTTATAACTAATCCACCAAGTGTACAACGATAATGAAATGAAAACAGGGAGCCACACAACTTTTCAGGTTTGAGTATTTATTTATATATTTATTTTGCCACATTTAAGTTTGTTGGACTTTAACAAACAATGTTGTAATTTAAATGTCAAAGTATGATTTTCCCCCACATTTGTTAACTTTGCATTGATCACTTATTTATTTATTAAGAATATAGCCTGTTTTTCATGCAATAAACCCTTTAAAATGTGATTTTAAGCTAGTTTTTATTATTATTACTGTTATTTTTATTAATAATAATTTTGTATGCAGCTGCCACACACAAATATAATTCATTTACAATATTTGATGATTTTATTTTATTTTATTTTTTTTGCTAAACTGTGCAGCCCTTTCCTATCTCTATCCATGATATTGCTCCATAATAGCAGGATGATTGGATGAGGGATGGATGTATGGATATCTGTCTATACAGATGCACAAACAATATCAAACTATACAGAAAAAATAGTACTGAATTATGTGTTACACACAAGTGTTCAACTTACCCCTCTGTCTGTTACAGTTAACCCCGCATATGGGGTAAGCTGTGACATCTGCACTTCTGTCACTTTCAGTGCAACTGTATGAAAATGGAAGGTCCTAGAAAAAAAAAACGTTAAGTGTTCGTTTGTAGCAGAGATGTGTGTGTTGCTTGTGTAAAAAAGAAAAGAAAAGAAAAAAAGATTAATCTAACTTAATTATTTTTTTTAATAATTGAGCCAAACCCAAAATGTGTTAGGTTGTGCCCCGCTCTCCCCTACTAAGAAAAGCACTGGGTAATATAAGGTAACTACATGGGTTCAGGGTTAGTACCTTATTACCCAGTTATTTCAATTACTACACTGTAAAAAAAATTCTGCTGTGATTTTACAGTAAATTACTGGCTACTAATTGCATTACTTTCACAGTAATTTACATGTTACCTGTTAATGTAAATTATAGTAAAATTACAGTTGTGTATATATCAAATCATTACTGTAATTTTACAGTGCATAACTGTATAACTATCAGCTGTAACTTGTACAGTAATTTACTGTGTTTCAGCTGTAAAAGTAATGCAATTAGTAGCCAGTAATTAACTGTAAAGTTACAATTAAATACAGTAATGCAATGTGATGACAGAAAAGTAGTAGTAAAAAAAGGATTAAACAATGCTTTCCTCAATTGTTTTATTTTTTTACATTTGATACAATAATATGATAACAAACATGTTGCATTAAGATGTTAGGACTACATCCCAAACTCTAACTCGACTGTCACTATTCTCAGAACACAGATTCTAATTCTAATTCTTCCAAATGCAATGACACAAGAACTGGTAAAGGTGAATGTGTATGTATGTTGAATGCATGTTGGCTTGTGAATGTGTGTGTTTTACCTTATGAATGTGCACGGGTCAGGTAATGGGTAAGGACCCAATAAACAAAACTATTAATTTTGTCACGGTTCATGGGTTCACTGTCTCGCCCTCGCTGTGTGCCAGTGTTGTGTGTATTAGTGTTGTGGGCATGAATCGTTATCAGCTGATCCTCATCGAGCACCCTATTTATTGTCTGTGATTTTGCCCTGTCTTTGTCAGAAGGTTGTGAGGCTTCACTGGACCATTGAGCACCCGTCACTTCAGTTTTTGCTGGTTCCCTTCGAGTGGTTCGCCTTCCCGGATCTCTTGCTTCCTGTCTGGATTCTGCCTGGATTATTCTGCCCATTGCGTCCCTGCGTTGCCAGTGCCTCATTAACTCTGTTCATCTACGCTGACCAGCTTCTCTGCTTTTCCTGTTTATAATAAACTGCTGTTTTCTCGCAATTGGATTCTACTCTCGTTCTTTCTATACAGAGCGTGACGAATTTATACTGGCAGCGACCCCAGAAGGATGAGGCAGATTAAGTGTCAGAGCAGGCAGGAGTAGGCAACGAGATATCAGTCCAATAAACACAGCCAGAGGGAAAATCCAAAACAATAGCCAGGTAGAAGTGAAGGTCTCGACCAGAAGGGTAATCCAACATATCCAGTGGCAATATGGCAGGTGAAAATGAAGAGTGCCAACAATGACCAGAGCAAATGGAAAAAAAAGCAGAAAACAAAACTAATACCATTGAGAAGAGCAAGGCAGGACAGGAACAATTAACACAGCAACTCGAGCCCCAACACACAGGTTTCATGACAGTAATAATACACAACACAAAATCTTCTTATGTTGCCATCCATTCAAAATCCACAAGTTTTCGCAATAGAGAACAAACTTGCTGATCGATGCCACCCTGCTTTCTTTGGATTTAGATCCTGTATCAAGGTTGATGCCCAGGAAGCACCTAAGACGACAAGAAAACAGGTTACATTTCAAAGTCTGTGAGATTCTCTATTTCTTTTTATAAATTTGAAAAAGCAGTCTAACATCACAATATATTTTACAGTGATTATTTTTCAATAATCCATCAAGTTTTTCCACATTTGCTGATCACAACAGCACATGCAAAATACCTGTTACAGAGGAGGCTCCCGTACCGCCGCCTCCGCACCACCGGAGGGATCCGTCTCCTGAATATTAACCATTTCCTACCGAACTCAAATTCCCATCATGCCTCTCACCTGGGACTGATTGCGCAACACTCCTGCACCTCATTTACACACACACATAAAAGCCACTTCCACACACCACTTCTCTGCAAAGTCTTGATTTGCCCTGGCCATCATTTCTGAGCGTTATTTCCCGTGTTTGTGTTGTATTTCTGACCTTGGACTGTTTACCTCGTTTTCTGATTGTTATCTGCCTGTCCCGACCCGGACTGTTTACTGGACCTTGCTTATTGCTGCCTGCCTCGACCTCTGCCTGTTACTCTGATCTTCTCTGCGTTTCCTCCATTGCCCTGTCTGCTGTTGATTACCCTGCCTGTCCAACTATTCTAATAAAAGCTGCAAATGGATTCCTCTGAGTCCGGTGCTTCATTACAATACCTTAGGTAAGAGGTGCTCATTCCTGTTGCTGGGACAGATATCCAGGAACAGGAATGAGCACCCTTTAACCTAAGGCATTTTAAAAATAGTTTTAATGTTATGGACAGAAAAACAAGAGTCATGATATAGAGTGAAATAGGATTATTAAACTTCAAAAAGTGACAGTTTAATTAAAGAAATGCAATGCGCGCTTACAAACGTGTAACATAATGCGATTACAAGACACGTGACCAAGTGCACATCACAGAGCCATGGAAAAAGTGAGCGTTTGCAGTTAAAAACTACATAAGTATTGTTTTGTTTATGAAAATGATCAATCATTTCAATTCAGAAGACTTTTATTTGTCGACTGGAATCGTGTGGATTCCTTTCCATTTTGAACCAGCTGAATTTGAAGCTGCAGATAAATAGTCACAAATGTTAAAATGTCATTCACAGAAATACAATGACAGACACAAACTTGTATTCTTTCATTCACATTCCCAGTATAAACTCAATTAGGCACTTCCAACTTCTCAGATCTGCCCTTTCAAATTGCCCCGCCTATCTCTCTTACCGCCACTGAGTTTGCAAGTGCACGAGTTAGTTATGCATCTAATATATCACGAAAATAGTTGCAAAGTCAATGTGTGAAGATTTCAAATTGCAATGGCGGATTTGAGAAGTTGCAAGTGCTTAATTGAGTTTATACTGGGAATGTGAATGAAAGAATACAAGTTTGTGACTACTTTCTGCGAATCTCAAATTCACATCTACATGCTCTGGAGTGTTGCTACTCTTTTACCTTCATAAGATCACGCCGGTGTTGGTGGGGGGGGGGGGAGTTGAAGCTGGCCATTGGGTCTGTGCGGAGGACTGGTCTGGTTCTCGTGGATCTGATCCGATGACTGTGCCGATGACTGTTGTGTCAACGAGGTCTTCACAGGTGTTTGTTTCAAGGTCTCGTCTAGTTGTCATGGTCTCTTCTGACATTCAGAGCTCACTGTGGTCATCTTAGGGTGCAGGTCCAGCATCTGATCTGGATACGGACTAGATCCGGCTGACAACAGTAACCGCGGGATAAGAATGAGACAGAGAGACTAACTGTACGTTCACACCGCCCTGCCAAGGACGCCGGAGAAAGATTCGGGGACGCTCTGATGCTCTGACGTAGATCGAAGTAGACCAATGTTTACAGGATTGCATTCTCTGGAATCCTCTCAGGCGGAGGACTTCTACATTCTGATTGGTCTCACCGGCGGCGGTGCGAACGCACAGTAACATTAGCATAGATGCCATTGTTCATTGTTATGAGAAGTGTTTCCGGTTCTGGTTGAGCTAATTTATGGAGCCTAACAATCCTTTTTGAATTATATTGGATCATAGGGATTTTAATGATATAAATGTGTTATGTTTATGCTAGGTTAAAGAGGTGTGTTTTTAATATAGATTTAAACTGCCAGAGTGTGTCTGCCTCCTGATCAACACTAGGAAGACTTATCTTGTGTCTGCTCCTCGATCTGCTGCCAGCTGGAGGCTGGAGCCACCAGTCCATGATCCCTCGACCTCCATTTCAGCAGCATTAGCTGTGAGGGTTTCTCTGAACTGCATCTTTTAAATAAAGGAATACATACAGTATTGTGAAGTCATTATTAAGGATTAGGTTTTTAAGTGCATAGGTTTGATAAATGTTGTTGTCAGAGTTCATGCAGCAGTATATGCAAAATATCGGTAACAGTTTACAATAAGGTCTCATTTGTTAACATTTGTTAATGTGTTAACTAATATTACCAATATATTTGTTACAGTATTTGGTAACATTAGTTAATACAAATACAACTGTTCAATGTTTCTTCTTGTAGTTCACAGTGCATTAACTAATGTTAACAAATACTGTATAACTTTTGATTTTAAATGTCAAAAAGAAAATGACCTAAGATTAATAAATTCTTAAGTATTACGCATTCTTACTCCGTTAACTAATGTTGAAAACTAATATTAACAAATAAAACCTTATTGTAAAGTGTAACCAAGACTGTAAAAACTGTTGGTGTCAGATTCCAAACAAGTCAAGTCAAGTCAATAGTGGTAGTGGGATCCTCCATAGGGAGAGACTAGTTGGCACTTCAGCACTGCGTTGTCATCGATCCAGGTGAAGGTCCTTCGTCAGATCTGGATACGGCCCGGATCCGGCAGGCTGCAGGAAAACCTCGGGATAAACACAAACACTAAAATTAGCGTAGATGCCATTCTTCTCATGATGTAACGAGTACATCAGGATTTATGGGAAGTGTTCCCGGTTCCGGCTGACCTAATCTATGCAGCCTAATGTCACCGGGGCGGACCTCGGATGACCCGCCGCCACCGGGACTTTAAAGACACCACCACCGCGAGGAGCCGACACCACGGGCCCGCAACAGATGGACGACACAGACACAAGATAAGTTCCGAAGAATAATAATCTTTATTTATCACAAGATATAAAAAGGGCACAAATCTTAATTGAATTCGATGTCTTCTAGGCCTTCGTCATCATGGGGAACTCTCGTCGGTGCACAGTAATGGGATGATGACTCAAGAGCTTACTTCATCAGCAATGCTGCATACTTCAGGACTCAGACAGTAAGTAGGAAGGTAAGGTTCTTCTCAGTACAGGATACTTTCGTCAGTGCACAGTAGGGAGACAGTGACTTAAAAGCTTACTTCATCAGCGATGCTGCATACTTCCAGACTCAGACAGTAAGTAGAAAGGTAAGGATTCTTCTCAGTACAGGATACTTTCGTCGGTGCACAGTAGTGAGACAGTAGTTTAAAAGCTTACTTCGTCAGCAATGCTGCATACTTCCAGACTCAGACATTGAGTAGAAAGGTAAGGATTCTTCTCAGTACAGGTTACTTTTGTTGGTGCACAATAGTGAGACAGTAGTTTAAAAGCTTACTTCGTCAGCAATGCTGCATACTTCCAGACTCAGACATTGAGTAGAAAGGTAAGGATTCTTCTCAGTACAGATTACTTTCGTCGGTGCACAATAGTGAGACAGTAGTTTAAAAGCTTACTTCACCAGCGATGCTGCATACTTCCAGACTCAGACATTGAGTAGAAAGGTAAGGATTCTTCTCAGTACAGATTACTTTCGTCGGTGCACAGTAGTGAGGCCGTAGTTTAAAAGCTTACTTCACCAGCGATGCTGCATACTTCCAAACTCAGACATTGAGTAGAAAGATAAGGATTCTTCTCAGTACAGGTTACTTTCGTCAGTGCACAGTAATGAGACAGTAGTTTAAAAGCTTACTTTACCAGCGATGCTGCATACTTCCAGACTCAAACATTGAGTAGAAAAGTAAGGATTCTTCTCAGTACAGGTTACTTTCGTCAGTGCACAATAGGGAGACAGTAATTTAAAAGCTTACTTCGTCAGCGATGCTGCATACTTCCAGACTCAAACATTGAGTAGAAAGGTAAGGGTTCTTCTCAGTACAGATTACTTTCAGGGCTCAGGCAGAGAAGAGATTAATAGTACTTCACCAGCGTAGCTGTACTCACAGGACTCAGGCAGAGAAGAGGTTAATGGACACTTCACCAGCGCAGCTGTACACTCACAGGGCTCAGGCAGAGAAGAGGTTAATAGTGTTTCACCAGCACAGCTATACACTCACAGGACTTCTAATGGAGGGCAGGGATCATAACTTTCCACAACGTGTAAGCAAGGGTTGGGGCCGCTTCTCAGCAAAAACACCACACTCGTGTTTACTTCAAATCCACAGCGATGAATCAATGTGTATCAATAAGGCAAAAGCACTGCAATTCACTCACACGATAGGGCTGATCAGAGGTCTCAATCCATTCATTACACTCCCATGGGGGGATATTCAATCCTCAGTTCCTCTTCAGCACACTCTGAAACACATAGCTTCCCCAACAGTCAGATTTACATTCACTGTATCCTCTTCAAGCTTTTCAAATGTTTGTAAGATGAAATCAATTCACTTATCTTTCTCTCTCCCTTCACGGCGCAGATCCAATCGATAAATCAGTCCAGCAGATTCCCACAGACGAACTCTGATCCAGCAGACTTCAATGGGCAGCTTGCACCCCAACGAGGCTTCCCCACAGCCCATTACAACTCCCAATGCGGACAATTTCAACAGGAGACCTTCCCATCCAGACAGCTTCCCCGAGCCACTTGTGCCCAAAACTGCTCCGAGAGAACCAGCTCCCGCCCACCGTCAACACGACCACCATCCACCCCCAACGCTTCTCTCAATGGCTCTTTTATGTTTGATTTGTAAAGCGGAAAGCCTATGTGAAGGCTATGTCTCTCTCTCTCGCACCTGCAGTGCATCAGCACCAATCAGGCCGGGCAAAATTCCTGCCACACCCGGAACCGGAGTCGGATGTGTTGCATACAAATCGCTCCCTCAGGAAACTCGTGATTCAGAGGAAGGGTTCCGCTCGCTAGCGCTTTTGTCACCCGTGACACTAACATTAAATTATAGAAGTCTATAATGTATTATGTGAATGCTAGGTCAAAGAGATGTGTCTTTAATCTGGCTTTGAACTGACAGAGTGTGTCTGCTTCCCGGACAATGGTAGGAAGACTGTTCCAGAGTTTTGGTGCTAAATAGGAAAAGGATCTACCGCCAGCAGTCGATTTTGATATTCTAGGTATTAGTAACTGGCCGGAATTTTGAGATCGCAATAGACGTGACGGACTATAGTGCGTTAAGAGCTCGCTCAAGTACTGCGGAGCTAAACCATTTAGTGCTTTGTAAGTAATCAGCAATATTTTAAAATTTATGCGATGTTTAATAGGGAGCCAATGCAGTTTTGACAGAACTGGGCTAATATGGTCATACTTCCTGGTTCTGGTAAGAACTCGAGCTGCTGCGTTTTGAACCAGCTGTAGTTTGTTTATTAAGCGTGCAGAGCAACCACCCAGTAGAGCATTACAATAATCTAGCCTTGAGGTCATGAACGCATGAACTAACTGTTTCCGCATTTGTCAATGAGAGCATATGGCGTAATTTAGATATATTTTTAAGATGGAAAAATGCAGTTTTACAGATACTAGACACGTGACTTTCAAATGAAAGATTGTTATCAAAGAGCACACCCAGGTTCCTAACCGACGATGAAGACTTAACAGAGCAGCCATCAAGTGTTAGACAGTATTCTAGGTTATTACGTGAGGAAGTTTTTTGTCCAATAATTAGAAACTCTGTTTTTTCAGAATTTAGAAGTAGGAAATTACGAGTCATCCAATTTTTTATATCCGCTATGCATTCCGTTAATTTTGTGAATTGATAAGTTTCGTTAGGTTTTGAAGAAATATACAGCTGAGTATCGTCAGCATAACAGTGAAAGCTAATTTCATGTTTCCTAATGATATCTCCTAATGGTAGCATGTACAGAGTGAACAGCAGCAGTCCTAGTACTGAGCCTTGTGGTACGCCATACTGAACTTGTGATCGATGAGACATCTCATCATTTACTGCTACAAACTGATAACAGTCAGATAAGTATGATTTAAACCATACTAGTGCATTTCCCGTAATGCCAACATAATGTTCTAATCTATTTAAAAGAACGTTGTGGTCAATGGTGTCAAATGCAGCACTAAGATCGAGTAACACTAATAGCGAGATACAACCACGATCGGATGATAAGAGCAAATCATTTGTGACTCTAACGAGAGCTGTCTCAGTACTATGGTACAGTCTAAATCCGGACTGGAAATCCTCGCAGATATCATTTCTTTCAAGAAAGGAACAGTTGTGAGGATACTGCCTTTTCTAATATCTTTGACAGAAAAGGTAGATTCGAGATCGGCCTGCAATTGACTAATTCTGTAGGATCAAGTTGCGTTTTTTTAATCATAGCCAGCTTAAAGGTTTTTGGTACGTATCCTAGAGACAAAGACGAATTAATGATATTAAGAAGAGGATCTATAACCTCTGGAAGCATCTCTTTCAGTAGCTTAGTCGGTATAGGGTCTAACATACTGTCACGGTTCATGAATCGGCTGTCTCATTTCTGGTGTGTGTGTGTGTGTCTGTATGTGGGCGTGGTTACTCATTATAGTGATTAGTGTTGCCAGCTGTTATCAATCCCCGTTCCCTTTATATGTGCAGTAATTCCCATCTCATGTTGTCAGATCGTTGTGGTTTCCCCGGTGTCATGTCCTGTTCCCGTGTGGCTCTCTGTTCCCCTGCTGTGGATTTCGTCGTGTGGATTCGTTGTGTTTCGTCACCTCGTCTGGATGTTCCACTGTTTCCTGGTTTCCTGAGCACACTTCACTTCACCACTACCGGAGGCCATCGAAGTCCCTGTGCCACAATCGTCATCTGAGTGTGTTTCCCCGACCTGTGTTTGTGCATTTCTGACCTTTATTAAACGCCTTTTTTACTTGCAATTGCATCCGTTCTGATTTCCTCACAGAACGATCTGAACAAATATGGATGCAGCAAGCGAGTCTCGTCTGAGTGAATTCATCTCCCATAGCATCACGCGTATGGATCAACAAGAGGAGAGCATATCTCACACAGGTCGTGCGGTCCAAGCACTCGTGGCACAGGTGTCCGAGCTCACCCAACAGCTACAACATCTACGAGCTCCCACTGCGCCGCCCACACCGCCCGTTCCCCCACCACCAGCATCAGCGACAGAAAATCAACCTGAGCCTCGTCTACCCATACCGGAGAGGTATTCTGGTGAATCTGAATTCTGCAGAGCCTTTCTCACAAGATGTTCCATGCATTTTGCCTTACAGCCGCGCACCTTTCATAGTGAATCCTCCAAGGTGGCGTTTGTACTGATACTGCTGTCAGGAAAGGCATCTCTCTGGGGAACGGCGGTGTGGGAGAATAAGGACGACTGCTGCACCTCGTTCCAGGCACTCTCCGAGGAGATGAGGAGGGTTTTCGATCGCGCAGCGGCGGGTAAGGAGGCGGCCAGATTACTCGCCGATCTGCGTCAAGGTGAAGGCTCGGTGTCGGATTATTCCATCCGTTTCCGCACCCTGGCCGCAGAGTGCCATTGGAACGAGGAGGCGCAGTGGGACAGATTCCTGCATGGGCTGGCTGACCGCGTTCTTAAAGAGATCTACGTTTTGGACCTCCCTGAGACACTTAATGGACTGGTGGAGCTGGCGTTAAGAGTGGACGCTCGCCTGAATCGGGTGACCGGACTGACACGTCCAAATCGTTTCCAGCACAGCGTGGAGGACCACCAGCCCAGTGGAGCGAGCGCGGTCAGCCCAGTTTTCGACCACGAGCCCATGCAGGTAGGGAGAGCTCGGCTTTCCCGGGAGGAGAGGGAAAGGCGGAGATCCCAAGGACTATGTTTGTACTGCGGCCGGGCTGGTCACTTTATCCATTCGTGTCCGGTAAAAGAACGAGCCCGATAGTAAGTATGAGGCTACTATCGGGTGGGATCTCCGCCGAGAAGACCTCATCACCATCATCGACCCTCCTCCCGGTAAGACTGAGATGGCTAACGTCCACACACAGCACTCAAGCACTACTGGATTCGGGAGCGGAGGGTAATTTCATGGACTTCAATCTTGCACTCAGACTTCAGATTCCCATCACTCCCCTTCCGCACAAAATAACCGTCAACGCACTCAATGGACAGGAACTTCCCCGGATCACTCATACTACCGAAATCATCACTCTCATCACTTCTGGCAATCACACCGAACGCATATCATTTCTCCTCATGGACTCACCACTTGCACCAGTGGTTCTGGGACACCCGTGGCTTACCCGTCACAATCCTCGGGTCGACTGGCGCACTAACACTATTTCCACATGGAGTAACCACTGTCATGAGTCCTGTTTGTTGTCGGCTTGTTCTTCTGTGTCTGGTTCTGTGTTTCAGAGTGAGGCAGCGGATTTATCTAACGTGCCCGCGGAGTACCTCGACCTGAAGGAGGTGTTCAGTAAGTCTCGTGCTGCTTCTCTTCCTCCGCATCGTTCCTATGACTGTGCGATAGATCTACTGCCAGGTAAATCTCCGCCTAAAGGCAAACTTTACTCTCTTTCTGTTCCCGAGAGGGAGGCCATGGAGAAATATATTTCTGATTCTCTGGCCTCTGGATTCATCCAGCCTTCCTCTTCTCCTGCGGGGGCGGGGTTCTTTTTCGTTGGGAAGAAGGATGGTTCTCTGCGACCTTGTATTGATTACCGAGAGCTGAACAACATCACGGTAAAGAATTCTTATCCTTTGCCGTTGATGTCTTCAGCTTTCGAGAGGTTGCAGGGAGCATCCATTTTCACGAAACTGGACTTACGCAATGCATATCATTTGGTTCGCATCAGGAAGGGGGATGAATGGAAAACCGCTTTTAATACCCCCAGGGGGCACTTTGAATATTTGGTCATGCCTTTCGGGCTTTCCAACAGCCCAGCGGTTTTCCAGGCACTCGTGAATGACGTGTTGAGAGACATGGTAGATCAATTCATATATGTTTACCTGGATGACATATTGATTTTTTCCTCGTCTCTCCAGGAACACGTTCAACACGTCAGGCGAGTGCTCCAGAGACTATTAGAGAATGGGCTTTTTGTCAAGGCGGAGAAATGCGCGTTTCATGCACAGTCTGTTCCTTTCCTAGGGTACATCATCTCTTCTGAGGGAGTGCGCATGGATCCTGACAAGGTTAAGGCTGTGGTAGATTGGCCAAGTCCAGATTCCCGTAAGGCCCTACAGCGGTTTCTGGGGTTCGCCAATTTCTACCGGCGTTTCATTCGTAATTTCAGCCAACTAGTCGCGCCTCTGACTGCCTTGACCTCCCCCCGAACGACGTTCAGGTGGTCGAACACTGCCCAGGCAGTGTTCAACAACCTCAAAAGTCGCTTCGTTTCGGCTCCCATTCTGGTCACCCCTGATCCCACACGCCAGTTCGTGGTGGAGGTCGACGCGTCAGAGGTGGGAGTAGGAGCAGTGCTTTCACAACGCGCTTCCTCAGATGACAAGATGCATCCCTGCGCGTTTTTTTCTCATCGACTATCGCCTGCCGAACGTAACTATGACATTGGTAACAGAGAGTTGTTGGCAGTAAAGTTAGCGTTGGAGGAGTGGCGTCATTGGTTAGAGGGTTCGGGGGTTCCCTTTATCGTTTGGACCGATCATAAGAATCTGGAATACATCAGGTCTGCTAAAAGACTCAACTCCAGGCAAGCTCGGTGGGCTCTTTTTTTCGGACGTTTTGATTTTGTTCTCTCGTACCGCCCGGGTTCCAAAAACATCAAACCCGACTCTTTATCTCGTATTTTTGATCCATCCGAACGCCCGGTGACTCCCGAGTGTATTTTACCTGAGAAAGTTGTCATCTCCACTCTGGTATGGGAGGTCGAATCGAGGGTCAAGACAGCCCTAGAAGGGGTAACGCCTCCGCCTGGTTGCCCACCGGGTCGTTTGTTTGTTCCGGAGGGGTTACGGTCCGACGTTATTCGATGGGGTCATTGCTCCAACGTGGCTTGTCATCCAGGAGTGACTCGTACCAGTTTTTTAATTAAACAACGATTCTGGTGGCCATTAATGGCTCGCGACATTCACGATTTTGTGTTGGCTTGTTCAGTCTGTGCCACTGGTAAGACATCTAACCAACCCCCAGATGGGTTACTTCGACCGCTGTCTGTCCCTTCGAGACCCTGGTCCCATATCGCTCTAGATTTTGTCACCGCCCTCCCGCCTTCCAGAGGCATGACGGTTGTTTTAACCGTAGTGGACCGGTTCTCGAAGGCGGCACATTTCATCCCCTTGCCCAAATTACCTTCAGCCAAGGAGACAGCGGTCGCAGTCATAGATCACGTCTTTCGGTTACATGGCCTCCCGATGGACGTGGTCTCTGACAGGGGTTCCCAATTTGTATCCAAATTTTGGCGAGAATTCTGTAAATTACTGGGGGCCACGGTCAGTCTGTCCTCGGGCTATCATCCCCAGAGCAATGGCCAGTCTGAACGAGCCAATCAGGACCTCGAGAGAATGTTGCGATGTTTGGTTGCCAAGAATCCGTCGTCCTGGAGCCAACAGCTTTCTATGGTGGAGTACGCCCACAATTCATTACCAGTGTCATCCACGGGCCTCTCGCCATTTAAGTGTAGTTTAGGTTACCAGCCACCAATTTTTCCGAGTCTGGAATCCGAAGTCGCGGTCCCCTCCGCTCACGCATTCATCCAGAGGTGCCGCCGTACTTGGACTAGAGCCCGTGAGACTCTACTCCAAGCAGGGGGGCGCATGAAGGCCAAGGCCGACCGCCACCGGTCCAAGCCTCCCGTCTACGTCGTGGGTCAAAAAGTGTGGCTTTCTACCAAGAATATTCCACTCCGCTCCGTGTCTAACAAGTTAGCTCCCAAATTCATTGGCCCGTTTCCTGTCACCAAGATTATTAGTCCGGTGACAGTCCGACTCAAACTCCCTCCTGCGTACAGGAGAATTCACCCCGCCTTCCATGTGTCCAAAGTCAAGCCCGTGTTTTATTCTCACATTAATCCGCCTGCCCCGGTTCCCCCCCCGCCGCGACTCGTAGATGGGGAACTTACTTATTCGGTTCGTCGTATTCTGGATTCTAGACGGAGGGGACGCGGATTTCAGTACTTGGTGGACTGGGAGGGTTACGGTCCAGAGGAGAGAAGTTGGGTACCTGCTAGAGACATTCTGGATCACTCCCTTATCGATGATTACAATCGACAGGTAAGGTTATCTGGGAACGCCAGGAGGCGTTCCTAGGGGAGGGGGTACTGTCACGGTTCATGAATCGGCTGTCTCATTTCTGGTGTGTGTGTGTGTGTGTGTCTGTATGTGGGCGTGGTTACTCATTATAGTGATTAGTGTTGCCAGCTGTTATCAATCCCCGTTCCCTTTATATGTGCAGTAATTCCCATCTCATGTTGTCAGATCGTTGTGGTTTCCCCGGTGTCATGTCCTGTTCCCGTGTGGCTCTCTGTTCCCCTGCTGTGGATTTCGTCGTGTGGATTCGTTGTGTTTCGTCACCTCGTCTGGATGTTCCACTGTTTCCTGGTTTCCTGAGCACACTTCACTTCACCACTACCGGAGGCCATCGAAGTCCCTGTGCCACAATCGTCATCTGAGTGTGTTTCCCCGACCTGTGTTTGTGCATTTCTGACCTTTATTAAACGCCTTTTTTACTTGCAATTGCATCCGTTCTGATTTCCTCACACATACATGTTGTAGATTTAGATGATTTAACGAGTTTAGTAAATTCTTCCTCTCCTATAGCAACGAATGAATCAAATTTTTCCTCAGGGAGACTACAATGCACTGCCTGATGCAATACTGTAGTAGACGGTTGCATAGTTATAATTTTGTCCCTGATATTATCAATCTTATAAGTGAAGAAGTTCATAAAATCATTACTGCTGTGTTGCTTGGAAACTTCTGGGCTTGAAGCTTTATTTTTCGTTAGTTTAGCCACTGTTTCAAATAAATACCTAGGATTATGTTTATTTTCTTCTAATAGGGTTGAAAAATAAGCAGATCTAGCAGCTTTTAAAGCCTCTCTGTAAGTAATTGAGCTCTCTTTCCATGAAATGCGAAATACCTCTAGTTTTGTTTTCTTCCAGTTGCGCTCCATTTTTCTGGCTGCTCTCTTAAGGGCCCGAGTGTGCTCGTTGTACCACGGCGTTGGACTATTTTCTTTAATCTTCTTTAAGCGCAACGGAGCAACTGTGTCTAAAGTGCTGGAAAAGAGAGAGTTAAACGTTTCTGTTGTAATATCAAGTTCTTCTAAGCTATCTGGGATGCTGAGATGATGAAACTGATCAGGAAGATTATTAATAAAGCAATCTTTAGTGGCAGAAGTGATAGGTCTAACATATTTGAAACACGGAGTCGGCTTTGCAGCCTTGGCTAAATGCAAATTACACGAGACTAGATAATGATCTGAGATGTCATCGCTCTGCTGCAGAATTTCAACGGCATCAACATCTATTCCATGTGATAATATTAGATCTAGAGTATGATTACGACGATGAGTAGGTCCTGACACGTGTTGTCTAACTCCAATTGAGTTTACAATGTCTTTAAATGCCAAACCCAATGCATCTTTTTCATTATCGATGTGTATATTAAAATCACCAACAATTAGTACTTTATCTGCAGTCAATATTAATTCTGATAGAAAGTCCGCAAATTCTTTGATAAAGTCTGTATGGTGCCCTGGTGGCCTGTATACAGTAGCCAGCACAAATCTCAAACGTGATTTATCGTTTACACTATATATTTTTACATTAAGCACCAATGCTTCAAAATAATTATATTTAAAACTTGATTTCTTAGTGGTTTTGAAACTATTACTATAAATTACAGCAACACCACCCCCTTTGCGTTTCAGACGAGGCTCATGTTTATAACAGTAATCTTGCGGGGTTGATTCATTTAAAGTAATGTAATCGTTTGGTTTTAGCCAGGTTTCTGTCAAACACAGCACATCTAGGTTATTATCTGAAATCATATCATTAACAATGAGTGCTTTTGAAGTAAGCGATCGAATATTCAGCAACCCAAGCTTTAGCATTTGCTCATCTGTATTATAGCTGTTTTTTATTTGTTGAACATCAATTACATTTTTAACCTTAGATAGGTTTAAAAAATTTTTGGATTTCCAAAATCGGGGAACAGACACAGTCTCTATATGATGATAGCTAGGTGAAAGAGGCTCTATGTGATGGGATTTATCTGACCTGGGTGACGCGAGGCCGCTAGCAGACGGTTGGTTTAGCCAGTCTGTCTGCTTCCTGACCTGGTGCCCAATTTGTCATGTTTGAGCTCTAAGACTATGAGCCATATTACTAGATAGAAGAGCAGCACCATCCCAGGAGGGATGAATACCATCTCTTTTCAACAGGTCAGGTTTGCCCCAAAAACTTTTCCAATTGTCTATGAATTCTATATTATTACACGGACACCACTCAGACAGCCAGCGATTCAGTGAACACAATCTACTAACTATCTCATCACTCCTGCGAACAGGAAGGGGGCCAGAGCAAATTACAGTGCCTGACATCATACTTGCAAGTTCACACACCTCTTTAATATTAATTTTGGTGATCTCCGACTGGCGGAGTCGAACATCATTAGTGCCGACATGAATAATGATCTTAGAGAATTTACGATTAGCATTAGTCAGCACTTTTAAATTTGCTTTGATGTCAGGCGCTCTGGCTCCCGGCAAACATGTGACTATGTTCGCTGGTGTCTCTATTTTCACGTTCCGTGTGATCGAATCACCAATTACTAGGGCACAATCAACAGAATTCTCAGTGGGTGTTTCACTGAGCGGGGCAAATCGATTTGTTGTGGTAATCGGAACGGAAGAGTGGTTTTTTGATCCGCGACTAGAGCGATCCCTCACTGTCACCCATTTGCCCGGCTGCACAGGCTCTACTTCAGCTGGAACCGAATCATGTAAAGAGTTCACTATGCTATGCGCATCCAAAATAGTATCTAAAGCTCTAGCACTCTTACTATCCTCAATTAAAGTTTGGATGCGTGTCTCTAATTCTGAAATCTTCTCTGTCAGCCTAACTGTCTCCTTACATTTATCACATATAAATCCTATATTGCCAACAGAGAAGTCTATGCTAAACATGTGACATGAAGTGCAGGTGACAATAACAGGACAAGACATTACTCACTGTGTTTGTTGACTGATTATTACTTACCTGAGCTTTTATTAACTCAAAGGCGCGAGCGCGCGAGAGAAAAATAAATAAATAAAACAGCTGAGCGCACGGGTGGCGCGTTAACAGGCTAGCAGTAGCGAATTAGCGTGTTGTGCTAGTAGTAATGGAAGCTAGCGATGTCAATCTGAGATGTTGGGTAAGCTGTATTTAGTATAAACAACTACAAATTGTAGTAAATGATGGTTCAAAACAAAGTAATACGAGGCTAATGCTGCGTTCACACCAAACGCGAATAGCGCGTCAAATTCGCGCCTGCCGCGTCTAGTTATACGCTTGACCTTTTTGTGTTAATTCGCGCGTCAAGAGCGAAATTGACGCGCGTAAAATCAAAAGTTTGAAATGAAATTTACGCGCGTCAGAGGCGAAATCCGGAGGCGAAAGTTTCGAAACCTGTTGGCGGCCATCTTTTTATCGTTTATCGAGCATTAGCAGTAGCATTAATCGAGAGAGTCACCGCTCGTATATGCTCTGGAGAGCAGAAACAGCTGCGTAGGGGACATCGTCGCTGTACTCGGGTCCACCAGACCCTCCGGAGGGTTTCAGGAGTTTCACAATTTGCTCCAGGAGGTAGGTTTGGTGGACCTAACGGTGAGGACGCTGACGAGGACAGCGTAGGCCGTATAAGCCTCGGCCTCGAGTGGTCGCTGCATGACGAGCCCGCGCTGTACAGCCCGGCGTGAGGTTCACCCTCGCCCGCACCTAATCTGTCATTTATTTTTGTTTTGATAATAAATGGAGCCAGCCTCCAAAAGTGAAACCTGTCCTGTGATTTTTTTTTAAAAGGTTTTTATACACTAAATTGTGTTTGTTGTCTTTACATTAGATTAATAAAGTTTCATATAATCTAGAATAGATATGGAATAAATAGCATTCAATAAAAAATGAGTATCTCTCATATTGAAATCGAGTTTTTATGTGAAAGATTTGCTTTGTTGTGCATTTTAGTCATATTACAAAATAATTTATTGAGGCCAAACATAAAATAACATTATAAACTGTCACTTCACCACGTGACAGCAGCAGCAAGCAGGCTCCTGATTGGTTAACGCGGCGCGAATTGACGCAGAAGTTCAGATTTTTCAACTCGGGCGGCAGACGCGAATTCGCGTCAAACGCGTGAATGCACAAATAGCACTTATAAAATCATTCGCGCATAACGCGCTTAACGTGCAATTTGCGCTATTCGCGCGAACTTGACGCGCGAATGAGGCGTATTCGCGTCTACCGCGCCGCGCTCTACGCCTCATTCGCGCCGCAGGAATTTTTTACGCGCGAAACGCGTCTTTGCATTGACTTAACATTGAAATCACTCGCGCCTGACGCGCTATTCGCGTTCGGTGTGAACGCACCATAAGACGGAGCTTACAGCACCGAAGCAAACACACTCACAGCAGGCAGCGAGGCAGACAGGAGCAATCGATCAGCGATCCAACCATCCAGTGATGATGATGATTAACTGAACACAGGTGAATGAACTGAACTAATGATGATGAACTAAACTAATGATGACAGGCACATCACAGACAAGAAACAGAACAGAAGAAAACAAACTAGAGTCCATGAAAGACGTGACAGCAATAACGTACGGCAAATTTACAGTCCCCAGGTCAGTTGTCTTTTGTCAAAGATTTTGCATGTTTATTTAGTCAGTTATTTTTTAATGATGTTGGTGTCTATTTAACTTCTTCATATTTTTGCAAATACTTTTGAGATGTCGTGATATAATTTTGAGACTATATCGCCCACCACTACAACCCTCATATTTTTCACATAAATTGACAAATTAGCAAAATTAGTGTTAACAATAATATTGATGCATCTTTGCAGTTCTACAATTTAAAATACACTACTTTTGCCATTAATTACATTATGCAATAACTAAAACGCCTAATAACATAGAACTACAGTACAATTATCTTACTACACATTAGGTACATACACTCACAATTTGTTATTTGTTTTATTTCTCCCTCAAAAGTAAACAATTAAGTACAAACCTAACTTTTGCCAGCACTTTTAACATTATTTTCCTTATCCAAACCATGTACAAACATAAATATCTTACCCTTTGATACTCGCGGGGATCCTTCAAAATGTAATCAACTTTCACATCTTCAACAACTTCATGCAGCGTCTCATCGAACACAAAGTCCAGCTGTCGAACACACCTTATTGATGAAGATGAATTCACCATAATGTCCATGTCTCCTAATAATAAGCAACAAGCAATATATTACATTTCTACATGAACAAATATTTCACATTACACCTAATTTCACTTTGTATTGAACAAAATCTCAATCCTTCACAATAACAATTGACTGATACAATAAAATAAATAAATAAAATCCAATTATATCTAATATATTAATAAAAAATAACATTAAATATATTTCATTTATAAAACACATAGTACATATTAATTAAAACAATCTCCCTTCCCTTAACAATTCAAACAAACTTTTAAAATATTCCCTTGTCAAGCCCTAAACACAATTGAGATATTGAAGCCAAAAATTATCCTTAATTTTGAAATAATGTAAAACACATTGCGGCAGCATGCAGATATAGGCAAGACGGCTCGCGTGCCTATTGGCTGTCCTGCGGAAACTGCAGCAGCCTATCGAGAGTGGCCCTCGTGCAGTCAGATCCAATTGGGGGCACTTCGCGCCCACTGCGTCACGTCCCGCCGAAACAGGCGTGGCCTGGGCCTATAAATATAGCTCGATGGGCTGGTATTATCTGATTTTTGTTATCTCTTCAGCGAAGCGCACGCATCGCTGGATCCGGAGAGGAAGAAGCCGCGCCGTCTGAGAAAGCCTTCTGCGGGACGAACCTTTGCATCTGAAGCCACTGGCTCAGTCCCCTCTTAAGTTCAGGCGACTGGAAATATCAATATTGCAGTATACGAGCCTGTTATAATACATGCACGCCTGCAAACTAACGCTGACGCAAAACATGACGCTCTCTGGCTACTCACCCCTCTTCCCGCTCTCTCTCTCTCTCTTTGCTTGTGCCGCGCAAACTGCGCTGTTCACAAGGGATGTCAGAAGCGGACGGTCACGCGGCTAGCTCTCTTTACGTTACAAGAAAGCTACCCCGCCCTCGCGCCCCGTTCGGCGCTCAAAGTCTTCCTAGCCCGCCTAGGAAAACGACGGTGTTCAAGTCCCGCTGCGGCCAGACTTTGGTGTAGCCAATGCCGGAAAGAAGCGATCAACGTCATTTTCGCGCGAAGAAGAAAGCGACATAAACAACAATGGATGACATACAGCAGATCTTGTTCTTGCTTCTCGGCATGTTTGTCACAAGAAGCCAAGCGCCGACATTAGGCGTTTCTCAATACCAAGTACGCAAAGTTCAAACTTCCCAAGTCCGTTAAGAAAGTTAAATAGCTTAAATATATAAAGTTATGAAACTTCAGATATACAGAAGAAGAATTATATCTCATGTTTAACCACTACAGAGACGTCAGAGTCAGCGGCAAACGTCAGAACGACTAGCCGAGGAAAGGCTGTTCCAGGCGGGGTACATGAGCGCAGAGTGCCCGCTGATCACCTGGATCTCACAACCTGGATCAAATTTTCTCGCCTGAAAAGCTCTTAAAACTACATTTTGTGACACAATAACAGTGGTATTATATTTCAACTGTATATTAAAAAATGGTGCTTCTTATGTTGTCCTTCTCCTTGTTGACGATACTCTGTCAACCAATCAATGTCCTGCAGTGAGTCTAGCTCCACCCTTTAGTACCGTACCACTGTGCTAGGAACCCCAACGGAAAGGTAGCGAAAAAATGGTACGGTTCGGCATTTTGGTACCATTCACAACTTTTGACAGTGGAAACAGAAATAATTGCGTACTGTACCGTACCGCTCAGTGGAAACGAGCCATAACTTTAAACAGAACGAGTACTTTTTCTTGAAGTGCACATTGTAGATCATAACAGAAATTAGCACAGCCAAAACTGATGAATGATTGAAACCTCTTCCAGCAGCGGTCGGGACGAGTAGAGCGCAGTCTGGACGGTTTAGAAGTTGCAGATGTCCTGATCAGGCCAGTGTGCACATGATGATGGACAGGAGTCATAGTCCCATACTCCCTTTCAATGAAGTCATTCAACTGTGCTCTCAGAGTTACAGTTATATTCATAAAGAGCCTTCGAGTCCCACCAGGTGTAATCCACGTTTAGAGAGTTGGGTCACTCTCCCACTCTTTACTGTAGATACAACTGTATATTTATGCCACTTTGACACACTGATCACTCGAATATACAGCTACAAATGATCTCACTAAAAACCCGTCAGTCATGAATGATCACATCTGATTGCTGATCTCTGATTGGCTGAATCAGATCTGCAGTGGGCCGGTGTATTTACACATCATGATGACTGATTTTATGGACAACATGCACACTTGAGTTTTGTTTATTAACCAATTAGTCTATAAAATGCAGGTGTTTGAAAACCGCCAAACCAATTTTTACCAGAACAATCAAACTCAAAACTGCCCAAATCTGGCAGCACTGGCTTCATGTCGTTACTGTTTCCAAATGTCACTGGTTCGTCACTAGGGGGCGATGATCTCTGTGAACCCATGAACCACTGTCTATTTCATTTTACCTGATCTCAGATCAGTTTTTAAATATTAATGTTTATTGACACATTTTTATAATAAAAAATGAGTTGTAGTTAAAAGTGTCTAATTGGTCTGATTACCAAGCTCTCCATAAAACAAACAAAACAATTTAATAAACTAACACATTATTACACATATTATAAAGACATTTCATATTTACTGGTATTAGATGATTTGGTAATTGCATTGAATAGATTAGACTTTAAATTAAAACATTTGCATTTGGTGTGTAAAAGGTGTTTTTATGCTGAGTTTCCGCTGTTCTGACCAGCGTGTGGCGTTTCCAGAGCTTCAATACAGTGAATCATTATGCAAATCAATCGGTTCAATGGTTTCTAAAAGCTTTGTTTCTCCATCACTAGAGCAACATGATTCTGGTTCACTCTTGAGTTGATAACAGCAGGCCAGAGAGCAAACTTTGCCTGGCCCACCTCCACTTCTGGCTGGGTCCCCGGCCCAAAACTGGCCCAACACACTGAACATGGACACACAGAGCTTCCTCTGGCCCAGATGTGGCCCACACCCTGTAAAGTGACTCTTATTGACTGATATGGCCCAGGTCTGGCCCAGGCACTGTAAGACAGATCTGGCTGAGAGTCGGCTGGGCAGAAACTGGCAGTGAAACACAAACTCAACCAAGAGTTTTTATTATAAAATTAACAAATACACTTTAATATAAACATGTATGAACAACACACTGATTCTTCATTTGTGATCATGTATTAGTTATGATTTTCATAACATTTTCATATATATTTACATCATTGTCTATAAATGTAATGATTATGCAACAATTAGTGTCAGAACGGCTGATTCTTGATCTTGATCTTTTTTTATTATATTTTTATTTTCTAAACTTTTTAATCTCCTATAAATGTAATGATCAGTTTGTCTGCGCTGCTTCACTAAAGCAGAAGTGAAAGTGTTCCAGTCCAGATCATGTAACCAATCAGAGAGTGAGACTGAAACCCCATTTGCATTGTCAGGGTGGAGTGATTGTGATCCTCTCAGAATAGAGCAGCTCTGTCTCCAGAGACCATGTTCAAACCCCAAGAGCTTTATTTGACATTTACTGCTACATCAACCTTCTGAAAAGCACCTGCATCTTCATCTGTTAGTTGAATGATGTTGTCAGACACAAAGTGAACTTGTTGAGAAGCTTTATTGAATGTTGCAGCAAACACAGCAGATTGAAAGATCACACACACACACACACACACTCTTTCAGTATTGAGTTGTAAATCACTACAGCTGCAGCACTAGACTCATGTGAATCCTGCCTGACACAGGACACTCAGATACGGCTCATCTTCAGGAGAGAAACATCAGCACTCAGAGCTCTTGTGGAACGAGACCTCATGAGGAGCTCCATCATGTGTTACTCTGCAGACGTACAGCTCTCCCGCTTCCCAGCGTGCTTTGCTGAGGGTCAGGACGCTACTGCGGCTGTAGCGGCCGTCCTGCTGGCTCTCTGCGCTGGTCAGAACCCCCTCGGTGACCTCTGACCCGTCCAGTGTCCAGCTCACCAGCGCCCCCTGTGGAGAGTAAGAGCTGAGCAGGCAGAGCAGTGCGGCTGAGTCTCCAGAGATCTGCAGAGAAGAGGGCAGCAGCAGAGACACTGAGGGCTTCACTGTGGGACCAGCTGCAGGAGACAAACACAACACATTCACACACGCACACACACACACACACACACAACACTTTATTTAAAACTTTCATACATATTGCATTATAAAAGTATTTTAATGTATTAATTATGCACTGCTATATACATTAAAATGCATGTATGATCTCATCAATAAGTGTAACAGCAGTTATAACACATATTATCTATTATCAGGCCGATCTGACTGCTTTAATTCCAGCAATTATTCACTCTGAACATTAATATCTTACATTTTGAGATATTCACCTGAACTGAAAATGTAACTCAATTTCAAACAGAGTTAAAACACAATTGAATCACACAGAATGAACAAAACACTGAATTATAAGCACAACATGAGCAAAAGAGATTCAGTATCATTGACTGAACTACAGAAAGCAGCAACATTTACATTCTGATGTCAAATCTCTTTTTCCATGTATGATTTCTACAATAAAAGATGAACTAAATATGAACTCAGTGTAGAAATAAATGAAGGAAAAACAAACCTGTAATAAACTGATTAAACTCATAGTGAGACACAGTGTGGAAATATGTTTAGAATTGTATTATTTTTTGTTGTTGAAAGGAATAATGCTATTCTTATAATAATATCATTGTTTTAGATTAAATAATTATACAAAAATATCAGTAACACTTTATTAAAAGCCTTTATACATATAACAAATAGTATAAAACATTTTAACTTTGGTTACAGTTATTTATGAAAACATATATGACATTATAACATACGCTATTGATACCTTTATAATGCATTATACATAAAGACTTTAAGTAAAGTATCACCACAATATCTAATAATCATTATTATTAATAAATGTTGTTCTTTTTTCAACTATAAAAAACACTTTCTGAAATATAAATTGTATTTTGATTTAATATGTAATTAAATAGACTTACATTTGATCACCAGTTTAGTTCCTCCACCGAAAGTCCACCACAGTGATACAATCTAATGAAACGCTCGTACAAAAACCTCTATTCCACTCGAGTGAACACACACTCCAGCAGAGAGAGAGAAACAACACTTCAACACACTGATATTAGAAGATCCTCAGCTCTTCTCAACACTCACTCATTCAGATTTGACTAAATGCTTTCTGATATAACACTGTTTAAAGAAATATATTTGATGAGCTGTGACCTCTGAGGTGACCTTTGACCTCTTTGATCATGGATGATGTTGTGGAGTTTCTCATAATGATGCTTCTGTTCTTCATATGCAGATCAATCATCATGATTCACAGAAAAACCTGCAGCTTCAAATAAATGAATCAATAATTCTGAACATTTCAGATGCACATTGTTTAATATATAATGACCTGATTATGAGTCCTGATGAACTTCATGCATGTGGAAAATGTGGGAAAAATAGACATCATGAAAATATTTCCCAGAGAGCAACATGTCAACATTGATTCCAAAGACCATAATGGACTTTTTTTTAAACTTTTTTTTCTGGTTTACTCTAAATATAGTAAAACTTGATTTAATTAGTTCTCATTGTTAACATGCTTTTAAAGGTGCAGCACAGAACTGTACTCATAAATAAATAATTATGGCGTTTGACACATATGTTTAAAATTATCTACACTCATGTTTCGCCAGTCATTTCAGTGGCCTAGAAATATCTTCGTTGATCCCTCTTTATGGTGTTGAGATCACATGACTGATTTCTGCTCACTTTATCTTGGTAGCAAATTATCAGAAACAATTACTTGATATAAATGAAACTGCATGACAGTGAAAAGATTATTTCTACAGCGGCTCTGAAAACTGAAAATGTAAAGACGTCAATATAAAGAACCTTAGTGTCTTATCAGCCACATATAAAATATTTCACAATTAATCACTAAATGGTTCAATAACATTATTCTGAAAGTAAAATCTTCTATGTAGAGTTTATGAGTTTGTTATCAGCACAAGCTGTTGTAAATCCTGCCCACTTCTTTGCATTGTCAGCACATGCTTCAGTGCTCTGAGAGTGTTTATAGTGCTGTGAGTTTAACACTTCATGACTGAGAGCAGAACACAATCTTCATCATCACACAAGACTAAACTACAGCAATGAACACAATCAACATCTTCATCTGGACCATTGCACTGTTTATTCAAGGTTTGTGTAATACAGTTCCCTTTCAAGGGAACTCGCGCTGCGTCAAGCGCTGCGGGAACGCCCCTGCGTGATTGCGTCATGAAGCACTCGTGAAATCAGTCCAATGGCGTGACGGGACGTCATAGGCGGGTGACGTCATTGACCAGGAAACTATAAAGCACCCCCAGACCAAACAATGACAGCTTCTGTGTCTTCACAAGCGCTCTATGTGAAATCGTATCTGTCTATTTGATGTGTGTTTGTCTCTCTATATATATATTATGGAAGGAAAGCAGCAGTTTAACCCTCTGGGGACCAAGGTGTTTTTGGAGCCCTTGAGATGTTCTGACATGCCTTGAAATTTGTGCTTTTTTCAGTTATTTATAAACATGTTAATGGCAAAGGTGTAAAATCACTCTATATAGCACAAACAGGGCTACCAAAATATGCGGGCAACGTGTATGTAGATGTTTGTATTTTTAAGAGAATAATGTTTATGCGTGGTTATTGGAAAAAATAAAAATGAAAGTGGCTGAATTAAGACCACAAAACACATATTAAATATGTGTCCACAAGACTTTTGTCTAATTGATGTTGTACCTTTGAGTACTGGCTTCAAAATTATGTGAAAATAGTCTTGCTTTATCGTTCACAAAAAAAAAATACATTGATTTAAATGGTGTAAAACAGGTTTTGCTTGGAAAGCCAATATGCAAGGGGGGCGTGAAGGAGTAGTTTACACCTGGGTTGTCCCACCCACTCTGCATAATGACTCTGCATAATAAGCCATTCATTCAGGTGTGACACTGACTGAGCCACAATGCAAGGACAATGTATTTAGAAGAATACTTATATTGACCATTTAAGATTTCGCTTACATCTATCTTGTAAATATGTTTAGCTATTTTATTAAAAATGTTACAATTACAACAATAATTACAATTTCAACAATATTTCAAGTGTACTCTTTCTTTGTAAAAAAAAAAAAGAAAGAAAAAAAAGATTATAGGCCTACATTTTATCATATGTATTCATTAGTTTGAATATAGCCAACATTGGAACATCTAACATCTTAGTCTATGACTTTATTTTTGACAAAAATAGTGTGACTAACGCCTGACTAACGTTGTTTTATTGAAATATCAGGGCATATAAATGTTAATTTACGTTGCTTATACAAATACATTTTATTTCAACATATTCCAGTCGATTTTTACTCATCTCAGTAGGCTATGGCAAAGCAGTTTATTCTTTCACACACAGACACGCGATTCATATTTAGGCTAAACACTCTTTACAAATATGTACCCTTCATTCATCTCACAGAAACGCGAGTCATATTATAGAAATGCGATTCATCTTTTTGCGGTTTATAGGCCTACACTAACGTTATTCCATAACGTTATTCCACACTTGAGAAAAGAAAACAGCCTACCTCACTCCTCAGCGCGATCTGCTGCTCATATCAGGAGATATTTCTCCTCATCAGCACTGTGGAAACTTTTCTCCATAAAGGCTATATTATGTCTCACTCGCGACGCGCTTTGTTTACAGCTGATGTGGGGGCGTTTCACAGACTGAAATGGTTCTCAGAATTTGCATTTGAATAGCGCGCGCTCTCCGGGGAGTGGTCAAATTACTGTGAATCATCTCGTAATGAGGTCGACTGGAGTCGCTCTCTTTGTATACAGATTACAGAAACTAAGAATATTTGTTTTTTATATAAATGACTTCAATTAAAAGCTGCGATCTCAAGCTTTATGCCCGTGGGTCTGTTTGCCTGTTTGACTGAATTTTCGCGGAGTTATAGATCATTTTCGAACGCGTTTCAAACGGGAGTTTACTGACAGAGAGAAGGCAGAAATCGCATCATCTTAATTTTTCTTTATTTGTCAAAAAGCAAAACACTTTATTTTTATTGTGAGTATACAGAAAAAAAATAGAAACTGAACAGGATCGATTGATGTATTACACGAAAATGAAAGATCAAAATTAACAGAGCATTTAGTGTTTATTTTCATTGCTAAAAAAAAAAAACGAGCAAAACGCGCGGGCGCGTTTTTGGTCCCCAGAGGGTTAAGCAGTGTGTCACTCCCTGCCCTCGTTTTATTACGGGTGGGGATACACACGAGCTTTGTGTGATGTGTTTGGGACTGGAACATGCCCAGTCAGCTCTCGAGGGGGCTGGCTGCGAGCATTGTGAAAGGTTGTCAATGAAAACTCTCCGGTCCCGCCGAGCGCTCTTTGAGGAGGGCGCTTTGGCTCGCGTTCCCCAGGGCTCGGGTCCCGCTGCTGCTGAGGCACGGCGAAGACGCTAGTCCTGGGGTTCGCAGATGGATTTAACGGCGGGGTTAGAGACGGGTGATCCCCTATCTCTTCCTTTAACCGTTGAATCCGACGCTTCAGTTTGCGAGTCAGAAGCACGCGCTGCGGTTTCTTCTGCTCGCGCTGAAGCGCAGGTGCATCAGCACTCCAGTTCTGAGGAACTGGATGTTGTGAGCCTGAGTGAAAATGAGTTTACACAATCACACACAATTACACACACACAAGAGGAGCTTTTGGAGGTTGTCACTCGTGCTGTTGCTAGATTAAATCTGGACTGGCCAGCCGGTGAACAGGAATTGGGTCAAACAAAAAGTAAATTAGATGAACGATTTCTGCCAGCTAGATCTCAACCTCCAAAGCGGGGCTTGCCGTTCTTTCCTGACCTCCACACCGAGGTGTCGAAGTCATGGATTAGACCAGCATCATTCAGAGTTTTTAACCCAGCGACGTCTGAATATTCAAATATAGTAGGGTTAAAAGAACATGGTTATGCGGTGATGCCTCAGGTGGAAGAGACGCTTGCTAGCTATCTCTCCCCTGAGTCTGCATCATCGCTGAAAGCCCCGCAGCTGCCCACTAAACCAGTGAGAATGACATCGGTTTTAGTGGGTAGGGCATACTCAGCAGCAGGTCAGGCAGCCGCCAGTTTACACACTATGGCTGTCCTACAGGCATATCAAGCTGATCTTTTAAAAGATATAGATGATGAATGTGAGGAAGTGGGGAGAGAAACGATCGCGGAGATCAGGAGGGCAGCTGATCTGTCTCTTCGGGCCACCAGGGAAGCGGCAAAATCTATCGGCCGCTCTATGGCAGCAATGGTGGCCAAGGAGAGGCATCTCTGGTTAAATTTGTCTGACATTAAGGAAAGAGATAAAAAGTTTTTGTTAGATGCTCCTGTCTCCCCTACCGGTCTGTTTGGTGACTCAGTGAATTCGGTTGTCGAACGATTTCAGGAAGCGAAAAAGCAGGCAGCCGCATTTCAAAAGTTTCTTCCCCGAAAAGTCTATGTCTCTGGGGCTGCTGGGCGGGAGCAGCCCCAGCCGAGTATGTCCTCCTCTCACAGAGCTCAGCAGAAGGTGAGCGTGGCTGCCCGTGCTCCCCCACAGAGAGACTGGGGACCGGGACAGCGCGCTCAGCCAAGGTCTTCCCGAGGTAAAGCAGATCTGAGGACTGTTATTATCTCCAGGAAGGCCTCGGCGAAGAAGCCCTGACGCCAAGGGTGTCAGGATTTCAAGGGCAGTCCCCTCCGAGGGGAGTCGGTGTGTCGAGGCACCCGTTTCCTCTCGGTGCCCTCAGGGGGCCGTGTTGCCAACCCTGCCACCTCCGGTGTTTCAGGGCGCAGCGGTCCTCAGCGAGTACTCATCTCCATGTCCGCCCGGAAACGTAGCGGCATGGGGAAGCTCGCACCCTCTGAGGAGGGTTCAAAGTGGGTCAGTTCGGTTGCTTCCTGCCGGTGCGCCGTTTCAAGTCGCCGAGCTGGCCGCTCAAAGAACACCAGAGACCAGCCTCGAGAGGCTGGTTCCCTTAGTAGAGTATCTGGTAGCGTGGAAACTTCTGCCAAATGTCTCAGATTGGGTCCTGCGTACAGTAGAAAAAGGGTACAGAATTCAGTTCGGGTCATGCCCACCCAGGTTCAGTGGAGTAGTACACACGGTAGTAAACTCCGAGCAGGCTCTGGTGATGGAAGGAGAAGTACAGACGCTTTTGCAAAAAGAGGCTATAGAGAGGGTTCCTCCCCACAGCAGAGAGTCAGGGTTTTACAGCCCGTACTTCATAGTTCCAAAGAAGGGTGGAGGGCTGCGGCCCATTCTAGATCTGCGCCAACTAAATCGGGCAGTCAAGAAATTAAAATTCAAAATGCTCACGTTGAAGCAGATTGTGTGTCAGATCAGGTCCGAGGACTGGTGTGTCACGATAGACCTAAAAGACGCATATTTTCATGTCTCCATCCTTCCGCAACACAGGAAGTTCCTCAGGTTCGCTTTCGGGGGCGAAGCGTACCAGTATCGGGTTCTTCCGTTCGGCCTAGCACTGTCACCCCGCACGTTCACGAAGTGCGTGGATGCAGCTCTGGCTCCCTTGAGACTCCAGGGCATCCGCGTGCTGAATTATATAGACGACTGGCTCATTCTGGCGCAGTCAGAACTTCAGGCGGCCCAGTATCGAGATGCTGTGCTAGCCCATATGAAGACGTTGGGGTTAAGGCTAAATGTAAAGAAAAGCGTGTTAGTTCCACAACAGAATACCACTTTTCTGGGCGTAGTATGGGACACAAAGACCATGAGAGCCCGTTTGGCGCCCGCCAGGATAAAAACGATCCTGGAAGCCGTGCGCAGGTTAAGACTAGGCCAGTCACTCACTGTAGTACAGTTTCAGAGAATCTTGGGTTTGATGGCAGCAGCGTCCAACGTGATTCCTTTTGGCCTGCTGTACATGAGACCCTTACAGTGGTGGCTCAAGACCAGGGGGTTCTCCCCGAGGGGAAATCCATTTCGCATGATCAAGGTCACGCGGCGATGCCTACGTGCCTTAGTTATGTGGAAAGATCCTTGGTTCTTGTCCCAGGGTCCGGTGTTGGGAGCTCCTTGTCGTCGCTTAACGCTAACGACGGATGCTTCCCTCACCGGTTGGGGGGCGACCATGAGTGGTTGCTCGGCTCGGGGTCTGTGGAGCGACTATCAGCTTTCCTGGCACATAAACCAGCTGGAGATGATGGCCGTGTTTCTGGCACTCAGACACTTTCTCCCAGACCTCAGGGGCCATCATGTGTTGGTTCGCACGGACAACACAGCGGTGGTCTCCTATATAAATCGCCAAGGGGGTTTACGATCTTGCAGGCTTTGGAAATTGGCACATCGAGTTCTGATTTGGGCCCAGCGGAACTTGCTCTCAGTTCGAGCACTGTATATTCCGGGTTACATGAACAAGACGGCAGACTCTCTGTCGAGACAGGGAGTGGTGCCGGGGGAATGGAGACTCCACCCCGAGGTGGTGGAGCTCCTTTGGAGTCGATTCGGGCAAGCTCAGGTGGATCTGTTTGCGTCTCGAGAGACAACGCACTGTCCCCTATATTATTCCCTGACGCACCCAGCCCCCTTGGGGTTGGATGCCATGGTACAGACATGGCCGAGGCTATGTCTGTATGCCTTTCCCCCCCTGGCGTTACTGCCAGGAGTTCTGGAGAGAGTTCGCCGGGACGGGGTTCGGCTCTTATTGATAGCCCCGTTCTGGCCGGGCCGAGTATGGCTGTCGGACATTGTGTCCCTCCTCGAGGGTCCTCCATGGGAAATCCCGGTCAGGAGGGACCTTCTCTCCCAGGCGGCGGGGTCAGTGTTGCACCCGCGTCCGGAGTTGTGGAGACTGTGGGCCTGGCCTCTGAGGGGGATCAGCTCATAGGCTCAGGTCTTTCTACTGAGGTAGTGGAGACCATGTTGCAATCCAGAGCTCCTTCCACGAGGAGGCTCTATGCCCTAAAATGGAGAGTTTTCGTTGCCTGGTGTACAGGCCAGTCTGTGAATCCAGTTGACTGCCCAGTAGGTTCAGTGCTAGATTTTCTTCAAGAAAAGTTCTCTTCGGGGTTGTCCCCCTCCACCTTGAAAGTATACGTGTCAGCTATATCTGTCTATCACGTTCCTCTAGAGGGTGCGTCAGTGGGGAGACACCCATGGGTAACTCGCTTCCTCCGTGGTACTTTGAGGCTAAGGCCTGCGGCACGCTCAAGGGTGCCGACGTGGGATTTGGCCATTGTACTAGAAGGCCTAGCCCTGGCCCCCTTTGAGCCTATTGAAGAGGTTCCAGAGAAGTTTCTCACATTAAAAACTTTGTTTCTTCTATCTATCTCTTCCCTTAAAAGGATCGGGGATTTACAAGCATTGTCAGTTGCTCCCTCGTGTCTTGAGTTTGCGCCTGGTATGGTGAAAGCGTTCCTGTTCCCAAGGGAAGGTTATGTGCCTAAGGTCCCCACTAATGTGGCGGGTCCAATAATGCTGCAGGCCTTTTCTCCGCCTCCGTTTCAAAACCAGGACCAGGAGAAATTAAACTTACTTTGCCCCGTTAGGGCTTTAGATGCATATGTCCACAGAGCTGCCCTGTGGCGCAAGTCTGATCAACTATTTGTGTGTTTTGGGTCCCCGAGTAAAGGGAAGCCCGCATCTAAGCAGACTTTAAGTAAATGGATAGTCGAGGCTATCTCACTTGCGTATGAGTCGGCCGGTCATCCTTCACCACTAAAGGTCCGAGCCCACTCGACTAGGAGTATGGCTGCTTCTATGGCCCTATTGTCAGGGGTTTCACTTCAAGAGGTATGTGATGCGGCAGGGTGGTCCTCTCCGCACACTTTTGTGAGGTTTTATAACCTGGATGTGGCTTCTACTCCGGGTTCTCGGGTGTTTGTAGTTTAATGTGCATTACGATTTCACATATACAGGCACTTGAGGACTATGGCGACGTGGGTATTCAGTTCCCGCAGCGCTTGACGCAGCGCGAGTTCCCTTGAAAGGGAACGTCTCAGGTTACGTATGTAACCATGGTTCCCTGAGAGGGAACGAGACGCTGCGTCGCTTTGCCATACTCCCGGCATGCCTGTGACCAACTTGTTCGACTTATCAGAAGCTGTCATTGTTTGGTCTGGGGGTGCTTTATAGTTTCCTGGTCAATGACGTCACCCGCCTATGACGTCCCGTCACGCCATTGGACTGATTTCACGAGTGCTTCATGACGCAATCACGCAGGGGCGTTCCCGCAGCGCTTGACGCAGCGTCTCGTTCCCTCTCAGGGAACCATGGTTACATACGTAACCTGAGATGTTTTTACAATAATTATTAGTTCTCTTAACATGTGAAATGTATATATTTATAATATACTGTATATCATCATATATATCATTTAAATTTTTGTTTGTGTTTTCTTCCAGAGTGTAGAGGACAGATCACTGTAACTCAGAGTCCATCAATACCAGCAGTTCAACAAGGAGAAGAAGTCAGAATAAACTGTAAAACCAGCAGTGATGTGGCTTTATATAGTAGGAGTGGTAATCAATATCATTTAGCCTGGTACTCACAGAAACCTGGAGAAGCTCCTAAACTCCTCATATATGTGACATCAACCCGTTATACTGGAACTCCATCTAGATTCAGTGGAACAGCAAATACTGGATGAGATTTTACTCTGACCATCAGTGGAGTCCAGACTGAAGATACAGGAGATTATTACTGTCAGAGTTATCACAGCAGTGGTCCAGTGTTCACACAGTGATAAAGAGTCGTACAAAAACCTCTGTCAGTCAGACGTCACAGTGACTGCACTGATACAGCTGAGAGAAACTGCAGCTGCTGATGGAGGATCACAAACTACACAATATCAATGTTTAGTTCAAAGTTTCTAAAGACTAATGAATTCATTGAGTAAATATACATTTATCTGTAGTAATATATTTGATATGAAATAAGAGTTAGAGCTGATATTGATTATGGCACTGGGATGTTTTATTGTCAGTGTTTCAGATCACAGTATGAGAGCGATGCGGAGTGAAGCAGAAACACCAGCTGTTTTTTCTCACTCCAGGATTGATCTCAGTGGTTTCTTTCATCAGTGGTTGTGGAAATAATATACACACTAACTAATCAGATTTGGTCTGAAAGGAAAGTTGTTGCTTATAGAACTGTTATATAAAGTAATATCACCTTCACAGTCGTGCTGCTCTTCATGTCTATGGTAGAATCACAGGCGTGCTGATATTCAGTATAACGGCACTCTTGATCATGTGACACTGCTTAAATGTGGCAGGAGGAAAGATAAAACAGCACAACACCTTCACACATTTAAAGAAAACTTCAGCAAGGGCATTTAACCCTAATATAAATATGGTAGTGTTTATTTGATCACAGTTTTTTTTTTTTTTTTCAATTGCTAACAAGCATTGTTTAATACTGAAGCCTCATTTTCAAAACTCTTCATTCAGTCTGCATTACCAACATGAATCTTGGCCAAAGATTGAGACGACTTCATTCAACCTCCTCCCAGTAAGACTGAGATGGGCAACCCGTACCCATCACTCTCACGCCTTGGTGGACTCAGGAGCAGAAGGTAATTTTATGGACCAACACTTTGCTCACAAATTCCACGTTCCCATCACGCCACTTAAGGACCAGATTTCCATCAACGCACTCAATGGACAAAGACTTCCCAACATTTCTTTCACTACTGGTCCCATCACACTCATCACCTCTGGCAATCACACTGAAATAACTACATTTTTTCTCATGGACTCCCCCTTGCACCCATAGTTCTGGGTCATCCCTGGTTAACCAAGCACAACCCCAGAGTGGACTGGGGACAGAACTCCATTTTAGCCTGGAGTGATCATTGTCATGAGTCTTGTCTTGTGTCTGCCTGTTCGTCTGTGTCTGGTTCTGTGTTTCAGGAGGAGGCAGTGGATTTGTCTAACGTGCCCGTTGAGTACCTCGACCTGAAGGAAGTGTTTAGTAAGTCCTGTGCTGCTTCTCTTCCTCCGCATCGACCCTATGACTGTGCCATAGATTTACTGCCAGGTAAGTCTCCGCCTAAGAGCAAATTATACTCGCTTTCTGTTCCTGAAAGGGAGGCCATGGAGAAATATATTTCTGATTCTCTAGCGGCTAGCTTCATCTGCCCTTCCTCTTCTCCAGCGGGGGCGGGGTTATTTTTTTGTGGGGAAGAAGGATGGTTCTCTGCGACCATGTATTGATTACCGAGGGTTATATCCAGCATCATATTTATAAGCTGTAAATTCATATTTCACCTGTTCTCCCATCTTGATTCTAATTTACCTTCTTTATTACAGATTTCAAACCTATCTGCAGCAGTCCACAGAATAGACGCTGCCAGCAAACCCATAACTGCTTTTGGAGATGAATGCGAACTCAAAACATGCATCATAGCAGACAACACAGGAAATATTGAAATTTCCTTGTGGGACAAACACATTCATCTAGTTGAAGTAAACCGCTCATACAATTTCACAAACCTTTCAACCTGTATCTTCAACAGTACCCTAAACTTGACAACAACTTCACAAACCACCATAACTCTGTTACAAACCACGATTGCATCCATTTCTCCACACACCAGTCAACAACCTCCACTACTACAGATCACAGGAGAGATTGAAGGGGCTGTGATAAACCAATCAAACAAATGCCCAAAATGCAATACTCCTCAACAGGTAACCTTGAAACAAACTTTCCACCGCTGCAAAGTAAACCGAAAAGCAACCACATACATCAGCACATGCAGCGGACTACTGACTTTTAACACACCCACCGAAGCAGTAGAGCTGACCATAACCAACTCTGTCCTGAGACAGTTTTTTAAAAACCTAAAGGACATAAATGCAATGGATGCAGTTGACGTTGAAGAATATTTACTGACTGCCGGACCTCTGACAGTTACATATACTGCTGAAAAACATATTACAGACCTCACCGAAACCAAACAAGACCTCTCCTCCAAATCAACCCCTACATTGCCACAAAGCCAATCTGCAACAACCAGTGACCAACCTAACTTCACCCAGTCCACTACAACCAGTGACCAACCTAACAAGTCAACAACATCCTGGAACGACCAACCTTCAACCTCTGACCCACCTGCATTTCGTCCTGACCCAAAACCCACAACTCCACAAAAACGTCCTGCTAACAACAAGTGTCCAACACCACAAAAGATAAAAAAAACGACTGAAACCCGAAGAGTCCTTACTATGACCGATGACAACGAACCCGTTCTAGAAGACATCGCACAGATGTTTGTGGAAAATTAAACACTCCACCACAATATACTTGACACATATATCACACATATACACACATACCAGTGATTCTTGAGATCAGGGACAAAACAGGTTTTGATTTTCTAAAAAAAAATCTTCATTATTTTAAAAACCAGTGTATACATATTTGTTAAATGAGGGTTTGGCTATGTAACCATGTTTTGGAACAACCTTCCAGTTTTATTCATTTTTTATAAATTAGAGGTTTGTGGGATCAGCACTGGATTTTTGTCAACACCATCAGACACATAGAAATGTCTATAAAATTATTTTTAATAAAATTATCACAGATATTTTGACTCTTAGCGGTGTTTAATTGTCTTAATCTATAAAAATGTTTTTAAATGAATCATATCACCTTTTAAAAGTTAGATTAGTCAATGTTTAATGATTGCGGTTTAGGTTGTATGGATTAATCAATTTATAATTTAATTTCCATAATGAACAGTGATACTTAGAAGCATACAAATTACACAATAACTTTGAAAATGCAACCATTCTATTAACAAATATTCTTGAGGGAACAAAACAGTTTATCTTAAAAAAAAAAAAAAAACAATATATCATTCTGACGGAGTTGACAAGGCATCAACGGTGTTGACGCAAAACTGACGGTGGTGACAAACTTGCAAGAAACAGAAAAATATTTCATTCAAAAGGACCATTGAACTCTCACAAATATCGTAACATTGCAAGATATGAAGAAAACACATTATATAACCAATTTTTCATCTCATGAGAGTAGAGGGACTTTACAGGCAATAGAAAAAGAAATTAACCCCCCTTTGTAAAGTCCACAACATCTTCAAATATATGCGGCTTATAAAGTATATAAACTAATTCAAATAATCCATAGTTAAAATGACAGCTAAACCTTTAAAATATTGCTAAACTGTCATAATTTTTTTTTACAATTGACTTCTCAAGGCAGCGGATGGAGTTTAAACACCAGGCAACAGACGATTCAAGTGTTCCTCTTCTATGAAATCCATGACCTCTGCTGATACAGTGGGGAGAACAAGTATTTGATACACTGCCGATTTTGCAGGTTTTTCCACTTACAAAGCATGTAGAAGTCTGTAATTTTTATCATAGGTACTCTTCAACTGTGAGTGACAGAATCTAAAACAAAGATCCAGAAAATCACATTTTATGATTTTTAAGTAATTAGTTTGCATTTTATTGCATGACATAAGTATTTGATACATAAGCAAAGCAGAACTTAATATTTGGTACAGAAACCTTTGTTTGCAATTACAGAGATCATACGTTTCCGGTAGTTCTTGACCAGGTTTGCACACACTGCAGGGATTCTGGCCCACTCCTCCATACAGACCTTCTCCAGATCCTTCAGGTTTCGGGGCTGTCGCTGGGCAATACGGTCTTTCAGCTCCCTCCAAAGATTTTCTATTGGGTCCAGGTCTAGAGACTGGCTAGGCCACTCCAGGACCTTGAGATGCTTCTCATGGAGACACTACTTAGTTGCCCTGGCTGTGTGTTTCGGGTCGTTGTCATGCTGGAAGACCCAGCCACGACCCATCTTCAATGCTCTTACTGAGGGAAAGAGGTTGTTGGCCACGATCTTGCGATACATGGCCCCATCCATCCTCCCCTTAATACGGTGCAGTCGTCCTGTCCCCTTTGCAAAAAAGCATCCCCAAAGAATGATGTTTCCACCTCCATGCTTCACGGTTGGGATGGTGTTCTTGGGGTTGTACTCATCCTTCTTCTTCCTCCAAACACGGCGAGTGGAGTTTAGACCAAAAAGCTCTATTTTTGTCTCATCAGACCACATGACCTTCTCCCATTCATTTTAATCCATGACGGCGTAGTGTGTTACTAATGGTTTTCTTTGAGACTGTGGTCCCAGCTCTCTTCAGGTCATTGACCAAGTCCTACCGTGTAGTTCTGGGCTGATCCCTCACCTTCCTCATGATCATTGATGCCCCATGAGGTGAGATCTTGCATGGTGCCCCAGACCGATGGAGATTGACCGTCATCTTGAACGTCTTTCATTTTCAAATAATTGTGCCAACAGTTGTTGCCCTCTCACCAAGCTGCTTGCCTATTGTCCTGTAGCCCATCCCAGCCTTGTGCAGGTCTACAGTTTTATCCCTTATGTCCTTACACAGCTCTCTGGTCTTGGCCATTGTGGAGAGGTTGGAGTCTGTTTGATTGAGTGTGTGGACAGGTCTTTTATACAGGTAACGAGTAAGAAAAACTAACAGGTCTGTGAGAGCCGGAATTCTTACTGTTTGGTAGGTGATCAAATACTTATGTCATGCAATAAAATGCAAAATAATTATTTAAAAATTATACAATGTGATTTTTCTGGATTTTTTTAGATTCCGTCTCTCACAGTTGCTATGATAAAAATTACAGACCTCTACATGCTTTGTAAGTAGGAAAACCTGCAAAATCGGCAGTCTATCAAATACTTGTTTTTTATTTTGCCCTCCTTCACCCTATTTCTCCATCTTTCCCTCTCATTTCTCAGCAACTCTTCTTTCAGCTCAGGTTGGCTATAAAAAAAATTCCGCCTTCTTTTTTGATACTCCCTATTCCTTCTCTTTCGTTCCTCCACTGATAGCTTCTCCCTACTAGCCATTCTAGCCTGAAATGCATACCATTATGCGGTCAGTATACTTTTCTGATGGATAAGCATAAGCTGCAAATGATGGGTAATCATAAGCAACACCTTATTACATATCAAGTACTCGAGAGGCTATGAAAATGAGATTCAATTCAAAACATAAAGCTATATGGCAATTGGTTGAAATTCAACTCATAAAATTGAGCAACAGTAATATCAAATGATTGGTGAGTAATATAATTGAAGTAAACTACACTAAAATGAGGAATAATGCACATAATGGCATTTGTCAACACCGTCTTAGAAAAAGTCAACACCGTCAGACACAAATCCTGATGGTGTTGACATCTGATGGAGTTGACAAAATACCATGTTTCCTCTCATAACACATGTGCTTCTCAAAGGAGCCTTCTTGTTTATCATTCGTTTATCATTCGTTGCTTGTAACCCTTATACTTTACTTAAATTAGCATTTATAACAGAAAATATCATACAAATCTTACATTACATTGTTTATGGTGTTGACACACTATGGTTGTGACATGCAAAGTATTAACAAGTAGGTATAAAATTAAAAGAATATTAAAAACTTACCAGATCTAGAGTGGTCTCATGGAATTTGAAAGAACAAGGAGGTGATAAAGGGGTCCTCAGAGTTTTAGCTGCTCTCAATAATTCCAGATTTTTTTTTATTTAAAAAAAAGGTCTGACGTTGTTGACAAAAACCCAGGACACAAGTTAAATTGTCTTAAAACTACATTAAAATCAGTTTTTCAGTTGTAACTTTTGATGCTCAATAAATTAATTACAGTTGTTTTTAGGCTATTGTAATGTAATGACACCTGCTTCCGGACAAGGGTTTTTACAGACACTGGCCACATATCATATCATTTAGAATTAAAAACATTTATAAAACAACATGAAATAATATTTAGTTGTGCTTTCATTATCCTTATTAGTCTTCTGGTTAAGTGTATGTGTAATATTAAGTAATTTTTTTACCCACAAACTGTGTTTTATCTGGTGGACATGTTTTGTCCCTGATCTCAAGAATCACTGATACCTGTTTTAATGTAATGCATTATAAATATGTTGTTATATTTTTCCTGTGTTAAAGTTTAGTCAAATGTTTTATTCTACTTTTCCACTATTAGTATTTAAAGTGTGTTTCCTTCCTGTTCACATATTGTTATGTTATACACTACAATGTAAAATGTTACATTATTTACATTGGTTATGTTACATAAAAAGTTAAACTAAATACATACCACTGCTTCTTTAACATGTTCCTTTCTGTGCTTCAGTGTTTCTCAACCCTGTCCTGGTGACCCCTAACCCCTGCACATTTTTCATGTCTCCCTCACTTAACACACATGATTCAACTTATCAGCTCATTAGTACAGACAGCAAGACTTGAATTGGGTGTGTCTGATGAGAAAGACATAGGTATATTTATGAATACCTGCAAAAATTACATTTTTAAATCATTCTTTGCATTTGCAGTCTATTCAAATTCATGATATATATATATATATAATATGATGAAAAAGGTCATTTTTAAGTCTCCGGTTATAAAGGCTGTTTCACATTTTACACAAACCCTGATTTACTCCAACAAACATAAGTTTTGTTTGATAGAAACAACACCCTCATCAGTTTTTGGTTTCATTTACTCTAATCAGTCCTTCCAGAAAAATGCGGAGTTTTTTTGTGATTGTTGCGGGCAAAAATCCTTGATTATGCGGCACGTTAATGCACGTTCATACCTTCATGTTGATGTAGGTCAGCAATGTTTTTTTCACTGGAATCATCATCACTCGTGCCTACTTCATCTGGTTGGGTAAAAAACAGTTTGGACCAAGTATTTAAATCAAAGACTAAATACAATTATAAATGTGATATGAGAAGTACTTATAAACTACATTTAAAACTGAATTTCACCTTCTGGATTGATCTCAATATCATCCAGCCCTTTCCCTTGCAGGTCAGACAGTCTTCCTTTTTCCATTGCTATCAACAGTTTGCTAACTTTTGCAAGCTGATAGAATTCCCTGTGGACCCGTATATCATGTCCTAGAAAGGTAGCAAGTTGATCCATTTAATTTTCTTTTAAGTTTAGTACTGTTGACAAAGTGGCAACTTGTTTCCTCAATCTTGTTGAGGTGAGTGACTCTGGGTTTTTTGCACCACATCATTTTGAATACTTGCGGAAGCAGTCAGAGCCTCTGTAATGGGAAAGCACACATGGGCGTGCAAACAAGTACACATTCTCTGTGTGGACTTGACACTCATTCCTGTTTTTAATGAGGAGGTCCATTGCAGTGATCATGTCAGGTGTGAGAAGCACGAGCACCATTCGTGACCTTTTACCTCGAATTTCAACTCTGTCAAAGTACTTTGCAACCTTCCTCTCAAACTCAGTAAGCCCCATCATAATGTCAGGATTCAACTCTGTACGATTTCTGGATGTGAAAGCCTGGAGTTCCAGTTTTGAAACTTCCCCTTGCCTTCTTCTGTTAAATAGTACCACCTGCGTCAGAGTCACTTGTGCAAGATTCCCAAAGCTTTTGATGTTGGGTTCTTCCTCAAGGTCCTTCATGCACTTAGCACGCTCAGTAGCAAGAGACTTGTGCAGCAGGTACACATCCTGTGTAAAGGGCAAAACATGTGGTTTATTCCATTTGGCTTGTTGAAGTGTACCCAGTGCAGCTCCTGAAATGGATTCTGAAGTGGCGAATTGCTTGACAGACTCTACGACGGCATTGCGATTTGCAATGATGGCACTGCATTGCTCAATGCCTGCAACCTTAGCCAAACTGTGACCCAATTTTAAAGCCAATAGGATTTTAAATGAGTTGCTATCCAAGTCATAACCAGCTACAGATCTCACTGCTTGTATCAGGTGGGGGAAATTACTGGGCATAACAAGGTCTTCAGTGCTCTTCGAAGGTGTTGTAGCTCTTGCAGTTATCAAGAATCTTGCCATCGCTCTCATTTTTTGATGCATGTAATCATTTCTTTTTTCATTTGGTTTCCTGCCATTGTACATTGACTCGCCAAGACTAAGTCTCTTTCACTCCTTACAACTAAAGAAATGTCATCCTGGTTCATTACACAAGCAATCTTCCAAACAGCTTCATGAACTGTATCAGTTTTTGGTAGGCCAATGTGGATCCGTTTTCGCCCAACTCTAGTCTCCACCTCAACAGACTTCCGAGGGCAGTTTCTGACATGTCTCCATAGACTATCTCTTGCATAGAGTCCTTGACAAAACTTGCAGTGACTGAAGTCATTAGATTGTCTGACTCTAGTGGGTCTTCAACAAGCAACCATTTCTCCATCACCACTGCTTGCCACAGTGGCATTATGGTTAAAGTTTCCGCTCTTCTTAAGAAAGCGTAACAAATCTTTACAAATCATTACTTCCGTTTCCGGTGAGAGTACGCTGTGCGCGCCTTGCTGCCGCTTCTCGCTGGAACTTTTTGTTTGTTTGTTTTGAACACTGTGCTGTGTTTCGCGTCTACCGTGTCATCTCCCTGCTGAACTGGACGTTTGCTTGGACTTTATTGCTGTCACGACTCACTTTCCTCTGGATCTTATTTCGGATACAACGCAGACACGGACTTATTCGAATACAACGCAGACACGCTGTAACTTTTGTCTGTCTGTTTTGAACACTGCTGTGTTTCGTGTCTACCGTGTCATCATCTTCCCTGCTGAACTGGATGTTTCCCAGGACTTTATTGATTGTCACTTACCTCTGGATATTATTTTGGATACAATGCAGACACTGACAACTCTTCAACTCATCACTGGCATTCATCCAACTCACACTACTCATCTGCTGTCTGCCGATCCTCGCACTACTCCACTGTACCTTCTACATAGGTGGCCGGTGAGTCTCCACTCCCTCGCTTATCTATCGTGGACAGTCTTTTGGATGGTTGGTTACCCCCAGTCATTCAATTTATCTGAAAGGTCGTCATGCTGTGTTGATCGTGCACAATTAGCAACGAGAGTAACGTTACTGCTGCTTTCTTGCATTTTTTGCAAGAAAAGTACGTTTTTCAACTGCCAGTGATGTTGTGTTGTCCCGCGGTCTGAATATGCATATTATTTGCAACATCTCTGCACTGCTTGGAGTTTTAACTCTGGGTTTATTGCTCAACTGTGTACCTATGGCTCTCAACTATTCATTACTTCAACTGCGTAGCCTGAAATCTCATCCTCGTCTTGATGCGATTACATACAGACTCTGCATGGAGCTCGGGATTGCTAGGCGACCGCGCTATGTACATCCTTCCTGTCGTCGCCATTTCTCCTCGTGCTGCCCATCGTCGTTAGCCATTCCTTCCATCTGGTCGAACAGATCGGATATCTGTAATTCTATGCTGCCGTCTACTCACCGTGGTACATCTTACCTCACTAATAACGGTTTCCTGTGATCTGTCTCTGACTAATCCATATACACGCAATAATTGCGCGTTCAATCCTGCAGTTGCGCTGTTTAACTGTCGGTCTCTCACAGATAAGGCTACTGTTCTTTGCTCACTACTAACTGAGAAAAACTTTGACTTCATGCTCCACACTGAAACATGGCAAATTCCTAATGACTATTTCAGGGCTGATAGCGCTCCGGCGTCACGCCGGATTTCCGGCGTACAGACGTGCCTGCGAAAAAAAAAAAAAAAAAAAAGGTTCGCGTGAGAGGCGCTTTGCTTTCACTAAACCACACCAGTAAACTTCAGCCAATCGGTAATAGGGTAGGCAGGGGCTGGTCTTGGGTTTTGGCCAATCAGATAGATTCAGCAGTCACTCCACGTGCGAATTTGTTTTGTTTCCCATACACTACGAATGTGTTTCCCACACTGGCAGCGCGAAACATAGCCAAAGTCATGGAGTGCAACTTTATGAAGCCAGGGGAAGACAGTAGACACCAAACTTGCCGATAAAGGTGGATCAAACTTGACGAAAAAATTATCGCTAGCGAGCCTGATTTGAGGTAGCTCGCCAACAGGCCGTTCATATGTCGCGTCTTTTGCGCGCTCAAGTTCATTCAAATGTAGGCGCGCAGAAAGCGGTAATAAGCGCACTCATAATTGAAGCGACGCGTTCGTTTTTTTCCATGGAAATCCATTAGCCAATAAAACTTTTTTGTCGTTGTGGAGAGCGCAGAGCATGGTTGCATAGCCATGACAGACGCCACGGGAAAATCGGACCTAATTTTACTATTAATAATAAAAGATAAGCTAAAGTGCATTGTAAATGTCAGTAATGTATCTTTTTTTGACTTTCTTTTTATAAATAATCATTTAAAATCTGAAATATGTGAGGTTTATCTTTTTATAAAAAACTTTTTTGTCAAAACTTTTTGAACTTGTAACTTACATGTTAGTAGGCTATAACATGTTGCAAGGCACTTTTAAAATCTGGCTATCATTTTTAATGGTATTATTTTAATGTTTATGTAAACAAAAAGTGCATACTGATGCTTATTTTATTTGTTATTTGCTGGTTTTCGACATAAAACTTGGTGAATTGATTTCATTGTGTAGTATTAGTACTTTTTGAACAGGATTCTGTGATAACCGTGATAATTTTTGTCACTATAATCATTAAATGAAATGTTCATGCCATTTCATCTCTAGTTATGATCAACTGAAATCAACTAATTATGTTTTTTTTACAGTATAATATACAAAGTACAATTTTCACAAAAAAAAAAAAAATGATATCTGATTCTGTTCTTTTCTCTGACACGCGTTGTTGGGTGTGGAAGGTTACTAATGTGATTGCTTTATCTGTAAATTAAATAAATGCTTTTTCAATGACTGAATTCATTGAAATAAAATGAATTCTTCGATTTGAATATTTTTTTGGCAATGCGTCGTAGGTCTTAAATTTCAATCTTTATGGTCTTAAAATGTCTTAAAAAGGTCTTAAATTTGACTTACTGAAACCTGATACTGTAATATAGGCTTGTATTGGGTTTGTTCATCTCATGTCTGAATGATGTCCATTTACATCCACAAAAGTCACAAGACTATCATTTAAGGGACTATTTATCAAAATGTTCTCATAGGGGAGCACACCCCTGGATCCCACTTGACAATTATGTTAATCAGGGCATATATCTTGGCTTAGATATATAGGGCCTGCTTACCTCCCAGGGAAAAAAGTTCAGGCTCAGTATTTTTTTCTACTATCACCCCTGCTATTTCCACCTTAATCTACTCACTCCCTCTGGATACAGCTACCTGGTCAAACCTCGTCTGACATCAAGGGGTGGTGGCCTGGCTGCTGTTTATCGCAACAGCATTTCTGTCAAAACTATTGACTTTCATGTGACTTCAACCTTTGAATATTTAGTTCTCAAAGTTTCCGGCACATCTCCAATGCTCTTGATTCTCCTGTATCGTCCACCTAAATCTATGTCAAACTTTTTCAGTGAACTACATGAACTGTTAACCCTTTCATCTGTCTTATCTCAATGTGTTATATTACTTGGTGACTTCAATATACACGTTGATACCGATTGTGCTGAATCACGCGAACTCTTGTCAGTATTTGAATGTTTCAATCTTGTACAACATGTCGATTTTGCCACACACTCAAAAGGTCAGACACTTGATCTCGTCTGCACTACTGGTTTACATAATGTTTCCGTGCTTGGTTCTCAGATTGGACTGTCTGATCACCACCTCGTTGAACTAAAATGTGAAATGCCTCTTCCCTGCCTCAGGGTGAAATCCACTATAACATACCATAACCAAAATTCTGTTGATCCTATACTGTTTTCTGAATCTGTACAAACTCATCTCTCTGACATCACTGAACACACAAGCTCACTTGATATCCTTACCAAATATAATGCCTGTATTTCCACTGCCCTCAATATCCACGCCCCTCTTAAAAGTAGATTTGTGCCTTCTACGCACACGTCTCCCTGGTTTACCCCAGCACTTCGTAATCTAAAAACAGCTGGTCGTCGTCTTGAACGCCTGTACAGGAAAACTGGTTTAACTGTTCACCTTACTGCTTACAATGACCATATTCAGTTCTACAAATCTGCTATAAATACTGCACGCTCTAGTTACTACTCTACCATCATTAACAATGCATCCTCTCGACCAAAAACACTGTTTTCTATAGTCAACAAACTCACCAACCCTCCTGCACCTGCTATGAGTAACTCCGCAGACACTTCTTTCAAAGTAAGACTGATAGAATTTATACTGTCTTCCCATCCACTACCTCTACTATTGTTACACATGTCTTACCCACCTCTTCTACATTTGGTACTCTCACTGCTTTTGCCCCACCAACCCCTGCTTATATCTCTGAGCTAATTAACAAAGCAAATTTACCAATTTATAATTTACCATTTCTTTCAAAACTGCTTGAGAAAGTGGTTGCAGCTCAACTTCAAACTCACTTGTCATCCAACAACCTTTATGAATGTTTTCAATCTGGTTTTCGCACCCTTCACAGCACTGAGACTGCACTTCTTAGGGTTGTTAATGATCTCCTTGTGGCCACTGACTCCGGCTCCACCAGTATTCTAATTCTCCTAGACATTTCCTCTGCATTTGATACAATCTCTCATAGTATTCTCATTTCACGACTCTCTGCTCTTGGTATTTCTGGAACTGCCCTATCCTGGTTCACCTCCTACCTGTCTGATCGCTAGCATTACATCTCCATCCGCCAGTCAAAGTCCACTTCTGCCTCTGTCCCGCACGTTGTTCCTCAGGGTTCTGTTCTTGGGCCTCTTCTCTTCATTATTTACATGCTTCCACTAGGTGATATCATCCATCATCATGGCTTCAAATTCCACTGTTATGCAGACGATACCCAACTATACATCCATTCCCAACGCAATGCTCCTTTCCCAATGCTTTCCATATCAGCTTGTATTGATGAAATAAATGCTTGGATGACCAGTAATTTTCTCAAACTCAACACAGACAAAACAGATTTACTTCTTATTGGTTCACCTCAAACTACATCCCGGGTCTGTGTTGACAATTTCAATATTGCTGGAGTTCCAGTTCAACCTTCCACCACTGTCAAAAACCTGGGTATAATCTTTGATTCCTCTCTTTCCTTTCTTCCTCACATCTCTCTCACTAAATCTGCCTTCTTCCACCTTCGCAATATTGCACGCTTACGTCCATTTCTTACCATCAGTGATGCTGAGACCCTTGTTCATGCTTTCATCAGTTCACGGCTTGACTACTGCAATTCTCTTTTCTATGGCCTACCAAACTCATCATTAAATAAAATTCAATATATCCAGAACTCTGCCGCCAGAGTCCTCACTTACACGAAGAAATCTTCCCACATTACTCCCATCTTACGCAGTCTACATTGGTTACCCATCCGCTATCGCATTCAGTACAAGATACTCGTTATTACATACAAAGCACTCCATGGTCTTGCCCCAAACTATATCTCTGACCTCATCCATACATACACACCTGTCCGCATACTTAGATCATCTGATACCAGTCTGTTGACAATCCCATGGCACAAACTTTCATCATTTGGTGGAAGGGCTTTTTGCACCGCTGCGCCAACTCTTTGGAATTCAATTCCACAACAAATCCGCAATCTCTCATCACTACAAGACTTAAAAACCCACATTAAAACACATCTTTTTGTCACTTGTTTCCCTGACCCCTGAATGTTCTGATTCTATATGTACTACACCTCTACTATGTTATCCTTCACAGTTTATATGTATCGTCTCTATGTCATGTTTCTATGTTATGTGTATTTGTAATTATTGTAAAGCGACCTTGAGTCCTCAGAAAGGCAATACGAACCAAGCTCCTGCTCCGGTCGTACAGGGACCGGATAGCCCTTAGCAAAGGGCCCCGGACCCCATACTCCCGGAGCACCCTCCACAGGCCGCCGCGAGGGACACAGTCGAATGCCTTCTCCAAATCCACAAAGCACATGTGGATTGGTTGGGCAAACTCCCATGAGCCCTCCAGCACCCTGTAGAGGGTATAGAGCTGGTCCAGTGTTCCACGACCGGGACGAAAACCACACTGTTCCTCCTGAATCCGAGGTTCTACTATCGGCCGGATTCTCCTCTCCAGTACCCTGGCATAGACTTTCCCAGGGAGGCTGAGAAGTGTGATCCCCCTATAGTTGGAGCACACCCTCCGATCCCCCTTCTTGAAAAGAGGGACCACCACCCCGGTCTGCCAGTCCAAAGGTACTGTCCCCGACCGCCACGCGATGTTGCAGAGGCGTGTCAGCCAAGACAGCCCCACAACATCCAGAGACTCGAGGTACTCAGGGCGGATCTCATCCACCCCCGGTGCCTTGCCACCGAGGAGTTTCTTGACTACCTCGGTGACTTCAGCTTGAGTGATGGACGAGTCCGCCTCCGAGCCCTCAGCCTCTGCTTCCTCAATGGAAGACGTGACGGCGGGATTGAGGAGATCCTCGAAGTATTCCTTCCACCGTCCGGTGATATCCCCAGTCGAGGTCAACAGCTTCCCACCTCCACTGTAAACAGCGTTGGTAGGGCACTGCTTCCCCCTCCTGAGGCGCCGGACGGTTTGCCAGAATCTCTTCGAGGCCGACCGATAGTCCTTCTCCATGGCCTCACCGAACTCCTCCCAGGCCCGAGTTTTTGCCTCCACAACCACCCGGGCTGCAGTCCGCTTGGCCCGTCGGTACCCATCAGCTGCCTCAGGAGTCCCACAAGCCAGCCAGGCCCGATAGGACTCCTTCTTCAGCTTGACGGCATCCCTTACTTCCGGTGTCCACCACCGGGTTCGGGGATTGCCGCCTCGACAGGCACCGGAGACCTTACGACCACAGCTCCGAGTGGCCGCGTTGACAATGGAGGTGGAGAACATGGTCCACTCGGACTCAATATCTCCAGACTCCCTCGGGATCTGGTCGAAGCTCTGCCGGAGGTGGGAGTTGAAGATCTCTCTGACAGGAGATTCGGCCAAACGTTCCCAACAGACCCTCACAGTACGTTTGGGTCTGCCGAGTCTGTCCAGCTTCCTCCCCCGCCATCGGATCCAACTCACCACCAGGTGGTGATCAGTTGACAGCTCCGCCCCTCTCTTCACCCGAGTGTCCAAGACATACGGCCGGAGGTCGGATGAAACGACCACAAAGTCGATCATCGACCTCCGGCCTAGGGTGTCCTGGTGCCATGTGCACTGATGGACACCCTTATGCTTGAACATGGTGTTCGTTATGGACAAGCTGTAACTAGCACAGAAGTCCAATAACAGAACACCACTCGGGTTCAGATCAGGGGGGCCGTTCCTCCCAATCACGCCCCTCTAGGTGTCACTGTCGCTGCCCACGTGGGCGTTGAAGTCCCCCAGTAGAACGACGGAGTCCCCAGTCGGAGCACTTTCCAGCACCCTTCCCAGAGACTCCAAGAAGGCCGGGCACTCTGCACTGCCGTTCGGCCCGTAAGCACAAACGACAGTGAGATACCTATCCCCAACCCGAAGGCGTAGGGAAGCGACCCTCTCGTTCACTGGGGTGAACTCCAACACATGGCGGCTGAGCTGGGGGGCTATAAGCAAACCCACACCAGCCCGCCGCCTCTCACCATGGGCAACTCCAGAGTGGTGAAGAGTCCATCCTCTCTCGAGGAGTGTGGTTCCAGAGCCCAAGCCGTGCGTAGAGGTGATCCCAACTATCTCTAGTCGGAATCTCTGAACCTCACGCACAACCTCAGGCTCCTTCCCCGCCAGAGAGGTGACATTCCATGTCCCTAGAGCTAGATTCCACGTCCAGGGATCGGGTTGTCTAGGCCCCCGCCTTCGACTGCCACCCGATCCACTTAGCACCGGCCCCTTACGGTCCCTCCTGTAGGTGGTGGGTCCACGGGAGGGTGGCCCCACGTCGCTCCTTCGGGCTGAGCCCGGCCGGACCCCATGGGGGGAGGCCCGACCACCAGGCGCTCGCATACGAGCCCCAACCCCGGGCCTGGCTCCAGGGTGGGGCCCCGGCTGCGCCATACCGGGCGACGTCACGGTCCTCATTTTTTTTGTCATCATAAGGGTTTTTGAACCGCTCTTAGTCTGACCCGTCGCCTAGGACCTGTTTGCCTTGGGAGACCCTACCAGGGGCATATAGCCCCAGACAACATAGCTCCTAGGTTCATTCGGGTACTCAAACCCCTCCACCACGGTAAGGTGGCAGTTCAAGGAGGGGAAAAATAAACATATTATTATTATTATTATAAATCTTTTCTTTCGCGCGATCTTTTCTTAAAACTGAAAGCCTTTGCAACATCAGGCTGTGTACTGAGAGCGGATTTGAGGTGTCTTGCCAATTTAGAAATGGCCTTATTACAATAAAGACAATATTGTTTCTTGTTGTACTTGCTTCGTTTTGCTGTGTTTGGCAACGAAGTGACATTTATGGAGCGGTGCGATGTCTTCTCTGATGAACTGTCACTGCAACTTATCACTGAACTACAATGGCCGCTGCTAATCTTTGAGGAACTAAAACTTCTCTGCTCCTTGGAACTGTTGGTACTATCCGAACTGTGGGCTGTAGCGATCCCTAATGATATTTCCTTTAACACTTTGTGGGAAGATGATTGTCTATGATTTTTAGATCTCTACTATTAGAACTTGTGACAGAGGAGTTGCCACTTGAATCTGGAACATAGTTGGCATCATCATAGTCCGTATCATCCGAATATTCATCAGTCATGTCATTAGAGATCGAAAGGAAAATGGAGAGAAAAGCATTTCATTCCTAGCCTGGGTTTCGCCATGCTGCCTTGCGTGCAGCGCGATTTTATTCACGCTGCTAGGCAGCCTGGACACCATGGACCAGATTTTCCCCTCAAAAAGGGAACCAATCACAGAACGGGGAGGGAGCAGCAAGACGATGACGACGTCTATGCGACACACTGAAGCAGTTTGTTTATATCTATGGATCCAACATGGCAACAGACGCGAAGTTACCTTTCGATGCAGCCTTAGATAGTGTTCTAAGTCACAAACGGCAATAGTCGCTGAACGCCATCGTGTACACATAAATGTCTGACCCATCGTCTTCTTCCTCGTCGAATTTCTGTCGCTCTACATACGTCATCTGGTAAAATTGAAACGATTGGCTATGATCTACGTACAGGCGCATTTGATAGACATTCGTAGCACCCGATAAATGGCTCTAGGCATTCGTAAACTACGCCTCAAATACGAGAAAATGAACATGTGGTTCCCAGACCACGTCTCAATGAGACGAGGTCTGACGTTAGCCAGGCTATCTCATTCCATCAATAAGTTAAACATTTAATAATAGCTAGAATATTGTTCTCCTAGTACCATCACATTGTGCATAACACAACATTTAAACATATTAATAAAAACATAAAATTAAAAGTAACATTTGAGCTTCTTAATATGATTTGTGTTTTACTATTTCATTATTGTTGTCTATTGGTATTTATTAGCTGGTCATTTGGGCTTGTTGAGTTTCCATCATGAAATCCACCATCATCGACTGAGGGAGGGGTCCAACCTTTGAAATTATTAATAATTTTCATCAAACAGAAATGTTCACCCCAAGTTATATCCACTTAATGCTGATTGTCGCAAATTCACATCACACCACTTTCATTCAGACTGCAGCTGAGATAGCGTATGTTTTCCCCCAATGCCAGTTTGTGCATATTTGATACGTACCTAGGAACCTGTTGTCAATCATTTGCATCAGATCTATTCTACATTTTATAGACAAATTAATAATCTACACTTAATTTAGCATCAGATTGAAAGCAAAAACAAATATATCTTTTTAAATATAATTGTAAATACATTTAGATGTCAATTTTTCTCAGATTAACCATCTGAGAAACATTTCTCTTAAGTATTTGGAGTAAGAAATTAAGCTGCTCTTAAAAGGCTAGGCTAATTTATGTTATAGAAATAGGGCCCTATTTTAACAATCTGAAACGCAAGTATCAAGCGCAAAATGCAAGTAACTTTGTGGGCGGGTCTTGGACGCTGTTGCTATTATACCAGCGGGATAAATGACTCTTGCGCCCAACGCAAATCTAAAATGGGTTGGTCTGAAGTAGCTTCATTATTCATAGGTGTGGTTTGGGCGTAACGTGAAATAAACCAATCAGAGCATCATCTCACATTCCCTTTAAGAGCAGACGCGCTCATGGCGGATTGCTATTATAACGGCGGATTTGCCAGGCGCGCGCCAGGAGCGGTTCACAGCCGAGGAGAGCAATGCTCTCATCACGGCCGTAAAAGAGAGAGAAGTGACGTTGGGGATGGAGAAACACACCCAAATTAGCTTCGGTTAAACAGGCATATAATAATTTGGGTAAATGTGTAAGCTAGATGTATGTTTTTATAATAAATTGTCTCTATCTATCTATCTATCTATCTATTGTAATAATGTATGATTTGCAAAAATGGAAACTGCTGCTTCTGTGTAGATGAGAGAATCAAAGTGTATGCGCGTTGTGCACACACTACATTGATTATGGCCAAGCATGCGCCCTTAAAATAGCATATGAATAACATGCGCAACGTGCCACTGACTTTAAACTAGTTTTTTTCGGTCAGTGGCGGAATTGTTTTCTAAACCTGCAAAATAGCACCAGGGAACATTTGCGCCGGAACACGCCTCCTCTTTTCGCTGAACCGCCCCTGGGAGCGCAAGTTCATTCCCTAGTTTACCGACGTGCGTCTGTGGAGGGAAAAGTCCGCTGTGCGCGGGTGCAAAATAGGAATGATACATGCGTCGGTGTACAAAGTCAATTGCGCTGGGTGCAAGATAGGGCCCATAATGTTCTTGTAACATTAAAATACTAAAGATAAATACTTTTGCGGTTGACACTCCGCGCAACGTATATTTTTGTGCCACATACTAGGGGGGTTCGGGGGACACCGGATGACTTTTATGGAAACTACTGATCCTTTGAGATACATATATTTCACTGTTTACATTATAGCATATTACAATACAGCCTATAAGGTCAAAAGAAAACTCATTTATAATGAAAAAAGTCGCCTAAATCTACACAAGACTAAACCAGATATGGCTGAAATATATAGGCTATCATGATCATTTTGCTAACAATGATGTAGAACCATGGATTTCTTCAGTTTATAACATGTTTTGTTTATAACTTAAACCAACATACAATAAAAATGTTGACTACATTATTTAGTATAGGCCTATTTGATGATAATATGTAGCCTGCCCCCTAACAGTCCTCTGGGCACATGTACAAAATAGTTAATTATGTGATACGCCTACTGATATTGATGCTGATTGAAGAGGTTGCAACTTGAAGGTTGTTGATATTTCATTTCCAAAGAGAATCACATTACATCGCTCCCTCTCCTCCCAAAGTAACACTGTAGGCTCTACACCTCTCCTCATAAAATAAATGGTAGGTCCTAACTGTTATAGGCTACTGTGCCAGGATTGTGTAGGCTAGGCTATATCACTAGTTGTACAAGCGCACACACTAAATGGAGAGCTAGGATTAAAATCATAGAAATAAAATAAATAGAAACGGCATTGAACTGTTTGTCTTGGTCATTCATTGGTACACAAGAAAATGGCGACTGTTGTTATTTGTAATGGTGACAGCAAGCGTTAGTTGAATGCGGAAGTAGGTCGCTAGCTCTTTGCAATACGGACTACCGGCACATCCGGGAACTTAACTGTAAATTCCGTCACACTTCACATCAGAAGGCCTACTCTCTCATCCCTGCATAGAAAGACACACTAAAACAATAACTACTATTTGTTAATGCTTCCCAGAGAACTACTGAAAAAGTTTCATAATTCATGCAAAACTAATCAATAACCAATGCAGGACAAATGACTAGCACATGAAGACTTTCAGAAACTGTGACAGAGCAAAGGGTGCACCTCTCTGGACACATCCTACGCATGCCCAAACACAGTGATGAAGTGGACACCACCAGGAGGATGCAGGAGACAGGGAAGACCAAGGAAGACATGGAGACAGATGTTCCACGAAGATCTGAAGAATGTCAGTGTCCCATGGGAAGATGTGGAGAACTTGGCCACGGATCGAATACATTGGAGGACACTTGTTGCCCAATGTGCCCAGCACAGGACTTGATGATTGTTGTGAGTTTATTCATAACTGTGGGATATTTTTCTGTAAAGAGTGTTGCATAATTAAATGTTAAATGCATTTATGTAATAAGTTCACTACATATCAGTGAACTTATTACATAAATGCATTTAACATTTAATAACATTTAATTAATGGCATGATTGAATGAATGTCTTTAATAGCAAACAATATTCATATGAATTTGTTTAAAAATAACATGATTTAAATGCAAACGGGACAGTTATCGGCAGTTCTGATCTGATTACGACAAAATAATCGAGTATCTGATGTCATGTGACAAGTCAAATGAGCTTTTCCACTCTTGCAAACAGAGGAAGGTTAATGTGAGGTGTGGAGAGACATCATGCATCACTGGAACATGAACAGACAAGGTCCAATTTTAAAATAGCCCCCCATCATCACATACCCTTCACCATACCTAGAGACTGGCATGGCTTTATTTCAGTTAGCCTAATAACTGGGTTGATTTGCATTGAGAGATGATCTTATGGAAACTAAGAAAAAAAAACACAACACTTCAAACATTTAAATACAACTTCAGCAAGGACATGTAACCCTAATAAAAACATGGTAGTGTTTATTTGATTACAGTTTTTTTTAATTGCTACCAAGCATTGTTTAATACTGAAGCTACATTTTTTAAACTCTTCATTCAGTCTGCATTACCAACATGAATCTTGGCTAAAGAGTTAATCTCACTCAGACCAACAAAACACTTCATATATGTCTCAAAATAAGCTCATTCCTCCATAACACTGGCAACAATTCTCATTCAGAAAACATATGTCATTCATAACACACTGAACTAAAACACACTAACAACAGGAGCCTTACACAAATTATGAACTTTTATCTTTAAAGTTTGAATGATAATTTTTTTCACAGAAATATTAATTATATGATAAGAATAGGATCTTTTCATTGTATTACAGTATAAAGAATGAATGAGAAATTCAGCAATTTATTTTTTTCTATATCCTTTCAACCCAGTCTCATATAAAAACGTGCCCTGGCTACGTTGGTCCAAAGTGCAAAACGTAGAGGGGTTACAATAATGGCCCTTGAATTGTATGACGGTTACATTATTTTTTTGCCTGTTCTTTTCCTATTGTTTTGCGTCCAAGTCTCGTGACTTTCAAGATTCCGGCCGTGAGGACAAAAAACATGGCGGACATTTCTCTCATTTTTTGTAAAAAAATCAATATTTTGAGTTAGTTTCTGCATAAAAATAAGTTTTGATTACATTTTTAGCGAGAAATATATATTTTATTTTCATAATATTCACTCAGTGAATGTACATAATCACTTGCTTGCTCGTTGTTGCGAAGATTTTTCAGATCTCGCCAGAATAATGTGAAACTGAAACGTTTTGGTTGCTATGGACGCTGCTATCGCCTAGCATAGCTGTGGCCCCAGATTCCACATAAGACTCTCTTAAATGTTTCATGAAGTAGGCTACAACAAAATGCGAAATATAACTTGTTTTTTAATCGCTCTCATTGCCACAATGTGTTTTGAAAAAAGGAAAGAATTTTTTTTAAAATCTTTTCGTTTTGGTTGAAGATAATATTTTAACAGTGCAAAAGTGGTCCACATTTCATTGATCCTAATTGTGTCCGAACGAAGATGCGATGCGAAGTCAAGTGGCTGTTTATGCGAAATTCTACCTGTTTACAAATATGATTGTATTGTTGTACTGTTTTTTCTTGGGTTAAAAATAAATATGTGTTTATTTAGCATGTTTGTTTTGTCCATATGTGCTAGTGCTGAGTTCCCCAATTGATGCAGGTCCCAGCTGCTACAATGATTTTTTTTTTGCCCCCCCTGGCTCGAATGTCAAACTCCGCCAATGCTGTTTCTCCAGACTCACGCTTACGCTTATCAGTAATCCACAAATCACATCACTTTCATAATCACTAAGCCATAGCGATTTCAAATTTATTGAGATTTATAATTCAGCATTACTTGAGCATTTTATTATTTGCATGAATGATGTCTTCCTCTTTTCTGAGTGACCATGAATAAAAAAGTATTTTAAGATAATCAATGTGATTCGTGTGATCATCGAATCCATAGGATTAAGTTAAATAAATACAATTTCAACTTTCCACATCCACCCCAGCGCGTTAACCTTCAGAATCAGGAGTCAGGAGAAATGTGACTAGCCTACTGTACTGTCCTCGCAGTATGGAGAATATGCGTTGGGGAATAAACATGGCAAGAGCACTTGTAACCAGTGTTTCTCGTTGTGTAGCCGTCATGGCAGAGAACTTGTGTATCACTTGTTTCTCGTTGTATATCCGTCATGGCAAGAGCACTTGTAAACCAGTGTTTCTCATTGTGTAGCCGTCATGGCAGAGAACTTGTGTATCACTCGTTTCTCGGTGTGTAGCCGTCATGGGCTAGTGGTCCATCGTCGGGGCGACGATACAAAAGGCAGGGATAGATTGTGACAGGATTAGTTAAGTGATTGACAGTTGTGGTGTCCTATCAGGGGAGAGTATGGTCTATTTAATGCGGGTTGGCTGTATCCTGAGATATGTCACGTCTTTGCTCCGCCCCCTCGTGCGTCATTCACTGGAATCTCAGGTATGTGTTGGGAGCAGCTGGTTTAAATCCTGTGTTCAGAACACTACTGATGTGTTGTCATCTCTTCAAATTGTAGCTTTCCATTAGCACTTTTCCGACGGTGCACTTATCAGCTCAGAGTGAGTGTCTGCTCACCCTTCAGGTATGTGTTGTCTATGTGTTGTCTCTGTATTCAGTGATTGGGTGCGGTATAGTGGGTCGCTATGTTACTATTAATGTGTTGCTTCCTGTACCCCAGCTAATCGGCGGTTTTGATGAATGCTGTAGACAGTAGCCTGTGGGAATTATATGTGAGGGATATCCTCTTGTGGTAAGTGTTATGTAAGATGGCTGGGAAATTATAGTAAAACTAGCATTAGTAACATCTCGCTTCCTTTAAGGCTTTTGTGAGGCGTGGGTCTTCTCTCTCGTCCTCCGGACCGTTCTTCTCGTTCGTCCTCCGGACCGTTCTTCTCTCTCTCCCTCGGGACCGTTTCTCTGATCTTCAGCACGATCTCCCTCTCGTTTCTGCAGTGATTGCGCTTCGTATAACCTGAGTCCATTTTGAGAACCACGGTGTTTGCGCTGTGATCGCGCCGTGGGCCAGCAAACACGTCAACAGGATTTGTATCGTCTACTTCCTTCCTTTTAGAGTGACAGCAAGAGTTACAATTTCTTTTTAGAGTGACAAAGTTATAACGTTAATCTGACTGACTGTTAGTGTATGAGAATCAGTGTATGTGTGTTGCACCAGCTCTATTCTTTTGTTATTCGTTTCTTTAGTTCAGCCTTGTGTATTTTGTTTAGATTTATTTTGTTATCTAAGAGTGTGTGTCGTTGTTAATCTTGATTATGGTATGTGTATTTAATTTGGCTGTGATATTTTCTTTGTCTATTATTTTGGGGTTTTACTAAACTCAATTGTTTATTTGTTTTATTTATTTTGTTTATTTTGTTTCTTCCAGGAACTGGAAGAGATTCTCTCTTTGGCTCTCAACGAAGGCGGTCGCATTTTCTTACCCTCATCTCCCTTATCTCCCCTGCTTTGCTCCTCTCGTCTCGTCTAGTCTACTGTCTTGCACTTTGAGAGACTCTCTCCACACTGCTCTCCAAACTAAGAAATTATGGATTTGATCAACTGGTCTCTCAATGCAATTGACACCATCTTCTCGACGAGAAGCTTGGGTTCGGGGGAACCTGACTGCCCTGCCGGAACGTTCGCAGCTGGCTACACGATGGACGCGTGGGAGAGGTGGCGGATCGTGTGTCTGGCGGCTCTTTCCGTGGAGGACATTGAAGATATCTACCTATTCGGAACCATGATAACAGGTTTTCTGCTGTTTGGATTAGGCATTGCCCTGGTTTATCGAGGAATTAAGAAGACGGTGACAGCTGTCCAAAACCCCACAAGGCTGCCCGTCATGATTGAAGCAGGGGGCAGAGCTGTCAGCACTCAGACTGTGACTTTGGTGACTATGAACCAAAAAATTGATAACATCTTGGAGAAGCTTACAGCTTTGCAAAGGCAAATGGTTTCGGAGACCCAAATGGACCAGGAGCTGTGTAAATTGGAATGCAGCTACTCGTCCCAAGACCAAACAACCCCAATCTTATCTGCTTTCGGCCCCCCTCTACCAGCACTGGCCTTGGCCGAGGCTGCTGCTGCAACAACAACTCCCTCTGGAGAGAGCACTGCAGCGAGACGCTCTTGCGTTCCTTCCCCACTCCCCACTGACACCTGCTGATTGTTGACTCTGTCTGGAACCTGATCAAGGTTGACTCCATGGCAACTGCTGTGTATCGCTATGACATCCTGCGGACTGAGGCACCTAGATTAGGATGTCAGGCGTAGCGACTCTCGAGGCCTACACATACACGGACTCTTACATATACACAGATATGCAATCACCCTCCCCCACCCCCCATCCCTCGCCTTCGACGCTTTGTACCCCCAGTCTGGCAGGCGGGTCTGTGACCAGCGCCGAGAATGGCTGCAGGACCGGATGGCTGCTTGCCTGTGCTGGGTTACCTCCACCCCCCACTCCCCTCCCCTGTTGCAAGTCTTGTGTGTTCATGTTGTGTACTGATTATGTGCTAATGTTGCTGAGGTGTTTTTTTACTGTTCCCAAACTGTACTCCTTACAGGAGCATAGTCTGGGGGTTGCCTTTTTTTTCTCCTCACCTCTCCTCATGTTATGCTGTATTTTTTTCCTCAATGCTCTGTCTTCCTGTCCTGTCTTCCCCCTTTGTCATATTGTATGTATGTTTGTATGGACAGGTTGATGGCGGAATTTCGCTGGTACCTGTGACTAGTGACAAATAAAGCTACTACTACTGAGGTGGCCAGGCGGAAGGACCTTCTCTTGCAGTGTTGTAGTGGTGGTGTTGCAGTGGGTGACACTTTTGAAGTGCCTGCATGTGTGATCCAAGTGCATGGTGACGTGTGTGTGTGTGTGTGTGTGTGTGTGTGAGTAGGATTGCGCTTTTGGAAAAGCCATTGAGTAGTCCTTCAGCCGGTCGACTCAGCCTGGTTGTTTGGTATATATATATATATATATTTTTGTTTGAACCTTCCTTTCTTGAGACTCCTCCTACCCTTGTGGGTAGAGGATTGTGTTGGTGCTGCCATTTCATAATGTCCTCTGTGATTTCTCTTGTTAAGTGTCATTAAATGTAGCGCTGGGCGCCTTTCAAAGCAGAACATATTTTAACTTTTGTATATTAATAAAGACTGTTTATTAAATTATTTGCATTTGTGTCTCTGACCTCCCTGGCACACACGAACCTGTGACCTAGTGTTCATTACTGGGTTATTTAGATATTCCCTGATTGATTCAGGGTGGCGTAGTCGACAATTATCACCATAAGCCAGAGGTGTGGACTCGAGTCATGTGACTTGGACTCGAGTCAGACTCGAGTCATGAATTTGATGACTTCAGACTCGACTCGACAAAATGTACAAAGACTTGCAACTCGACTTGGACTTTAACATCAATGACTCGTGACTTCACTTGGACTTGCGCCTTTTGACTCGAGAAGACTTGCTACTTCCCATGAAAACTGGGGGAAAAAATGTCCACATGGCCGCGCCGCTCTCAGTTTATCTGCATCTGTGAAAAAAATGTGCACCACCTGTATGCATGCAGCGAGCGCGCGCTGCCTGCACGACATCCAATCACTGTAGTCCCAGTCCCACGTTGTTTTGATTCGACAGCATCTAACGCCCGTTTCACATTCACACATACTCCGTTTGCAGAGCGTATGCGCCAGCGGGTGCGTATTTTTTTCCGTACCCATGTTAACAGGTTAGAGCTTTCACACAGCACGCGGTTGCAGTCCGTCGATCCGTTCCAGGTGGGGTGCGTATACACAGCAGTGCCGCGATCGTTTCCGCACCGAGTCTATTTCTGCTGTGCTGCACATGTGCTGCACGCGCTGAATTAAAGTGACAGCGCATGTTTCGTGGTCAACATGAACACAGATTGACCTAAAAATTTAAATAAGATTAATACGATTAATTAAATACAATGTAGTAATCTCACCATAAATGTATTTAATTAAATACTATTTTCACTTTAAGACCAGGGTAAAGCAAGGAAAACTACAATTTACCTCAACAAGGCGACATAATGAACAAATCTCGTCTCATTCGTGGAGGTGGAAAAACATGTTCCTTGTGACATGCGAGATTTATTGTATTAATTTAAATATAAAATAAAAGGCATGAGAGTCGGCTGTTTTTTTATATAAGTAGCCTACATGGTTAAATATTTGACCACTTGCTTTAGGAACTTAATATAAGTAGAAGTAATGCATTGAATAGTAGGCCTACGTTGTTTAAATTGTGTTTAAACGTGCATACGTCTATTAAAGAGTGTATATGTGTACAAAGAGAATCGCAATGCTGAGACGTAAGACCGGGGTAGCCTAAATCAAGGGAAAATACATATTTCAACAAGGCAACATAACACTCGTCTCATTCGTGGAGGTGGAAAAACAAGTTCTTTGTGACATGCGAGATTTATTGTATAAAGATTTAAATTATGCAAAAGAAAGAGTATGAGTCTGCTGTTTTTGTCAATTTTAAGTTTTAATTTAAAATGTAGGCTATGCGATTTTAATATAAGTACATGGTTAAATATTTTACCACTTGTTTGAGCAACTTAATATATAATTATATAAGAGTAATGCATTAAATAATACGTTGTTTAAATTGTATTTAAACGTGAATACATCTATTAAAGAGTGCATACGTGTGTACAAAGAATCGCAATGCTGACAAAAATTTTTTCTTACATAAAAGATGCTAATAACTTCTGGATTTGAAATACAAATAGTGAGTATGTATTTGTGGTACAGCCGCGGATCACGCACTGCAAACGCAGCATATGTGAAAGCACTATTGCGCGTGCTGGTCTTGCACCGCAACACGCATTCCAATTATATTATCAGGTTGGTCCAGTTTTTCAGAAGTGATAATTTTGAGGAGTGAGGATTTTATTGATGACATGTTTAAAAAGGTTTAGGCTAAAACGACCCATGTCTATTTGAAAGTTAAACTGTTTTGCAATATGAGGTTAATACAATACAGGACTGAAGCTGCATGCTGTGCATTGTTCTAGTGCAATATGCTGTTGAAATACAAGCATTTTTTGTGAAAATTTAATTTTCTGTTTTTTACTGTATTTGATTATAAATCAAAGTATAAAAAGAGGTTTAAATAAATACAAATCTTACAGACGTACATGATTTGTATAAATTTTATTTCTGTGGTAAGAGGACTTGAAATGACTCGAAACTAAAATGGTAGGACTTTGGACTCGACTTGAGACTTGTTGGCTTTGACTTTTGACTTGACTCGGGACTTGCCTCATCTTTGACTCGACTTGACTCGGGACTCGAGGGCAAAGACTTGAGACTTACTTGTGACTTGCATAACAATGACTTTGTCCCACCTCTGCCATAAGCTAAATTATATATTGAAAGTCCTTACAGCATCGCCACACATGACGTATCCATCCCTGGCAGTCCTCTGCACCTATTGCCAGGCAACCAGCATTCATTGCCTCCAGGAGGGGCATCTGCTCATATGGCCGGTGATCATACACCTTCCACCTCCAAGCAGAGAAGAACTCCTCGATTGGGTTCAGAAAAGGCGAGTATGCAGGAAGGAATTGCATCATACGAGGCTGTGCTGCAAACCATTAGTTCACAAGGCGAGAGTGATGGAAAGCCACATTGTCCCGAATTATTTCTTTGAAATGGAACTCGGTACAGCTGCTTCATCCTGACATGGTTTCGTTTAAGGACTCGATCTATAGTTGCCAAACTCACACTGTTTATATTTCTAAATATTTCCTGATATGCAATTACTGCTGCCTGGATTTCACGCAGTCTGATTGCATTGTTTGCCACTACCATATCTACAATGGCAGACTCCTGTTCAATACTAAATATCTTTCCTCTGCCACCAGTGTGTGGTAATGTGTGGATCCTATAAAGTAAAAGCAAAAAGCATGTCAAAATTGACATTACTGTATGACAGTCACATAAATGGGATTGATAAAACATCTGCATTACTGTAGACACAGTTTGTTCTGCTAACAGGGCAATACAGTAAAGCTGAAATACATAATGGTATACATTACAGTAACACTGTGAATTACCTGTTCTCATTCCGAAAAAGCCTGACAATAGATGCCACAGTGCTCCGACTCAGACTGGGCTGGACCCTTTGTAGCCTCTCTAAAGGAGAAGCCATGATTGATGACATGGTCAATAATTGTTGCCCGAATTTCATTTGATTGAGCTGGATTTTGTCCACTTGCTGCTGCAGCTCCTCCAGCACGCATACAGGCTCCTCTTCCTCGGGCCCCTCTGCCATGGCCTCTTACTCTATGGCCTCTTTGATCCATGCTTGCACATAGCAACACAGAGGTGGCATCTTTTATAGATGGATGAGGACTGATTGCTGATTGAAGAGTTGTGCAAATGAGTTTCACACAGGTGCATGGAGATTTATAATTATGCAAGTACTTTCTATCAGGTGTGAATAGATGTTTTCCTTTTGTTCAACACAGTGAATCCAATAGAGTTCGGGGTCTTTCAATGAGATCTGTGGTAACTGTACCAGTAACCAGTAAGTTACATAACCACATAACCACAAGCAACATAACATACCAGTTTTGGAAATGTTGTCTTGAATGTATTGCACCAGTGTGTTAGACTATGTTGTAGTGTGTGTGTTTGTGAGGGCTTGTGTGTCCTGTCTGAGGGCAAAGTTTGGTTTTTCAGCAAGAGTGAATGGTTTTGAGTGTAGAGCTTCATTTTGACCTGAAAATATGATGTTTGGGGAATTGGGTGAGACGTTATGGATTTGTGTTTATAGTTTTGAGAATACGAGGCATAGTTTGAAGAAATGTGTTTAAGCAATCGAGAAAAACTGTAAATTACCAGTATACGATCTGGTATTTGTCAACCGTTTACCCCCACCACCACGCTACACATCCATACTGGTAAACACAAGTGGCAATGATCAAATGCAAATAGAGAACACACATCATTGATTGAACACAACCACTCAAAACTGATTTAACCTGTTTCAAATGATGCCCAAAGACAAGAAGAAGCACAGTGATCACGTTTACTCCTTTGATGTTTGTCCCTTTTAGTATTGTATACTGTAGTACAGTGCATTGTAGGCTGTATACTTTACAATGAACAAATTGTATGGCCCTGAACATTGTGCTTTCCATTTGTTACCAGTGTTGCCAGATTGGGACGGTGATTTCCAGCCCAAAAGCTCACCAAAACCCGCCCAACTACAAGAAAAAAACGCCCAAAATTTGACTGCCAAAATAATATGATATAATTTCATTACCATGTCATTCAAGGTTGATAAGCACAATTTGTATCTCCTTAAAACAAAATAACAACGATAAAATAAAATAAAAAATATATTTTTTCCCCAGGAAAACAGATCAAAACTTTGACTTTAACCCTCGGAAGTACACATTGCAGAACATAACGCAGAATAGCAGTCAAAACGGATTCATCGTTGATTCAAACCTTTTTCAGCAGCTGTCAGGGTCGAGTATAGTGCAGTCTGGACGGTGTAAAAGTTGCCGATGTCTGGTAAGCAGGGCCGGATTAACAATTTCCTGTGCCCTGGGCAACAAGACTCAAGGCCCCCTGTAGTTAGGGGGGTTCGGGGGCATGCTCCCCTGAGAAAATTTGGATTTCTCTGACCTACATATGTGCAATTTAGGACTTTTGAAGGCCAAAAAATTATAAGAAATAGGCTAGCTTTAAAACCTTGTCATTAGATTATTTGTCTGCTCTCTCCTCATCTTCATATTTCTTATTCTCTCAGTATTCTTATACTGGCCTATTTCTACCTCTCCTAAAGCAGAACTTTGACTGATACTCTTTTCATTTTCGTCTGTGTCAGTGACGAAAATAAACATAGGCTCAACTGATATTTATACGTTTTATGAATCATTTTCTTAGACATGTTAATTTACTCAAGGCTACCAGGAAAGCTGTAGGCCTATAGCTGTAAAGTCAGTATTGACATTAGGAACCTTCTGCAAGCTTTGGGATTTGAAAACGTCTGTTTTTAAATGTTAAAAGTAATTTTAAATAATACAAATTATAGACTACGTTTAACGCAGTTGGTGGAATTGGCAGACGTTCCCTTAAGCATCGTGTGCTGTGGAAACGCGTCAAAGCATTCTCAGGTGTAATTATGCAGCATTAATGCACGAATGATTTTGAACGAATATTTCATCGTGTCGATATACAATGGTCACATAATGTTAAAACTAATCTTGCTATTGATATCTTTGTTAGACTACCGACCCTATAGAACAAATGTCCGGCTAATATCGAACCTGAAACGAACTTTACCGCGCTCAACCAGCGGGAGTGCATTTCACGAATTAGTAATCGCTGGCGTTCAGCGGGGAGGGAGGAAAGTCGCGTGAACCCGCGTAGATGCACTTTATGCAGTGAATAAGATCGTAAAGAGTTTGATAACTTTATTAAATTTCTATGTATTTCCTACCTGTCAGGGCCCCCTAGATGTCATGGGCCCCTGGGCAAGTGCCCTGTTGCCCTAATGGTTAATCCGGCCCTGCTGGTAAGGTAGTGTGCACATGACCATGGACATATTTCACGTGCCATATTTGATTTCATTTCAAGTCATTCAACTGTGCTCTTGTCACGGGTGACAAAATGCTGGGATAAGCGGAACCTTTGTTTTCTTTCCATGTTCCCCGAGGGGAGTTATTTTGGTGTAACGCCTCACTCCGGTTCCGGGTGTAGCGGAGATATTGTCCAAACTAATTACCGCTGATGCACGACAGGTGTGAGGGAGAGAGGAGCGGTGTTTGCACAGGCTTTCCGCTTCACAGGAGGAGGATAAAAGAGCCATTCGAAGTCGAGTTGAGTCGAGGTTGGAACTGGTAAAAGTCAATCGGTGTTCAGTTGATCAGTTGTTTGGCTGGGTCTCTGTTGTTGTGTCTTGGGGGTAGAAGATCTCCTGTTTGAGTACTTATATTGGACGCTGTAATCCTGGAAATTCGTGTAAGTGAAGAACTGCCATTGGAGTCTGTCGTTTAGAGCTGCTTGTGGAATATTACTGGATTGAACTGCTGCTTGGATCTGCGCTGGAAGAGAGAAAGATAAGTGAATTAATTACATCATTTGTAAAGCTTGAAGAAAAGACTGTGAATGTGAAACTTACTATTGAAGAGGACATCTGTTTCAGATATACTGGAGAAGAACTGAGAGTTGAATATTCCCAATGAAATGCATGGATGAAGCGAGGCTTCTGATCAGCCCTACTGTGTGAGTGATTTGCAGTTGTTTTGCCTTACCTGATGCACGTCGAATTAATGCTGTGGAACTGTAGTGAACACGAGTGCTGTGTGCTATGCTGAGAAGAGTCTTCCAACGCCTGCTTTCATTCTTGTGAGATGATCTACTGGTCTCCATCTAAATCCCAGAACGATACAACTGAACTGGTGAAGTAATGCTTTGTATTGTCCCCTCTTCCACTGAATATTGTTGTGAAGTAATTCCTCATTGAAGGCTCCTGTTAATCCTCTCCCTCTCTCTGAAAGTACAAGTCTCATGAAGAATCGTATGGCTGTGGAAAAGTCACAATTTCCCTCTCACGTCCTGATAAGAGAAGCTGCTGTTAAGAGAAGAAACCTTACCTGTTACCTACCGTCTGAGTCCTGCAGATGTGCAGCAACGCTGTGAAGTGAGTTTTAAAGTCACAATTTCCCTCTCACGTCCTGATAAGAGGAGCTGCTGTTAAGAGAAGAAAGCTTACCTGTTACCTACCGTCTGAGTCCTGCAGATGTGCAGCAACGCTGTGAAGTGAGTTTTAAAGTCACAATTTCCCTCTCACGTCCTGATAAGAGAAGCTGCTGTTAAGAGAAGAAACCTTACCTGTTACCTACCGTCTGAGTCCTGCAGATGTGCAGCAACGCTGTGAAGTGAGTTTTTAAAGTCACAATTTCCCTCTCACGTCCTGATAAGAGAAGCTGCTGTTAAGAGAAGAAACCTTACCTGTTACCTACCGTCTGAGTCCTGCAGATGTGCAGCAACGCTGTGAAGTGAGTTTTAAAGTCACAATTTCCCTCTCACGTCCTGATAAGAGAAGCTGCTGTTAAGAGAAGAAACCTTACCTGTTACCTACCGTCTGAGTCCTGCAGATGTACAGCAACGCTGTGAAGTGAGTTTTAAAGTCATAATTTCCCTTTTCATGTCCTGATAAGATAATCTGCTGTTGGGTGAAGAAACATTACTTGTCACTTACCGTCTGAGACCTGCAGATGTACAGCAACGCTGTGAAGTGAGTTTTAAAGTTACGATTTCCCTTGCATGTCCTGATAAGAGAATCTGCTGCTGAGCGAAGAAATATTGCCTGTTACTTACCGTCTGAATCCTGCAGATGTGCAGCAACGCTGTGGAGTAAGCCTTCCCAGCCACTATTACACCATTGGGTCTCGAAGACAGTGAATAATCGATCCAGCGGCTACTCCGGCCGAATAGCCTTAGAAGACAAGAGTTGCTCATTCCTTCCTCAAGTTGATTATTATTCAATAAAGATTGTTACTTGTGAACTAAATTACTTGCCTCCTCTTTTGTCCGTCTGTCGCGTGCCTGTGGTGTCGGCTCCTCACGGTGGTGTCTGGAGTCAGGGGCGGCTGGTCATCCGAGTCCGCCCCGGCCTGCACCGGTGACACTCTCCTCTCAGAGTTATAGTCACCATCGACATCTCCCACCATGTGTACGTTTTTAGAGTTGCTCACTATCTCACTCTTTACTGTGTAGATACAACTTACTGTTTAGTAGGCTAAATCACTTTGGCATTAGCACAAGCAACATAACTTACCAGTTTTGGAAATGTTGTCTTGAATGTATTGCACCAGTGTGTTAGACTATGTTGTAGTGTGTGTGTTTGTGGCACACACTACAACAGCACAACACTACAACTACAACGTTTGTGGCACACACTACAGCGGGAACCCGCCCAATCTGGCAACACTGTTTGTTACTGTAACAGCACTGACTGCTCAATAGATTTTGACTGGTTGCAGGTTCATATCAACAAAGAACAAGAATTACAGTATCACAGAGACAAAGGGCAAGTTTGTGAGATGCAGGGTACAGTACTGTAAAAATAGGGGTACAAGGAGGAGGAAGAACAAAAACAATTGCAAAGAGCAAAGCGGAGTAGTGATTTATGATCAGTATTGAGCTACTATGATAGAACATGTTTTCTTTCATCAAAAGGCAATGACGGAAACACATGAAATTTGTTTTGAGATAAATGTACTTCTCCCTGAACTTTTTGATGGTACAGTAAGGTGTCACGGGTAAGTCTAAACAGAATAGCAGTCCATAGATATCTTTCAAGAACTATATATTTCGAACAATGTGTTTTCTGTTTTTTGGTGTATTGTTTACTGACTGCTTGATAGTGTATATCATTTTGATCACTTTGTCTATGATTTGAGAGCAGTGTTTGATTTTGAACACAGGTAAAACTGTTTTGAGGCGAAAGCTTCATTTTGCGAGAGGAGTCAGAGGTTTTGTGAATAGTGCTTGAAGATGAGGCTTTGTGTTTAATGTTTTCAGAAAATGGAGCAAGGTTTCAGAAATTGTGTTTTAGCAATTGAGAAAAACTGTAATAATGACTGAATCAATAATATGTATGATTCTGTCAGACTTTCAGGTATAATAGCTTAGCATTTCTCAACATGAGGAAGTTGTTTGATAATGTGTTTGTGACTGATCTACAGTCTTCAGGATAATGATTTAAATAGAGAGAGTCACTTTGCATTGTCAGCACATGCTTCAGTGCTCTGAGAGTGTTTATAGTGCTGTGAGTTTAACACTTCATGACTGAGAGCAGAACACAATCTTCATCATCACACAAGACTAAACTACAGCAATGAACACAATCAACATCTTCATCTGGACCATTGCACTGTTTATTCAAGGTAAGATGTAAAAACTGACTCTGGTTTTGGTGTTTTTGTAAAAGTATATGATGATAATAGCTTTAAACACTAATAGTTTTTCTTTTCTCTTCTTCAGAATCCAGAGGAGTGACTCTGACTCAACCTGAAGCTAAAACTGTCCAACAGAGTCAAACAGCAACAATAGAGTGTAATATAGATGTAGGAATATACAGCGATGACTTAGCCTGGTATCAGCAGAAACCTGGAGAAGCTCCTAAACTCCTGATTTATGACATAAACAGCCGTTATACTGGAACTCCATCTAGATTCAGTGGCAGTGGATCTGGCAGTGATTTTACTCTGACCATCAGTGGAGTCCAGACTGAAGATACAGGAGATTATTACTGTCAGAGTTATCACAGTGGTCCAGTGTTCACACAGTGATAAAGAGTCGTACAAAAACCTCTGTCAGTCAGACGTCACAGTGACTGCACTGATACAGCTGAGAGAAACTGCAGCTGCTGATGGAGGATCACAAACTACACAATATCAAACCTTTCACAGACTGTATTCATTTATTATGGTGCAAGTGTGGCGAAAGAGCGGTATTACAGGTAGTAAGAATTTCGACTACGCCACCCGGGGAATTTCACCCCGGGAAATATGGACAACACTCGTCGTTATTATTACTAGGTCACTCAGGTTCGATTCTCTAATAAAGGTAGGCAGAGATGTGGATATGAAAATATACAAAATTTGTATTTATACAAAGTTTAATTTAAAGCAGCAGGGTAATTACGTTAAAAAAGGCAACCTGGAGCTATACTGACAAGGTTTTGAGTTACAAACACATTCAAGTAAACTAAAACACATTGGAATAAACACACACTCTTTCCATACTAATACACTGGTTACACAGACACAATAGAAAAAGACACAGACTAACAGGGCTGAGGCAAACCACGGGAGGAGGGATCACTAAACTTAATTTGCCAAAAGCACACTCACACACACAGCAAAGACTTCAAAAGTGTCACGGCAAACATTCGAAGGAAGCACCACCACCACAAGAGATCCTCCACCTGTGGAACCTCAGCACCTGAAACAAAATCACAAAAAAGCAATGCACTAAAGCCCAGTTGGATGATGTTTAGGGTACGGTCATGAGCAGATCTATCACCATTAGTAAACCATCACGAATAACATACAAAGGTGTAAACAAAGACCATAAATAAATACATAAGTCAATTCACGCAATGAATTGCATCACAAGCAGATAATTTGGTGTTCCGTTTTTGACACCAAGTGTTAACCTCAAAAGTTCAATAAAAGAACCATTAAATCAACAAATAATAAATAAAACCAGACAGCAACGGTCCCCCTCATCAGTGGGGTGACGATCTTCTCACAGATGGCAAAAAGTTTGTATTGCACACGGTAGCGACAGTGGAGCAGGAAAATACGATGCGCTCTTAATCTGGCAGCAAGGAATCGACAGGGCTGTAATAGCTTTTTATAGCACCAGCAGGAAGAACAAGATCGCCGGACGAGAGGGAAAATCCTAAGCCAAATACAAAGAAACACTAAGATTTATGCCTCAATGGCTAAACTTTCAGCTCGTAACTACATGCGCAATAACACTTACCGGAAGTAGACGATGCATTCGCACAATGTGCTTGTCCTTTCACAGGCACGGGTACTCAAATCATGCAATCCGCTGTTCAGATAGACTACAGGGACACTGCACATAACTCAACACAATCAGCCGATCCTAAACCCCCAAATAAAGACAAACAATACGCTTTCCATCAACAGTTCACACATACCTGAAAGGCGAGCAGCCAGAAAATGCAACCACTGCGACAAACCGAAGGAAAACCGGAGAAGACAGACAAGCTAAACACAACACTAATAATTAGTCCCCTACATACAAACAAACTAAAAACAGAAGTTGCTATATGCTAACACACATACCTACAGCCACTGTAAACACTGGAAGGAGGCGGAGTCGAACGTGACGCATCCCGGGCTACAGCCAACCAGCTCTTAAATAGGGTGGATTACCTGCTGATAGGTGCTCACTAATGTCCATCACCTCATTCATCCGGTTACACAAGTAAACATGTAATATAATCTTATATCCCTTACTAAACCGGACTATAATGTGGAGAAAATGTGAGTGGAGCTTGTTCCTGTAAAACTTGCCACTACAATATAATCTAACTGCAGGAAAGTCAATCAATTTAACTGCACTTCCATCCTTCACCACTAGAGGACAGATCTTTACAGTTTTTTTCCAACTGCTTACAGACGTTTTCAAAACTGTCTCCTTTTTCAAAACTCTACACACAATTCTCCAAACTGCACACACAAAAATGCAAAATGCCTCACATCTCCTTCAAAATGTAACACTGCATTTACAGTTTTTCTCGATTGTTTACACACATTTTCTGAAAGCATGCCTCATATTCTCAGAACTCTACACACAAATCCTAAAACACACACACAATGGGCAAAACCCCTCAATTCTCCTGCAAAATGAAACTTTACATTCAAAACAATGTTATTTCTTCTCAAAATGGTATTTTGTTTTCAAATGACACACACAAACCATCACATGAATAGACATTTATAAGAACCAGTTGAACACTGATGTGCTCAATGTAAAACACTATGATGAATGGAAAACACTTCTTCTCCATTCATCATAATGATTTAGGCCTTTTTTTTGTTCAGTGTTACACTTTCTACAGACAGTACATACATAAGTGTGTTGTAAAATATCTGAGAATATTGTTTTTATATTTAGAACACACAAATACACGGTAACGAATATATTTAATTTTTCCCACAAAAACAATGTACACAGTGTACATCCCAACCAACACAAAGTTGTACATACAGTGGTCTACATACAAAACAACAGAAGAATTTACTGTATACAGTTACAGTAAAAAAAAAAATCCAATGTTGGCATCCATTGCACCATTGAAGAGCTGACCTTTTGCCCTTTTATGCTAAAGCTCTGATTGCTAATTGTAAAACTGTGTGACGGGTGTTTGCCCATGTGATGAGTGTGTGCATATCTGAATGGCAGTGTGTTCCTTGTGAAAACAAGAGATTTTCTGCATGAAAATTGTGCCAAAAGCAGAGAATTGTGTGTAGTGTTTTGAAAAAGGTGTGTTTTAGATCTGCAATTTGAGTGTAAAGCAGGAATTGTGCTTGTAGTTTAGCAGAATTGGCTCAGGGGGTTGGTGAATGAGTTACATGTTGTGGTCATTGTGTCTCAAGTACCAGAAAATGTGTGTAAACAATCGAGAAAAACTGTAAAATGCCATAAACACATGTCAGAATGAAGCATTTGCATCAAATGGGGGGGGGGGGTACCAGGAAACCATTGTTCAAAACAGATCATCTGACCTTTGACCTATTTAGGCCTATACTACAGTAAAGCAGTGATTGGTTAGTGATCAGTTAAGCAATTCGTGTTTGCACATATGAGGAGTGTGTGTGTGACCTGGTGAATAAGTGTAGCATTTTGATTGGTTGTGTTTGGAAAAGGAAAGCAAGTCACTTGCTGTTAGATTTTTGTGTTTTAGGTAGAGACTTTGTGTGTAGTGTTTTGAAAAAGGTGTTTAATGCAATTGAAAACTGAGTCAAAGGCTGAGAAATTGCTTATGGTTTTGGAGATTTGGCATGCAGTTTTGCACTTTGAGTGAGAGGTTTCAAAAATCGTGTGACATGAAAAGATTTTGTGTGTAAGCAGTTGGAAAAAACTGTAATATTACTGAGTATCCCTATCTGTCAGCAAGAGAGTTTCTCTGGGCACTTCAACACTTCCTTTATTTCCAAAGGAGAATATTCTCTAGCATATGGAAGCTTGTTTCCACCACTGAATAATAAATAATAGCGACTTTTTATCTCACAATTCTGACTTTTTTTCTCACAATTGTTAATTTCTAGAAATGAAGTTCACCCACAGGGGAACCGCCTAACTCATCTGCAAACTCGACCGGAAGAAACAAGCATCTTTTAGAGGAAATGTTCTCTTTTATAGAGATATTATCTTGCTAGTATGGAAGCTTGTTTCCGCCACTGAATAATAAATAAATAATAATAATTGCGACTTTTTATCTCAAAATTCGGACTTTTTTTCTCACAATTGCAATTGCGAGATATAAAGTCGCAATTCTGAGAAATAGTCGCAATTGCGAGATATAAAGTCAGAATTGCATGAAATAAAGTCGCAATTGCGTAATAAAGTCAGAATTGTGAGATATAAACTATTCTGAGGTAAAAAAAAACAAAAAAAACAATCTGTCTTTTTTCCCCTTAGAATTGGACTTTATATCTCACAATTCTGAGAAAATATGTCAGAATTGCGTGATATAAAGTCGCAATTGCGAGCAAAAAAGTACGAATTCTGCCTTTATAACTCGCAATTCTGACTTTACATCTCGCAATTCTGACTTTTTTTCTCAAAAAAATGTAAACTCGCAGTTGTGAGATAAAAAGTCGCAATTATTATTATTTATTTATTATTCAGTGGCGGAAACAAGCTTCCATACTAACAAGATAATATCTCTATAAAAGAGAACATTTCCTCTAAAAGACGCTCGTTTCTTCCGGTCGAGTTTGCAGATGAGTTAGGCGGTTCCCCCGAGGGTGAACTTCATTTCTAGAAATTAACAGACTTTAAAAGTCACACACACACACTAAAAGCCGAAAATTTGTCATTCGTGTTCAGAAAAATAACTACAATAATAATAATGAGCTTAGCTTTGTGTTGCGCTTTAACTTTAAACAGAACGTCTTTCTTGAAGTGCACATTGTAGATCATAACAGAAATTAGCACAGCCAAAACTGATGAATGATTGAAACCTCTTCCAGCAGCGGTCGGGACGAGTAGAGCGCAGTCTGGACGGTTTAGAAGTTTCAGATGTCCTGATCAGGCCAGTGTGCACATGATGATGGACAGGAGTCATAGTCCCATACTCCCTTTCAATGAAGTCATTCAACTGTGCTCTCAGAGTTACAGTTATATTCATAAAGAGCCTTCGAGTCCCACCAGGTGTAATCCACGTTTAGAGAGTTGGGTCACTCTCACACTCTTTACTGTAGATACAACTGTATATTTATGCCACTTTGACACACTGATCACTCGAATATACAGCTACAAATTATCTCACTAAAAACCCGTCAGTCATCAATGATCACGTCTGATTGCTGATCTCTGATTGGCTGAATCAGATCTGCAGTGGGCCGGTGTATTTACACATCATGATGACTGATTTTATGGACTACATGCACACTTGAGTTTTGTTTATTAACCAATTAGTCTATAAAATGCAGGTGTTTGAAAACCGCCAAACCAATTTTTACCAGAACAATCAAACTCAAAACTGCCCAAATCTGGCAGCACTGGCTTCATGTCGTTACTGTTTCCAAATGTCACTGGTTCGTCACTAGGGGGCGATGATCTCTGTGAACCCATGAACCACTGTCTATTTCATTTTACCTGATCTCAGATCAGTTTTTTAAATATTAATGTTTATTGACACATTTTTATAATAAAAAAGGAGTTGTAGTTAAAAGTGTCTAATTGGTCTGATTACCAAGCTCTCCATAAAACAAACAAAACAAGCCCTTCAATTTAATAAACTAACATATTTCATAATAATAATAAATTTCATATTTACTGGTATTAGATGATTTGGTAATTGCATTGAATAGATTAGACTTTAAATTAAAACATTTGCATTTGGTGTGTAAAAGGTGTTTTTATGCTGAGTTTCCGCTGTTCTGACCAGCGTGTGGCGTTTCCAGAGCTTCAATACAGTGAATCATTATGCAAATCAATCGGTTCAATGGTTTCTAAAAGCTTTGTTTCTCCATCACTAGAGCAACATGATTCTGGTTCACTCTTGAGTTGATAACAGCAGGCCAGAGAGCAAACTTTGCCTGGCCCACCTCCACTTCTGGCTGGGTCCCCGGCCCAAAACTGGCCCAACACACTGAACATGGACACACAGAGCTTCCTCTGGCCCAGATGTGGCCCACACCCTGTAAAGTGACTCTTATTGACTGATATGGCCCAGGTCTGGCCCAGGCACTGTAAGACAGATCTGGCTGAGAGTCGGCTGGGCAGAAACTGGCAGTGAAACACAAACTCAACCAAGAGTTTTTATTATAAAATTAACAAATACACTTTAATATAAACATGTATGAACAATGAACAAATACACTATGATATTAACATTTATTAACAACACACTGATTCTTCATTTGTGATCATGTATTAGTTATGATTTTCATAACATTTTCATATACAGTATATTTACACCATTGTCTATAAATGTAATGATTATGTAACAATTAGTGTCAGAACTGCAGATTCTTGATCTTTTTATGATCTTTTTATATTCTAAACTTTTTAATCTCCTATAAATGATCAGTTTGTCTGCGCTGCTTCACTAAAGCAGAAGTGAAAGTGTTCCAGTCCAGATCATGTAACCAATCAGAGAGTGAGACTGAAACCCCATTTGCATTGTCAGGGTGGAGTGATTGTGATCCTCTCAGAATAGAGCAGCTCTGTCTCCAGAGACCATGTTCAAACCCCAAGAGCTTTATTTGACATTTACTGCTACATCAACCTTCTGAAAAGCACCTGCATCTTCATCTGTTAGTTGAATGATGTTGTCAGACACAAAGTGAACTTGTTGAGAAGCTTTATTGAATGTTGCAGCAAACACAGCAGATTGAAAGATCACACACACACACACACACACACACACACACACACACTCTTTCAGTATTGAGTTGTAAATCACTCCAGCTGCAGCACTAGACTCATGTGAATCCTGCCTGACACAGGACACTCAGATACGGCTCATCTTCAGGAGAGAAACATCAGCACTCAGAGCTCTTGTGGAACGAGACCTCATGAGGAGCTCCATCATGTGTTACTCTGCAGACGTACAGCTCTCCCGCTTCCCAGCGTGCTTTGCTGAGGGTCAGGACGCTACTGCGGCTGTAGCGGCCGTCCTGCTGGCTCTCTGCGCTGGTCAGAACCCCCTCGGTGACCTCTGACCCGTCCAGTGTCCAGCTCACCAGCGCCCCCTGTGGAGAGTAAGAGCTGAGCAGGCAGAGCAGTGCGGCTGAGTCTCCAGAGATCTGCAGAGAAGAGGGCGGCAGCAGAGACACTGAGGGCTTCACTGTGGGACCAGCTGCAGGAGACAAACACACACACACACAAACACAACACATTCACACACACACAACACACTTTGTTTAAAGCTTTCATACATATTGCATTCTAAAAGTATTTTTAATGCATTAATTATGCACTGCTATATACATTAAAATGCATGTATGATCTCATCAATAAGTGTAACAGCAGTTATAACACATATTATCTATTATCAGGCCGATCTGACTGCTTTAATTCCAGCAATTATTCACTCTGAACATTAATATCTTACATTTTGAGATATTCACCTGAACTGAAAATGTAACTCAATTTCAAACAGAGTTAAAACACAATTGAATCATACAGAATGAACAAAACACTGAATTATAAGCACAACATGAGCAAAAGAGATTCAGTATCATTGACTGAACTACAGAAAGCAGCAACATTTACATTCTGATGTCAAATCTCTTTTTCCATGTATGATTTCTACAATAAAAGATGAACTAAATATGAACTCAGTGTAGAAATAAATGAAGGAAAAACAAACCTGTAATAAACTGAATAAACTCATAGTGAGACACAGTGTGGAAATATGTTTAGAGTTTTTTTTTTTTTGAAAGGAATAATGTTATTCTTATAATAATATCATTGTTTTAGATAAAATAATTATACAACAATATCAGTAACACTTTATTTAAAGCCTTTATACATATTGCATTATAAAAAGTATTTTTAATGCATTAATTATATATTATATATGTTTTACACATTATGATGCATGTATGATCTCATCAATAATTGTAACCAAGGTTTTAACACATTATAATATTATCTATTCATTGTTTCACCTCCAAAAAAATATAATACACTAAAACTCATGATAAACAACCAATTTTAGATGTAACAAGGAATTTGTAAATATTATAAGACATTTTATCTTTGGTTACAGTTATTTATGAAAACATATATGACATTATAACATACGCTATTGATAGCTTTATAATGCATTATACATAAAGACTTCAATTAAAGTGTTGCCACAATATCTAATTATTATTATTATTAATAAATGTTGTTCTTGTTTCCACTGTAAAACACTTTCTGAAATCTAAATTGTATTTTTTTTATTAGGTGATTAAATAGACAGACTTACCGATCACCAGTTTAGTTCCTCCACCGAATGTGTACCACAGTGATACAATCTAATAAAACGCTCGTACAAAAACCTCTATTCCACTCGAGTGAACACACACTCCAGCAGAGAGAGAGAAACAACACTTCAACACACTGATATTAGAAGATCCTCAGCTCTTCTCAACACTCACTCATTCAGATTTGACTAAATGCTTTCTGATATAACACTGTTTAAAGAAATATATTTGATGAGCTGTGACCTCTGAGGTGACCTTTGACCTCTTTGATCATGTATGATGTTGTGGAGTTTCTCATAATGATGCTTCTGTTCTTCATATGCAGATCAATCATCATGATTCACAGAAAAACCTGCAGCTTCAGACTTCAATCTTCAGTGAAAATCTCTTCAAATAATGAGTTTATTGAATGAAGTCAATAGAAAGTGTCAACAATGAAAATATAAAAGGTATTTTGCATGTTCTACACAGTCAAGCATGTTTTCATATTCAAGGTCTGTTCTAAAAGTATCTGGACTGGTTATGAATCTCCACACAAGATCATGAAACGTGAACAAGCTCTAATATGTCTCCATCTTTAACAGCCTGTTTCTTCTCCATTTGATGATTTCAGACACATGAGGCTTCATGATAGATGGAGTGACACCATGAACTCTGATTAGAGATTCACAATCAGTCCTGATACTTTCTGAACAGACTCATGATTCATGATCTTACTTTAGTGATGGCGGTTCATCTAGTGGAAGTGTAGCAGTGATGATGGTCACATGACTGAATATGGACACAGAGATGGACGTTCATCTGCACATCCTCAGTGTCTCAGGAGTCACAATAAAAATACAAAATAAAGTCATGATTCTGTAACTCTAGTGTATATTAGTTTGTTATCAGCACAAGCTGTTGTAAATCCTGCCCACTTCTTTGCATTGTCAGCACATGCTTCAGTGCTCTGAGAGTGTTTATAGTGCTGTGAGTTTAACACTTCATGACTGAGAGCAGAACACAATCTTCATCATCACACAAGACTAAACTACAGCAATGAACACAATCAACATCTTCATCTGGACCATTGCACTGTTTATTCAAGGTTTGTGTAATACAGTTTATATAATGATTATTAGTTCTCTTAAAATGTGAAATATGTTTGTTTATCATATACTGTATATCATCATATATAGAATTTAAATTTTTGTTTTTGTTTGTGTTTTCTTTCAGAGTGTAGAGGACAATATACTGTAACTCAGAGTCCATCAATACCAGCAGTTCAACCAGGAGAAGAAGTCAGAATAAACTGTAAAACCAGCAGTGATGTGTATGTGTGGAGTGGTTATCATTATTTAGCCTGGTACTCACAGAAACCTGGAGAAGCTCCTAAACTCCTCATATATTGGGCAACATCCCGTTATTCTGGAACTCCATCTAGATTCAGTGGCAGTGGATCTGGCAGTGATTTTACTCTGACCATCAGTGGAGTCCAGACTGAAGATACAGGAGATTATTACTGTCAGAGTGTACACTGTCCTAGTAGCTGTGTGTTCACACAGTGATAAAGAGTCGTACAAAAACCTCTGTCAGTCAGACGTCACAGTGACTGCACTGATACAGCTGAGAGAAACTGCAGCTGCTGATGGAGGATCACAAACTACACAATATCAATGTTTAGCAAAGTTTCTAAAGAATTAAAAAATATACATTTATCTGTAGTAATATATTTTGATATGAAATAAGAGTTAGTGCTGATATTGATTATGGCACTGGGATGTTTTATTGTCAGTGTTTCAGATCACAGATGCGGAGTGAAGCAGAAACACCAGCTGTTTTTAATGTGTAAGTGTTTAATAAAGTCAGTGGTCTTCACTATTGTTTTCATGACAGACACACTGATAGGAGATATTCAATAGGAGAGACACTTTATCAAAGTATCAAAAGTTTCATCCAGTCATAAATACCATCCATCCATCCATCCATCTTCTACCGCTTATCCGGGGCCGGGTCGCGGGGGCAGCAGTCTAAGCAGGGATGCCCAGACTTCCCTCTCCCTAGACACTTCCTCCAGCTCTTCCGGGGGGACACCGAGGCGTTCCCAGGCCAGCCGGGAGACATAGTCTCTCCAGCGTGTCCTAGGTCTTCCCCGGGGTCTCCTCCCGGTGGGACATGCCCGGAACACCTTCCCGGGAAGGCGTCCAGGAGGCATCCGGAAAAGATGCCCGAGCCACCTCAACTGACCCCTCTCGATGTGGAGGAGCAGCGGCTCTACTCTGAGCTCCTCCCGAGTGACTGAGCTTCTCACCCTATCTCTAAGGGATCGCCCAGCCACCCTGCGGAGAAAGCTCATTTCGGCCGCTTGTATCCGGGATCTTGTCCTTTCGGTCATGACCCACAGCTCATGACCATAGGTGAGAGTAGGAACGTAGATTGACTGGTGTTGGATTACATTTTTATTAAAAGTTTAATTTAGTTTTTCCACAGCAATAGTATATAAACTGATAAAGTTTATATACTGATTTATTGAGTCTCCAGCAAGAGTCTCCTTTCCTGCCAGACCTGTTTTCTCTATTGTGTTTTAAATAAGTCAGATCACTTGATTCTCACCTTTCGGAGCCCAGACGTTGAATCGTTAGGTTGATTGACTTTCACCTTTTGTCTTTAATGGGTCTGGGATGGCTATTGGAATTGGAGTTCCTGGCCAGTATCAGCATGTGAATAGTTATGCTGATTCAATTGGACTCAGAGTAGGGTGTGTTCCTAATTCATTTGCATGCTTTGTTCAGGGTCTCCACCTCTATGTAATCCCTCCCCCTTGGAATGTATATAACTACAATGCAAACTGTATATACTTTAGATTATGTTGGATGAAACCGCAGCCGCGCTCAAATAAAGAAACTCTTCTGTTTGAACGTGATCCCAACGTCTCCTGGTCTGCTTTGAAGAAAGAAAGACTTTACAACACTGGTAAATCGAGAGCTTCGCCTTGCGGCTCAGCTCCTTCTTCACCACGACAGACCGGTACAGGGACCGCATTACTGCAGAAGCTGCACCGATCCGCCTGTCAATCTCCCGTTCCATCCTTCCCTCACTCGTGAACAAGACCCCAATATACTTAAACTCCTCCACTTGAGGCAGGAGCTCTCCACCAACCTGAAGCGGGCAAACCACCCTTTTCCGACTGAGAACCATGGCCTCGGATTTGGAGGTGCTGATTTTCATCCCAGCCGCTTCACACTCGGCTGCAAACCGTCCCAGTGCATGCTGGAGGTCCTGGCTTGATGAGGCCAACACGACAACATCATCCGCAAAGAGCAGAGATGAAATCGTGTGGTCCCCAAACCTGACCCCCTCCGGCCCCTGGCTGCGCCTAGAAATTCTGTCCATAAAAATTATGAACAGAACCGGCGACAAAGGGCAGCCCTGCCGGAGTCCAACACGCACCGGGAACAAGTCTGACTTACTGCTGGCACTACGAACCAAGCTCCTGCTCCGGTCGTACAGGGACCGGATAGCCCTTAGCAAAGGGCCCCAGACCCCATACTCCCGGAGCACCCTCCACAGGCCGCCGCGAGGGACACAGTCGAATGCCTTCTCCAAATCCACAAAGCACATGTGGATTGGTTGGGCAAACTCCCATGAGCCCTCCAGCACCCTGTAGAGGGTATAGAGCTGGTCCAGTGTTCCACGACCGGGACGAAAACCACACTGTTCCTCCTGAATCCAAGGTTCTACTATCGGCCGGATTCTCCTCTCCAGTACCCTGGCATAGACTTTCCCAGGGAGGCTGAGAAGTGTGATCCCCCTATAGTTGGAGCACACCCTCCGATCCCCCTTCTTGAAAAGAGGGACCACCACCCCGGTCTGCCAGTCCAAAGGTACTGTCCCCGACCGCCACGCGATGCTGCAGAGGCGTGTCAGCCAAGACAGCCCCACAACATCCAGAGACTTGAGGTACTCAGGGCGGATCTCATCCACCCCCGGTGCCTTGCCACCGAGGAGTTTCTTGACTACCTCGGTGACTTCAGCTTGAGTGATGGACGAGTCCGCCTCCGAGCCCTCAGCCTCTGCTTCCTCAATGGAAGACGTGACGGCGGGATTGAGGAGATCCTCGAAGTATTCCTTCCACCGTCCGGTGATATTCCCAGTCGAGGTCAACAGCTGCCCACCTCCACTGTAAACAGCGTTGGTAGGGCACTGCTTCCCCCTCCTGAGGCGCCGGACGGTTTGCCAGAATCTCTTCGAGGCCGACCGATAGTCCTTCTCCATGGCCTCACCGAACTCCTCCCAGGCCCGAGTTTTTGCCTCCACAACCACCCGGGCTGCAGTCCGCTTGGCCCGTCGGTACCCATCAGCTGCCTCAGGAGTCCCACAAGCCAGCCAGGCCCGATAGGACTCCTTCTTCAGCTTGACGGCATCCCTTACTTCCGGTGTCCACCACCGGGTTCGGGGATTGCCGCCTCGACAGGCACCGGAGACCTTACGGCCACAGCTCCGAGTGGCCGCGTTGACAATGGAGGTGGAGAACATGGTCCACTCGGACTCAATATCTCCAGACTCCCTCGGGATCTGGTCGAAGCTCTGCCGGAGGTGGGAGTTGAAGATCTCTCTGACAGGAGATTAGGCCAAACGTTCCCAACAGACCCTCACAGTACGTTTGGGTCTGCCGAGTCTGTCCAGCTTCCTTCCCCCGCCATCGGATCCAACTCACCACCAGGTGGTGATCAGTTGACAGCTCCGCCCCTCTCTTCACCCGAGTGTCCAAGACATAACATCGCCCGGTATGGCGCAGCCGGGGCCCCACCCTGGAGCCAGGCCCGGGGTTGGGGCTCGTATGCGAGCGCCTGGTGGTCGGGCCTCCCCCCATGGGGTCCGGCCGGGCTCAGCCCGAAGGAGCGACGTGGGGCCACCCTCCCGTGGACCCACCACCTACAGGAGGGACCGTAAGGGGCCGGTGCTAAGTGAATCGGGTGGCAGTCGAAGGCGGGGGCCTAGACAACCCGATCCCTGGACGTCATAAATACCATGTTTGCTTAATCTGTCATCTCTGAACATACAATATGTGGGTCATCATTCTTTATCATTTACCAGTTAAATTTGTAACTGAGACAAGATGATTTCCCTTAATGACAAAAAAAAAACAGGATTAGAATATACTCATCCCAGAATATATTTTTAATGACCTTAAGTCATTTATTTTCTACATTTGCCCATCATGTATCTAACCATCCAAGAGCACATTCAGCGTTAAGAGCTGGACAGAAACTCTGCAGATACGCTTACATGAACAACTTGTGTTTCAATCAGACTGAATTCATTACGACTGATGAATCTGAATGAGTTTACATGAACGCTAAATGAGTGATCGGGTCAATGTGCGCGTTTATATGTCACAAGAATCAGGGTATCTTCCGTCCATTCCAAATCCGTTTTCAATTAAAAAACAGAAAACGAAAAATTTAATCGTTTTTCAATTTATTATATCTGTCATAAAATGAAGAAAAAAGAAGACAGATTTTAAAAAGAAGGAATTAATACATTTTCCTATATTTCGTTTTTCAATCTTACTTCTTAAAACTAAATTGTGAAAAATGAAATAAACAAAATCTTAAAAAGCTACATGTTACATGACGGAGCTACCTTTTTTCATCAGCATTTGCAAAGGTCAACGGCAGGGGGAGCAAAGATTATTAATTATTACAAGGCAAAATTATTACAATGGCATCTTTAGCAAGGCACGCAGATGTGATCGTCAACATGATTGATGATCATAATGAAAATATTTATGCGCATCTATCCCAAATGGGTGTACAAAAATGCTCTGCAAGGAGTGTTCGCAGATTTTGCAAAGAACACAACGTGAAAAGATGCAGCCACGTTGATGATAGTCATCTAGAGCAGCGGTCCCCAACCTTTTTTGCGCCACGGACCGGTTTAATATCAGACAATATTTTCACGGACCGGCCTTTAAGGTGCGGCGGATAAATACAACAAAATATAAAAAAAAATATAAAAAATAATTAAATATAATAATAAACGTGAATCCAATGTGTAGGCTTACTTGCAATTTTATTAGCAGGGTACTCGTAATATCGCGCCTAAAGACAACTGAGAAAGCCTGAACACAAACAAAAAGCCCCCCAAAAGAAAAAAATCTCCATGTTTACGGTGCTGATGCGATGTAAGGGTGGCGCTGCCAATAAAGCACCTAAAAGCTGTCACAAAGAACCGATTTTAAGAACCAAAATGAATGATTATGAATATGTAAAATATAGCAGGAGACATTTTAATTGTTTAATAATGAACAAGTGTTTTCTGTGCAAAGATGAAGTTGACAATGCTGACTTGATCTTCGCAGTATGCCTAACGCGCCAGAGAGAAATGCACATTTCATACGAATTACATAAGCAGAGAACAGTCAGTTTTCTTTTGTTTTGAATTGTTCTTTTTAAAATTAGACATTTCAAGCTTTCTATGTCTCAGGTCTGTGAGGCAACTAGGCTACCTTATACGCTGAATTTCGGTTAATTTATGAGATCAGCTCCAGTTCACGCGCCCGCGCCTCCGTGTCCTGATTAAATATTTTCTATTATATTTACTTCTTATTAAATCCAGGCAATTGGGTGATGAAACATTTATTAAAATGAAGATACAATTAATACAAAACGAAATACAATTTAAAGACAGGCTTTTTGCTTTCTGTCTGAGGTCTCTGTGAAAGTTTTAAAGCAGTCTTTTTGTGCCGCTTTCAGAGCGCTCACGTCCGTAAGGGTGAACTGTCCCATCCGAACAATTATTATTTTTTTTTTTAATTTTTTTTTGTGAAATAGGCTACATTTCTAAATTAATGCGAATTATAGTCCAGTGCGACTTAGGCTATATTATGTTTTTTCTTCTTCATAACGCATTTTTTTACTGATGCGACATATACTCCGGAGCGATTTATAGTCCGGAAAATACGTTAAGTTATATATTCTTTCTGTGAGGCCCGGTACCAAATGTCCCACGGACCGGTACCGGTCCGTGGCCCGGGGGTTGGGGACCTCTGATCTAGAGCTGACAGTGGCCAGCGCTATAAATGAGGTAAGTTTATTATTCATGTTTATTCATGTTATGTAAGGGGACATTTGTTATGAATGCAGCACAAAAATATTCAGCCTGCAAAAGCAAATATATTTGTTATTACTGATAATGATTGTGTCTTCCTTTCACATTTGCATTTATTGTACATCTTTGCCAGGATTAATGAGAAGATTTGGCATGACATGCAATCTCAGATGTATATGTAACACTCTTTGTAAACACACACACACACACACACACCTATCATTAAGGGGACTGCCCATGCGTAATTGTTTTAGTATAATGCATACTAATGAGTTATATCACAAAAACAAGATTTTCTTCTTTGTTCAACATTTGGGCGCACATTTATGACAGGTTATCTGTCATCAAAAGGCACACGTGCAGGTGAAGTTGGGGTCGGTAAAGCACTACGACTGGTTCATCCACCATATCATGAACTGCGACATACGGTTGGTTTTACCCTGTTTTTAAGGCCTTTAACTGAGTTATTTAATGCAGTTGTCTAATCATTTAAAGTTAAAGTTTATTAATTAAATAGTATTATTGTTGATTATTCCTGAGTGAGTCTGAAATGCAGTGGCAGTTCTGTCACAACATGCGTCACTCCAAACATCACCAGCTTCTCATTTCGGTCCAAGTGTAGTTTATGTCCCATGTATTCTGCATGGTAGGGGACTGGATTCAGATTGCGTACACCCTAATAGTTCACAAAACAAGCTGTTATAACAGAACTGCCACTGCATTTCAGACTCACTAAAGAATAAATGTTAATGGGGCATGTATTAACCTGTAAACTTTCTGATAGATTGTTAAGTTGACAGGTTAATACATGCCCCATTAACATTTATTCTTTGTGTGTCAGTCTTAAAATCAATGGTTCTCAATTCCTGACCTGAGTGAACACATCACTGCACTTTTCAGATGTCACAGACTGGAAACATTTTTGACTCCCTGACAAGATATTTCTATGGGCCCCCTACCCATTAAACACACTATATCACAATACTTTGGCCCTTATGAACAATTTGAAATTCAACTGGTCTAACTAGAACTGAGAATCATTGTGAACTAATTCAGCAGGTTTTGAACACTTAAACTGCACTGCCAGTTTTGAAGCCTGGATTTTCTTTCAGAGAAGCTGTGACAAAAAAACGGCATGTGGGATCAAATCCGGGTTGACCATGGAAAAGAGTTTTATATGTGCCTGTATATCCAAGAGCTGCTGTCCAGACACAGATACAATATAAACAGGCAACCATATGTCCAGACAAAATCATCAAGGGTACGTTTTCCCTGCCACATTAAGAACCTCACCTGAAGTCCATCATTTCTTTACACAATAAAATAAATAGTATGATACTGTATCCACAGAACCTCAAAGTTGAGCAAATATAGCCAGAAATAAATAACAGAGTCAACTATCCCCTGAAAGAAGCCCTGCTGCAACTTCAAGACCAAGAGGTGATCAACACGGAGGACAACACAACTAGATTTTGTGTATCCAATCTCGCTTGTCAGGTTTCCTCAATTGGGCTTGAACGAACTGCTTAGAGTTCTCAACGGGCCTGAAAATTACAACCCGACCCGACCCGGCCCGTGGCTTTTAAAGCCCAGACCCGATGTAACCCGGCATATAAACATGAATTATCTGCCCGAACCCGGCCCGCGACCCGACAGATTTTTTTTTTTCTCTCTCATACACGTATTATCATGACCAGCAGATGGGAATTCAAATCAACCTTTAATGTTCACGCCTTTTAACAATACAAACAATACAAACAACTGAAACAATAAACTTTAAATATATAAATAGGCTGTAGTAGCGACGGTGAATTCACCTGCGGCAAGTTTACTTTTCACCAACTCCATCTTCTTCTCCAGGCTAAAGGCGTGCACTCAGCGGCGTCAGGTCTGCCCCCGCCCCTCTCCATGATGCACGTTACACGCAGCAGCCAGACTTTCTTTATGGTGACCAGCAGCGATGATTAATAAATTTTTTTTTTTTTTTTTTTTTTTTTTTACTGAGCGGAAAAGATTAAGCCCGAGGTCCGACCCGACCCGAGTCATTTGATTATATTTTCGACCCGAACCCGGCCCGAACCCGCAGGTCCCGTCGGGTTTGTCGGGCCGACCCGACCCGTTGAGAACTCTAGAACTGCTATCACGGAATGCACATAGGATTGCAGGTATTTCTAAACATGCATTTTCTTTTTTTGGTTGTAACAATGTAAACATACAAAATTATACACAAATCATTATTTTGTATATAATTGCACCATTGTCAAGCTACATGTAGATTTTGTGTCCTCTCTATGATCGAGATCCCAGCCATTTCATGCCAGAGTTGGCTTTACTTACAACCTTTTTAAACCTTTCTTCTTGTTTATATATGAATTATGGTACTGCTGTTGTAGGAAAAGGAATACCAAACATCTTGGCTGAAGGTGGGTGTCCAGCAAAGATTTCCGAGGAACTCCTTCCACAGGCCTCTGTGTTTGCTGACATGTACCAGCAAGATGTGGGGTCCTGTCTGACAAGAACATCCACATTCGGGACAGATCCCTTTTCTTGTGAGGAAGACAGAGCCCATGCGGAGGAAGAATTCGCTGATTATTATCCAGACATTACACTGGGCTTTGATCAGGCTGTAAATTATGACTTCACACCCTTTAAAGAAGCCATATTACATCTCATAAATGTAACATGAAGATAACACCAGGAACAAGACATTCATCATAAAATTAACATTTATTACATATTTCTGTGAACAATAATTTGACAAAGTACAAAAATAAACAGCAAGTCTTTTGAACATAGGCATTATCAATTGTATTAAAACAATGCTGTAATTTGAGGTATAAAACTGTCTCATTAAAGCTTTAATAAAGTGCTATCCAGTGCTGCATTTTACTTCAAAAGTTGAACTTGACACTTAAACAGTGATATTTGGTATATAACTTACACTGTATATGATGTATATAATTACTCTGATTAAATCAGAAAAAGTGCTGCCTGTAGTGCTTCTCACTTTTAAGTCAATAACTGACCAGTAATAACTTTTTTTTATACTGTATATTCAAGAGTATATTTACTCTTACCGTGTAACTAATAAAGAGCTGCCGTAGTAGTGCCATATTATGAAACTTCTTAACGTGTGACACTTGTAACAGGTATACAGCTTTTCTTCCCACTGTATTTAATCTTTGTTAAGATCACCAAAAGCAGACAGTGCACCATCAATTCCTGTGACTCTGCAGGTGTTTTCCCTTGAGTTGTCTCCTCTGCATTTCACACAGGTGTTGGCATTTCGCTGCCAATGGTCAAAGCACACTTTGCATGCAATGAAACTCTGACAGCAAACTGTAAAAACAGGATCATTCATGGGGCCTAGAAATTTCAAATAAAGAAAATTACTTGTTCGTTTTTTCCATAATATTTCTGGGATCTTAATCCAGATAGAAGAGAGGAAAGTATTACAGTTTAATTCACAAAATACTATCCTGGCTATCAACAGATCTTATAGAGACTAAATTATCTTGTTAACAAACCTTTGCAAATTATGCAAGCAAATGCATTTCTAATAGCTGCACGTTCTTCGTCCGTGAATGTAATAAAACGTCTGCGTGCCAACGTGAGCTCAGATAAGCCTCTGATGGCCTGTGCAACCTCTGGCAGTTCTCGGGATGCCAACACCACCTCTTCAATTCTTTCTAAGACCTCTGGTAGCTGGCTGTCATCATCTCGTTGGCTGAGGAAAGAAGTTACAATAAGCACACCATGTTTTTCATATATTTAAGTCGGTTAAATGTTAGTAACTAACATGCTCCAAATATCTGCTATTTTACCTTAATCTTCTCCTTTTAGATCTCATATCCAAGAACTGTTGTTCAGGCACAGCAAAAACCTTCCTAGAATTTTGTTTCCAGTAAAGCTGACCCTGGGGAAATCATTCGTATTTTAAAAGATGAATTATGTCAAGATTGAACAAGTGAAAATGTTATAATAGGAAAACAACACTACTAAAATGCAGACACCAAAACAAGCTGCTTTCAATGTGCTTTTTGCCCTCTATCGAGGCTTCATCAATCAGAACCTGATTATTTTTCTTTAACTTTTTGAGGGTCAGAAAAATTCAGGTCATTTTATTGTGTATCATATTTTTATGTGAATTAAACCCTTAATTTCACAAATTTTTAAAATAATATTTATGTTGTTTAGCTGTGTAGAACTTTTTTTTATCAACTGGTATTACATTTCTCTGACCTTACTGGTGTTTTCATTGTGTTTTTCTTAGATTTTTAAAAACAGCTTGTAGTCAATCTCATCTTTTGCAGTTACCTTTTGTTCCCTCTGTATCGAGAATTTCATTCCCCTGGCCATCAGTCAGCATCATACCATCTTCTGATCCAATAGCATCTTGGACTTTTGCCAAGATACCAGGAACTGATGCCTCATGTTCATGAAAACGGATAGCCACAGTCTTCTGGGATGTCCATTTTCCACCAACCAGGGGTGCGTTTCCCGAAAGCATCATTAGCCAACTATGGTCGCAAGTTCCGTCATTATCAGCATAGTTCAACGATTTGGTGTTTCCCGAAACCATCGTTCCAACGAACGTTCGCAAACAGCATCGTAAACTTGTGTGGTTGGAACGACAGCTCTCGAGCTGTGCTTAGAAGCAGAGTTTCTAGTTTACATGAGATGTAGACTGAATAAATCCTTATCTTCAGCAAAATAAGCAAGCTGACATTCAGTACAACCCGTGTTATTTATTTAGAATACATACAAATGTCATTTACGTCTTTTAGTTTGTCAAGAGATTTAAAGCACCGTTTTTGAAGACTGCGCATGTGTGAACGTGCTCTACTATGTAAGAACCATTCTTACGAGTCTGGTAATAAAGCAAAATAACTGAGAAAAATTAGAAATGGTCTTCAGATGTCATGTCTGTAACTTATATGACAAAATCTAGCGTTAATTCGATCTCAAACAGATTAATTAAAATAAGTTATTAGTCCACCACGTGCGAGACGTCATAAACCAACGTGGCTGAACGATACTTTGCGACAGACGGTTTCGGGAAACAGTCGTGACTAGCTAGATGATTTCTCCAACGATGCATCGTACTATGGTAGTTAAGCAGCAAGCTATATAGTTGTACGGGAAACGCACCCCAGATCAGCAAGAAAAACATTCCTTGAAATGAAAATATGTTTAGTTAAATATCCAAAGACCACCCCATCTTCCTATAGCCTAGACCGAGGGGGAATGCAATGCCAACATACAGTGTAGTCACAGTATATTTCTGGCTTCAATAATTCAGGCAGACATACAAGTTGTTAAAAAAAAAACTTCCTATTATTAGAGAACTGACAGTGAACTGATAACATATGCCATTTGCTAAGGTCTTCACTTTTTCGTTACAACTCAAAAGCATCAACCAAAACTGTCATATAATAATATTGTTCCCATGTAAAAGTATTTTAATGCATTAATTATGCACTGCTATATACATTAAAATGCATGTATGATCTCATCAATAAGTGTAACAGCAGTTATAACACATATTATCTATTATCAGGCCGATCTGACTGCTTTAATTCCAGCAATTATTCACTCTGAACATTAATATCTTACATTTTGAGATATTCACCTGAACTGAAAATGTAACTCAATTTCAAACAGAGTTAAAACACAATTGAATCATACAGAATGAACAAAACACTGAATTATAAGCACAACATGAGCAAAAGAGATTCAGTATCATTGACTGAACTACAGAAAGAAGCAACATTTACATTCTGATGTTAAATCTCTTTTTCCATGTATGATTTCTACAATAAAAGATGAACTAAATATGAACTCAGTGTAGAAATAAATGAAGGAAAAACAAACCTGTAATAAACTGATTAAACTCATAGTGCATGTTGATACCTTTAGATACATAGATACATTGTTGATACCTTTATAATGCATTATACATAAAGACTTCAAGTAAAGTTTCGCCACAATATCTAATAATCATTATTATTAATAAATGTTGTTCTTGTTTCAACTATAAAAAACACTTTCTGAAATCTAAATTGTATTTTTCATTAGGTGATTAAATAGACAGACTTACCGATCACCAGTTTAGTTCCTCCACCGAAAGTCCACCACAGTGATACAATCTAATGAAACGCTCGTACAAAAACCTCTATTCCACTCGAGTGAACACACACTCCAGCAGAGAGAGAGAAACAACACTTCAACACACTGATATTAGAAGATCCTCAGCTCTTCTCAACACTCACTCATTCAGATTTGACTAAATGCTTTCTGATATAACACTGTTTAAAGAAATATATTTGATGAGCTGTGACCTCTGAGGTGACCTTTGACCTCTTTGATCATGGATGATGTTGTGGAGTTTCTCATAATGATGCTTCTGTTCTTCATATGCAGATCAATCATCATGATTCACAGAAAAACCTGCAGCTTCAAATAAATGAATCAATAATTCTGAACATTTCAGATGCACATTGTTTAATATATAATGACCTGATTATGAGTCCTGATGAACTTCATGCATGTGGAAAATGTGGGAAAAATAGACATCATGAAAATATTTCCCAGAGAGCAACATGTCAACATTGATTCCAAAGACCATAATGGACTTTTTTTATTATTACTCTAAATATAGTAAAACTGATTTATTTAGTTCTTGATTTCTCATTGTTAACATGCTTGTAAAGGTGTAGCACAGAACTGTACTCAGAGAAACTGCTGCGTATGACATATGTTTAAAATGATCTACATTCATGATTCTCCAGACAAAACCTAGTGTCTTATCAGCCTGACAAACATAACAAAAATATTTCACAATTAATAAATATGTGCAATTAATCACTAAATGGTTCAATAACATTATTCTGAAAGTAAAATCTTCTATGTAGAGTTTATGAGTTTGTTATCAGCACAAGCTGTTGTAAATCCTGCCCACTTCTTTGCATTGTCAGCACATGCTTCAGTGCTCTGAGAGTGTTTATAGTGCTGTGAGTTTAACACTTCATGACTGAGAGCAGAACACAATCTTCATCATCACACAAGACTAAACTACAGCAATGAACACAATCAACATCTTCATCTGGACCATTGCACTGTTTATTCAAGGTTTGTGTAATACAGTTTTTACAATGATTATTAATTCTCCTAAAATGTGAAGTATATATATTTATCATATACTGTATATCATCATATATAAATTTTTCATGTTTGTTTGTGTTTTCTTCCAGAGTGTAGAGGACAGATCACTGTAACTCAGAGTCCATCAATACCAGCAGTTCAACCAGGAGAAGAAGTCAGAATAAACTGTAAAACCAGCAGTGATGTTGCCTGCTGTTGTGGAGGGACTGGATGTATTGCCTGGTATCTACAAAAACCCAGAGAAGCTCCTAAACTCCTGATTTATGGAGTGAATCAACTCCAGTCAGGAACTCCATCTAGATTCAGTGGCAGTGGATCTGGCAGAGATTTTACTCTGACCATCAGTGGAGTCCAGACTGAAGATACAGGAGATTATTACTGTCTGAGTTTACACTATCCAAACAGTAAATGGGTGTTCACACAGTGATAAAGAGTCGTACAAAAACCTCTGTCAGTCAGACGTCACAGTGACTGCACTGATACAGCTGAGAGAAACTGCAGCTGCTGATGGAGGATCACAAACTACACAATATCAATGTTTAGTTCAAAGTTTCTAAAGACTTTGAAAATATACATTTATCAGTAGTAATATATTTGATATGAAATAAGAGTAAGAGCTGATGTTGATTATGGCACTGGGATGTTTTATTGTCAGTGTTTCAGATCACAGTATGAGAGCGATGCGGAGTGAAGCAGAAACACCAGCTGTTTTTAATGTGTTTTCTCACTCCAGGATTGATCTCAGTGGTTTCTTTCATCAGTGGTCGTGGAAATAATATACATACTAACTAATCAGATTTGGTCTGAAAGGAAAGTTAGAAAGTTGTTGCTTATAGGACTGTTATATAAAGTAATATCACATTCACAGTCGTGCTGCTCTTCATGTCTATGGTAGAATCACAGGCGTGCTGATATTCAGTATAACGGCACTCTTGATCATGTGACACTGCTTACATGTGGCAGGAGGAAAGAAAAAACAGCACAACACCTTCACACATTTAAAGAAAACTTCAGCAAGGGCATTTAACCCTAATATAAATATGGTAATATCTATTTTCATTCAGTAAAAATAGCATTAGATGAAAATAATTCTAAGCACTAAGTGTAAATAGTAGTTAGATGCTAGATGAGTGTACACACATGAGTGTGTGTTACCGATGCTATTTATACATGGTGTAAACATTTTATATTTATTTTGTAAAACAGTACTTTATGAAACATATGTAGGCCTAGCATAACAACACATTCAGTGCATATGATTAATTAAAGTCATAAATGGATGCTGTCTTATTGGGACTGTACTTGTCCCAATCCCTATAGTTCACTCCTACATCTGTCCTGAACCCTACGGTGGTTAATAATCACTGTGTTCAATGTGCCAGCCTGTTTAATTAAAGGGGACCTATTATGCCCCTTTTCACAAGATGTAAAACAATTATTTGATGTCCCCAGAGTGTGTATGTGAAGTCTTTGCTCAAAATACCCAACAGATAATTTTTTATAGCATTTTAAAATTGCCAAATTTGGGCTTGTGCAAAAATGCACCGTTTTAGTGTGTTTCCCTTTAAATGCTAATGAGCTGCTGCTCCCGCCCCACTTTTCAGACGAGGGAGGAGCTTCTAGGACTGCATGACAGCAATAACAAATCCATCACACTTTCATACTATGAAAATGTCTGAAACTGCAAGTAATGTTGTTCAGCCGTATATGTATGAACCAGAATCGGACATTGAAGGAGAGGCTGTAGAAGAAAGTACAACATATAGACTGCAGCAGGAGGTTTCAGAATGGTTAGTTGATGTTTTAATGTAGTTAATATGGAGATACTGATTAATCGATTAGCATGTTCCATAATCATAACTCAATAACTCACTGTAGGTGTTCGTGTTACTGTTATGTGACACTTATTGTGTAATAAGACTAGTTATAGGTCCTCTGTATACCAGTATCATGTAATACATGAACATGCCTGAACTCCTGTAGTGAACATGAAACGTCTTCATTGATAACTGAGTACCAACAGTCAGCGGTTTTGCGTCCGTCTGGCAAGCAACATCTCTGGTCTGGCTGCTCTGTTCTGATGTGCTGTCCTTTACAAATAAAGATTCCACTATCAGCGCGATACAAAAATAACATAGCTGGACTCATGGTGCGATCACATGCTATCACAAACTTTATAAGTCTAACAAATTCAAAGGCAATTTGGAAAACAAACGCGTAATACTTGCTTCCAGATGTGTAGCTGGATCACGAACAGTTGGCACTGCTGCATCCTTCAGGAGCAACTTTTCTGCAAAACCTGCTTTATACTGAGCCTCGTTCAAAAAGCTGTCCAGTGTAAAATGATTCGAGCGGACATAAAGTACATAAATGAATTTTGGTAGAGTTGAGGGAGCATTTTCTTCAAAAACAAATTTAATCCAACTCGATCAGGGCGAGTCTATGTTAAAACGGCAGTGTCTGTCAGCACTCGTGGGCGTGGCCTGTGGCTTTAGTGATGTCACACCAGCCCCATGGCTGAATCAGGTCGTTGGGAGACACTGCTTATGATTTATGGGGATTAATAAAGAAGTGGATTTTTATCACTATAGGGTGGTTGTGTACACACACTGCCAACACACATTTATGTCCAAACACCATGCAAAAGTGAATTTTGCATAATAGGTCCCTTTAATGCAATTTCAATTATAGGTTTATTATATAACTTTATTTCAACTTTTCACTTGTATGTAGATTGAACACCTCTCCAAGATGATATTCACTGGCAATAGGGAAAAGAATGAGATCAAGACATTCAATCTTCGGCTGGTCTCGTTAAAAGCTTTATCCACTGTTCTTCCTCTCCACAATATCTGTCAATCTTGTGTCTTTAGTAATTCTGCCTGGCTCAACCAGACGATGGTGGGTGGAGTTAGTGTTTTTACTATTATTTACTATTGTTTTTACAGTTTTTACTATTGCTAACATACTTTTGTCCAATCTGTCACATTTTCAAACTCTAAACACAATTGGCAAAACATCCGTCTGTTGTGTCCATTAACACAATTTGTGCTGTTTTCACACAATATACAGTCAATTAAAACATTTACTTTCACCTAAATTCTCTTTCCACACAAGTTTACCCAATATTTAATAATTATCAATGAATAATAATAAAGTGTCGGACAGAGAAACTCATATCTGCATCATCAGGGTGATTGTGTTTCTCTCAGAATAGAGCAGCTCCATCAGCAGATGTTCAGCGTCCTCACAGGAGCTTCATGTTACTGGAATACACTACTTCTCTAGTTTCTGGAGATATACTGGGGTTACAAACCATCAAATACAGTCTAATGTTTCTGTAGAAGACTACAGAATTACTGACATTCATCTCCTTTTCATACAACATTAACAATAATGTCATTTTGCTGATGAAGCAAATCAGTGTCATCACCACAAGGCTATTTTCAGCTGTATTTCATGCATCCTAAACACACACAAATAAATTATATTTTCATACTTTTCCACACAGCTTAATTGTAAATGACACATAAATATTCTAATATTTACTTTGACTTTTCTTTATTTTCTTCACTCGTCAGATGTCTCATATTTCATCTCGAGCATCTTCACTGACACTGTCGTCTTCTTATCATTGTTCGGTTTGATGGAAATATTATATACTTTAATATTCTAAAATCTCTTTCTGGGAAAAGGGCAAAATAATTCAATCTGAATAAAAATATTTTAAAAAGAAGTGAATGGGACCCTGTTGTAACAAGAATGGACAAATAAACCCATTGTTAAAGTTAAACTCGTGTCGTTCTCCCAAACCCCCCTTTTTTAGGTTTTTAATTACTTCTTTTTTAATGAAAGTGACACTGAGAGTAAAAAACAGGATGATCATTGTATTTAAAGTGCCGGTGTTGAGCAAATGTTTGGTGGGTCTACAGCCTAGCTCACTCCTGTCTGCGGACACTTCAGATCCAACAGAAATGTTCAAACAGAATACATCACTCATTTTAATTACACCATTTACATAGTCATTAACGGTTGCATTAGTAGTAACAAAATCATTATACTTTATATTTCTATTTAAGGTTGTTGTTTTTTGAGGCTCTGCTCCACTATAAAAGCTCTGCAACAAGTGATCAGAAATCAAGAATTAAAAACTGCTGTAATAACTCTGGTTAAAATTACATTTTAAAATTGCGTGTCAAGTCCCACGAAAAGTCTTTGAAACACCTCAAATGTTTTGGAAAGCTTGGATGGATACTCAAGATTAAGTGCATATGTCAAACCCAAGCAGTAAGCAGTATGCTCTGGCCAGATTTCCAAGATTGGTCAGGGCTGGCATTCCCTCAATGATGATTCCTACTGCATCTGGCTCACGGCAGACATAGATGCTCATATTCTTCATGTTCAGGTCCTCATGAACAGTGGTCTCTGCAGCTCCCTTTGAGATAAAAGATAAAGTATTTAAGACAAACGATCTCATTTGTTGATGAAAAACAAGTCCTCCAGCACTACCTGCCAAATGCTGGTTCAGTCAGTTCACATTAACAGTCAGCACAATTTAAACCAGTTCACCAGACCGAGCCAGTAATCAGAGATGAGCTCCTGTCCACTCTCTCCCATACACTCACAGAGGCGTCTCATATCAGAGGGACATCTCTCTTCTTCACTGCAGTGGCACTTGGGTCCTAGTTAATACAACAATAATGAATCAGTTATTTGTGTTGGTAAATTCACTCCAACCCTGTAATGACATCATTACTGTAGGTCTGTATTAGTTTATCTTTATTATTCATTATAATATAATAATAGTAATAACAATTGAGACTATTTAGAAAAAAAACTGTCTAATTAACAAATAAACAAACAAACAAAAAAAACACCCAGATAAGCAAGATAACTGAAAATCAAACTACTCAATTGATTAATATTGTACCGTTTAACTTTGTAACCACTTTAGCCCCTCCTGTATCAGCTCCATCAACAAGTTATTGATGCGTTGACCAGTTGCTCCTCTTGGCACTCGAGAGCTCTAGGAGCTTTGGGCTGTGCTTGTCCAGCTGTGACATAAACGTCCAGGGGAACTGCAGTACATCTCCAGAACTCCTCGTTCACCTGTAGGACAGCGAATCTTTGACTGTTATTGAACTTTATGCAAAGCAAAAAAGTGAATCTATTATCTCATGTCCAAAAGTTCTCAGAAGTGAGTAGTGTCAGGAAAAACTGAATGATAAGTCACTTAACTGGAATGGTTGGAAGAGGGCAGGCCATCTTTCCTTAAATTCTGCCACACCAGGAGACTTGGCAACACTTCCTTCAGTGGCACATTAATCTCCAACCGGCGATAATCACTCAGCTAGCTGTGGCTTCGTGTGTGTCCGTGCGTCTGTGTGTCCGTGAGTCCACTGCCAAACTATGTCGAAGCCAAGACAATGCTTTTGAAGAAGTTACAAACACCTCTGAAACATTGAACTATCACACAAAGACAGCATTACTTATTCAACGCACACACACGCAGATTTATACAGTATGAGCTCAAGTTAACAAACTGTTTGAGATAGAGCACATTCGAAGTTGGCGGTCGCAAAAGTTTGTTGAAAACAGAGCGATACTTTTGCAGATTGCGCAACACAAACACGTTAAAGGAACCGTATGTAAGAAATGTATTTCAATTAATCATAAAATGTACCTGATATGTCACTAGACATTAAGAAATCATGTTCATTTCAAATACTTATATCACTGACAACAGTAGTCCGGCCAGGATATTGTCATTTATAAAGTGATGTTGCAGCCCTCAACTGATGTTGATGTTGTCATGTTGTGTTTTGGCCTGATGCCCCACCCTCCACCTATCTACCAATCACGAAGTCAGTAGTGTTTCGGCATCCAGGTTGCCAGCTCTGCTCTAGTTACCACAGCTGCAGCTACAAACGTTCCTGCTGGATCCTGCAGCCTATCTGGCAACCTCGAGTCAGGGGGGAGGGGGAGGGGATACACCGCTCTACAGTAATTTGAAAGTGATTGCAGTACCAGTTTTGGCCACAATCTTACATACGGCTCCTTTAATTAGGGTAAAATCTAACTTTTAACAATACAACGAGTTACTTACATGAGGTACGTGAAGTATAAATTATCCGGCTCTGGAAAACCCTGTTGGAATAAACTTCTGGAAGCTGGAACAGACGAGAAAAATGTCCACATTGCAAAAAAAAAATCAAACCAAAGGCTTCAAACCAAAGGCTTTTTTACCAGATGGTGCCATTTCTTCAGGTTTGACCTATAAAGCAAATACTCACTTTATTCCTGTTTTCTGCTTCGGCATATTATTGAGCCAATTGGATAAATTATGCAGAGATAATTGTGTGGGTGTGTTGGTATGGATGTCAGAGTGAGGTTTGTATGTGTGTAATAAGTGTGTAAGAGTGTGTGTGTGCTTGTAATATTTGAGAGAGAAAAACTCTACTGCAAATCACAAATCCAGGACTGCGCCCAAACTAACTCTCACTGAAAGCAGATTTTTGAGATATCAACCTCACATTTGGAAAACAACTTGTTTAGATTTATGGCTTTGAATTTCTACCAGTTTTAGAGTTCAACATGTTTCATAAAATATATATTTTATATAAAGTTTTCTTAAGCCCTCAGTACATCATGTTCAGTACATGTTTCTTTAAATGATTGCAACCAATTAGAAGGGTTAAAAGAGTATCAAAGAACAGGCCAATAAGGTTTGGGAGTCGCTATCAAGCACAGTCCTTTTCTGACACATGGTCACAGGAGCACATGCTGTGAGAAGAAGGCAAGATTATTTGCTTTAATAGTCTTATATAAAATGAATTATGATGACAAATTAATGAAATTCAAAAATAAATGAGATTTTTTTATGTCACAAACACAACTCGGCCTGGCATTCATTTGTGAATCATTTCCTGTGCAGTTGTAGATCTCTGCACACATTTGTGCATTTTTAAACTCAAGACGTGAAGACAAATCCACAAATAAGTGGACTCCACCCACCATCTACTTAAGCCAGTCAGATAACAGCCACATTGCACTGACCAATCATAGCACGTTCTCGCTACAACCAATCACATTTGGCTTTATACTTTGGGCGGGAACAGATTAATTTTGCAGCCCTGAAAGAAACTGTATTTTATGTGCGCTTCATTCAATCTGAGCTGAAGTGCTGTTTGTGTGGTTAAAACACCCCGTTTCCAAAAGATTATTTGAGTTTAAGGCTTCTTTATTTTTCCATCAGGATAAATTGGATGAATAAATCGAAAGTAGTGCTGTACAATAAATCAAATTGTGAGATGGTCTGTGAATATTAAAGTGAAAAAGACTGCATATAAATATATAATCTGTGTGTTTCTGTGTGTCTCCTCCTCCATCTTCTTCCTCCTCCATCTTCTTCCTCCTCCATCTTCTTCCTCCAGCCTCCCTCCTCTTTCCTGTGTTGACATCCTTCCTCCAGCCTACCTCCTCCTTCCTCCTCTTTCTACACCCTTCTTCCTCCTCCATCTTTTATCTGTATTTGGGAAGTAGGAAAAAATAGATATCATGAAAATATTTCCCAGAGAGCAACATGTCAACATTGATTCCAAAGACCATAATGGACTTTTTTTTATTATGACTCTAAATATAGTAAAACTGATTTATTTAGTTCTTGATTTCTCATTGTTAACATGCTTGTAAAGGTGTAGCACAGAACTGTACTCAGAGAAACTGCTGCGTATGACATGTTTAAAATGATCTACATTCATGATTCTCCAGACAAAACCTAGTGTCTTATCAGCCTGACAAACATAATCAAAAATATTTCACAATTAATAAATATGTACAATTAATCACTAAATGGTTCAATAACATTATTCTGACAGTAAAATCTTCTATGTAGAGTTTATGAGTTTGTTATCAGCACAAGCTGTTGTAAATCCTGCCCACTTCTTTGCATTGTCAGCACATGCTTCAGTGCTCTGAGAGTGTTTATAGTGCTGTGAGTTTAACACTTCATGACTGAGAGCAGAACACAATCTTCATCATCACACAAGACTAAACTACAGCAATGAACACAATCAACATCTTCATCTGGACCATTGCACTGTTTTTTCAAGGTAAGATGTAAAAACTGAGTCTGGTTTTGTTGTTTTTGTTAAAGTATATGATGATAATAGTTTTAAACACTAATAGTTTTTCTTTTCTCTTCTTCAGAATCCAGAGGAGTGACTCTGACTCAACCTGAAGCTAAAACTGTCCAACAGAGTCAAACAGCAACAATAGAGTGTCATATAGATGTAGGAATATACAGCAACGACTTAGCCTGGTATCAGCAGAAACCTGGAGAAGCTCCTAAACTCCTGATTTATAACATAAACAGCCTTTATACTGGAACTCCATCTAGATTCAGTGGCAGTGGAACAGTAAATACTGGACGAGATTTTACTCTGACCATCAGTGGAGTCCAGACTGAAGATACAGGAGATTATTACTGTCAGAGTTTCCACGTTATCAGTGGTAGCTATGTGTTCACACAGTGATAAAGAGTCGTACAAAAACCTCTGTCAGTCAGACGTCACAGTGACTGCACTGATACAGCTGAGAGAAACTGCAGCTGCTGATGGAGGATCACAAAGTCAAGTCACCTTTATTTATACAATAAAGATAGTTTCAAAGCAGCTTTACAGTGATAACAGGAAAATAATGCAACAAAGTTTGTTTCTGCTGTACAGCAGATCTAGAAGAAAATATCGTCCAAGTCCAGCTTGGTGGTTAAAATAGCCCCACATCACCATAGGCCACTAACCTTGGGAGAAACCAGACTCAGTCGCTCAGTTCTCCTCTGGCTAACGAACCAACAGTGTATGATTATGATTATGATTCAGGCAGCATTACAGGTCAGAGGTCAGATTGGATCAGAATATTCTGAATATTATCCAGTTCCATCGGGTTGAAGATCGGAGTCACGCTGGTATGAAGACGGGGACAAACAACACAATGACAATGTTTAGCAAAGTTTCTAAAGACTTTAAAAATAAATATACATTTATATGTAGCAGTAGCGGCTTGTCAATAGAGGGCGCTGGGGCCGCCCCATCAAAATTCCAGAAATATACATGTATATGATATAAACGATATAAAAATGAAATAAAAATAAAAAATAAAATTGTTTACTCATACAATGTAAGAAGTAAGGGCCTCAGCATTTAATAAACACTGGCTTTAATCGGTTAACTATTTTCTTTATTATGTTTTTCAATAAGTTTCATGTGGTTTCATGTGAGAGGGACGCCGGACAAATGGATGTCTATCTGAGTCCTTTAAATTTTCGGGCAGCATGTGACCTGAAGCTGGTCTCTAATTGGTTTCTTAAAGATTCTCCTCCGGATGCAGGTCGCTGCGTCCCTGGCGAATCAGAATTGGATACATGTTATTTTATCCAATCTGATTGGTTCTCGTCACCTGCCATTCAACTCAACGCTCTTTGCCAGTACTGCGAGTGCGCGGGCGACACCGTCACTCCGACTCCGTCAAAACCTTGCTAGGCTGATCATTTTCGTAGAGAGAATGGCAGAAGTTAAACCAAATTCTGTCATTGATTTACAAAAAAAATAAAAAAAAAAACTTTCACAAGGCGTTCGCTGGAAGAAAAAAAAAGGATAAAGGATCTCGGACCGGACCAACCCGATTTACAAATCCAGCAGTGGGCCAGTGACAGAGGACGAAGCTACACCCGGAGCTTCACCCGCGCTTGTTATGAGAAACGGAGGTGGCTGGCTTTATTTGCTCATTTGTTATGCTGTTCAATTCATTGCATTTTGATGTTCATGTCATGTATTTGTACTCAATATATAATCTAACTGTACATATCTGTTCTGTTACAGCTAGTAACTGAAGTGTAGATCACATTTGTACAATTATATGAAAAAAAGATGATTGAAATAAATGATAACTCTAAAATTTCAACTTTTATCTTTTTCAGGTTTAATTCTAATCATAATGTAACATTATTTGAAAAAACAAAATTTCAGTACAAAAAAAAAACATTTTTATTGTTAGAATTGTGAGATAGGACATATTTAGATATGAAGCAGAAACACCAGCTGTTTTTAATGTGTTTTCTCACTCCAGGATTGATCTCAGTGGTTTCTTTCATCAGTGGTCGTGTTGTGAGATAGGACATATTTAGATATGAATCCAACTGGAAAATCTTGTGAAAAGATATCTTTCAGTTAGTCAAATAGCATATAGTGGAGCTTTATAGCCATCTAGTAGCTAAAATGAAAATTTTTTACTTTTAAAACGACATTTTACAAAATATGGGCAAAAAGTTTACACTAAACCATGTAAAATTATCCATGTTATTCCCATGAATGAAAGTTAGAAATATGGGTCTTTTTTAAAGTGAATTATTTTATTTTTTTTTACTTTATTTTTATTCTTTTTCCTTTTGAAATTGCACAAAACAAAAACAACAACGACAAAACAGAAACAAAATAGCCATAACAACATACAATCACATCTAAACAACACAGAACAATCGTTTGGTCACTTATACATTCTTACATTAAACAAAATTGATTAAAGTATACATGTCAGATGATACATTGATCAATAAACATGTCATGAAGTAGTAAACACAATCCATTTTTCCCAATACTGCAAATACTTATCCATCTGTAGGTTTAAAGCAAAAGTCATCCTCTCCATATTCTGGACAATGGTTATAATATCCAGCCATTCAGCCTTTGTTGGGGGTTCAAATTGTAGCCACTTTCGTGTTACAGCTTTCTTGCTGGCTGCTAATAATATCTTTATAAGGTACTTGTCTTTCAACATCAAATGAGCTGCTAAGTTGCCCAGGTAAATTGTAGAAAATGAGCAGTCAATTCCATCACCGAAAATAAAATGTATTACTTGTATTACCTCCTGCCAATATGACTGAATGACTGGGCAGCTCCAGAATACATGAAAATGGTCTGCCAGCTGTTCCCCACATTTCCTCCAACATAGACCACTTCCCTTCTCTCGAGACTGAATAGATTTTAACTTGGGGGTTACAAAGTATCTAATAAGATTCCGCCAACAGAATTCTCTCCACACACCCGAGCTGGTAGAAGTTGCCTGTACAGAACAAATATTCAGCCAGTCTTCCTCTGAAATAACTAGACCTGATTCTTTTTCCCATTTTAATCTAACCTTATTTGTTGATTGTTTCTTTATGGATTGGATGGCTAGATATAGTTTTGAGACAAGTTTCCTATTATCTTTATTTTTATACATGTCAACAAATAAATCAATTAAATTGGTGTCATGCTTCTCCATGTATCGTATCTCTTTATTAAAATAAGTCCTAGTTTGTAAGTACCTAAAAAAATCAAGTTTCCCCAAACCATATTTATCAGAAATCTCCTGAAAGCTATCTAATTCTCCCTTTGATGAAATTGAACTAAAAGAGGTGATGCCATGCCTATACCAGAACTGAAACCTCCCATCAGCCCTTGCTGGTTTAAAGTTGGGGTCGAAAGCAACCCATCTTAATAGTCTAGATTGTCTTTCAAGTAACGGAGAGTTGCATTCTTTAAACCAGATTCTAAAAGAAACCTTAGACCATTGATTTAAACTTTTAGAATACTGTTCATATAAAGGTTTGCTACCCAGCACCGATTGCAATGGTACAGTCAGCTGCGAGATCTCCAAGTCCTTCCACTTTGCTGTATACTCTGGGTTACAGCAGCATGCTAAAGGTCTTAACTGGGCTGCTTTGAAATAATCTGATAAACATGGCAGTGATCTACCCCCTTTCTCTTTCGGTAGCTGCAGTGTTTTAAATTGAATTCGCGGCCTTCTACCCCCCCATACGAATCTTGAAGTCCACTTATCCCATTCATTAAATTGTTTTAAAGGGACTTCGACTGGTAAAGATTGGAAGAGGTATAAGAGTCGGGGGAGCATGTTCATTTTTACTGTATCTATCCTGTTATGCATCTCTAGGGGCAGTTGGGACCACCTATCTATATCTGATTTAATGTTCTTATTTATAGGACCATAATTGCTATCAAACAATTTAGAAATATCCTTTGTTATTATAATCCCCAGGTACTTAATACTTGATGAATTCCAATTAAATTTAAATCTACTCAGTAAGTCATTATGAGGGGTGTAGTTATAACTTAAAATTTGTGTTTTTTGAACATTTAATTTATATCCTGAGTAAGTGCCGAATTTTTTTAAGATGGACATCAACCTAGGGATACTAACCTCTGGTGCAGTAACAAACAACAAAACATCGTCTGCGTACAAACAAATTTTTTGTTCGAAACCTTGAACCGTAATACCTTTTATCTCCTGTTCGTCTCTAACTAACTGTGCTATGGGCTCAATAAATAAAGCGAAAAGGGTGGGGCTGAGAGGACATCCCTGGCGGCAGCCTCTTTCCAGGCTAATACTCTGAGTGAGATGTCCGTTGATCCTTATTCTAGCCTTTGGTGATGAATACAACATTTTGATACATCTAATAAACTCATCTTTAAAACCAAATCTTCTCAATGCCAAATACAGGTACTCCCAGCGAACCGAATCAAATGCCTTCTCGGCATCTAAACTAATTACTACTGCTCTGATGTTTTCTTTAGTGACATGATCAATTACATGCAACACCCGCCTAATATTATCTTGTGTCTGTCTGTCACGTACAAATCCTGTCTGGTCTGAATCCACTAATTCTGGTATTATATCTTCCAATCTTTTAGCTAATATCGATGCATATAATTTATAATCCATGTTTAATACAGAAATTGGCCTAAATGCACTACACTCCTTTTTGTCTTTACCCTCTTTAGGAATAACTGAAATTATTGCCTCACTCCATGTTCTTGGTGGTTCACCTCCTTTAAGTGTATAGTTAAAGCAATCAAAAAGTATAGGAACTAATTGATCTTTTAAAGCCTTATACCACTCGGTTGGAAAGCCATCTGTTCCCGGTGCTTTATTAACTTTTAATCTAGAAATTGCTTTCCCTATTTCTTCCTTTGTGATCTCTGCCATTAGGGCTTTATTTTGTACTTCACCTATGGAAGGTAAGTCAAGTGATTCTAAAAATAAATGTATTTCCTGTGAACTGGTTGTATTTGGTTCCTTGTATAGATTTTTATAGTAATTTTCAAAAATGTTGTGAATATCTTCTTGCTTATGGCAATTTTTTTTCGTTTTGGGATCCCTAATTTCATATATTGTATTCTCAGCCTGTTGCTTCCTTAACCTCCATGCCAACAGCTTCAAAGCCTTAGGGCCATTTTCATAATATCTCTGTCTAGTGAATTTAGCTTTTTTCTCTAATTCTTCCTCATATAATTTATTTATTTCCTTTTTAACATTGTTTATTTGATTTAATATATATGGTTTCTTCTTCTCAACATGTTCTCTCTCTAAGAGGTTCAGATTTTCTTGTAGTTCAAGCAGCCTTCTACTTCTTTCCTTTTTTCTATACGATGTGAGAGCTATGAGTTTTCCCCTAATAACTGATTTTAAAGCATCCCACAGGACACTTGGTGATACTTCCCCGTTATCGTTGTTATCCATATAATCCCGCAGTTCTTTTTGGACATATTCCTTACATGTCTTATCATTCAAAATGCTTGTATTAAGTCGCCACAGCATATCCTTCTTTTTATTATCTAAATGCAGGGTCAAGTAGACAGCTGAGTGGTCAGAGATATCTCTGACTCCTATCTTGCAATCTATAATTCTGTGCCTGTCTGATTTACAAATAAAAAAATAATCAATTCTTGAGTAAACATCTTGACTTGCAGAGTAGAATGTAAATTGTTTGTCTGTTGGGTGGAGATCCCTCCACACATCAATCAGTCCCATCTCCATCAAAAGTTTTTTCGTTATACTAGCTCTAGAAGTTAACCTCTTTAGTGAATTGGAGGAATCGAGTTTAGGCTGTATTTGGGTGTTCCAATCTCCTCCACATATTAAAACCCCAGAGGATTCAGAGGCAATTAACTGAAAAATGTCTTTAATACAGGAATTATCCTGCTCAGGAGCTATATATACGTTAACTAGTGTAACTTCTTTCTGATCTAGAAATCCCTTAACTAAAACATAACGGCCCTCTTTATCAGTAAATTCAGAAACCACTTGAAAATTTACACTATTAGAAATTAGTATTGCTACCCCTCTTCTTTTTCCTTTCTTATAGGATGAGTAAAATACATTCTTAAACCCTAGTTTTTTTAATTTTTCGTGTTCTGCACTGTTAAAGTGAGTCTCCTGCCAAAATATGATGTGTAACTTTTCCTTTTTCATCTTTGCAATAGCCTTGCTTCTCTTAATTGGATTGTGTAAACCATTTACGTTAAGGGTAATCACCCTATATTCCTGACATTGCATTTAAAACAAACACACACAAAAAAAACACTATTTGTAAACCACATTATTGGTGACCAAACCTGAACTATATTAGAACTATATAACAAAATCAGAACATCATAACAACAAAAAATAGACCAACAAATCAAAAAACACAGGTAGACTTCCATTGTGAAGTAATAACCACTTCGTGATGTGGGGGGAATAGTCCAGCAGCTAACCACCAGAGCCCCCCTTCAGTGCAACCTATAGTACACTCAAAGATGTACTGTATGCACTTAGAAAAGTAAAAAACAAATGTATTACCCATACTTGTCGGTCAGCTATATTCTCATTAAAGGCTAAGGGTGATTCTATTCAGTTAAATTAGATATTTAAACTCCAACAGAACTGAAGGATCAACAATATATATATTCAATGGGTAAATGTAATGAATAAAGAACAACAGACTAGTGGGGATTTTACAAACAACTTAAAAGACCATAGGTAACTTAGCCTAGTCTATTGTGGGCGTTAAAACGTGTCCCTTGGTGCTAATGTCATTAAAGCATTAGTGTCCATAACCAGACAACTGCCTCATTTGCTCGATATTTTTTACTCGTATAATGCAGTTACTTAACGGTCTGTTGTCTCCCGAAACCATTACCTTAATGGCTTTAACGGTAGATCTATCTGGGCCGGTGAAAACTCCGTAGCTTTTCCTTGATCCAATCCTGGCGGGTCTGCCGATTTGCCGTGTTCGCGCTCGTTGATCGTTGCCAGGCGACCTTCCGTGCTTTTTCCGCAGCCTCATCAGTTTTCTCCCACGCAATCGGGAATCCCCTCTTCTTCAGGTCCTCTGCTGCTTCCGCTGCGCTTCCATAAGTAATCGGCCCACTGTCGAAAAAGACTCGCAGTTTCGCTGGCGGCGGTGTTTGAAACCGTATTCCTTTTTCTCTGAGAACCCTCCTGATCTGCGTATACTCTTTCCTTTTTGCTAGCGTTTCTGCAGGATAGTCATGATCGAAGTAGATCCTCCTGTCGCTGTGGTAAATCTCCTTTTTCTTCCACGCAGAATGCAGAACCATCTCTTTAATTTTAAACTGCTGGAAGTAGACAATCACCGATCTAGCTTGCGCCTCTCTGGGCGGTTTGGGGCCGAGCGCTCTGTGGCATCGTTGTATTCCAAGGTCAACATCAGCAAGGGGTTCCAGCTCTTTTCTAATGAAGTTCTCTATGAATTGGAAGATATTGTTTCCCTCAGTTCCCTCCGGAATTCCATAAATGCGAACATTGTTACGCCTTGAGCGTGCTTCCAAGTCTGTTAACTTTAACTGCAAGCTTTCCTGAGCTTGTAGTGACTGGCTCAGTGCCTCTCCCCAGCTAACAATTTTTGGTTCCCATAACGTTAGTTTTTGGTACCCAGAACATTCTCAGAATGTTAGTTTATGGTTTCCAGAACATTATTTTTATGGTAACCACCCAGCAACGTTCTGGGAACGTTATTTTATTGTTACATAAAAATAAAACCAAAAAAGAACGTTCCCCTAACGTAAGTATTTGGTTCCCAAAAAAATAACCAAAAAATAACATTAGGGGAACGTTCTGTGTTAACTGGGTCTAAAGTCCACGGACCACTCTTCAGCTTCGGCTATCCGAGCCTCGGCCTCACTCACTCTGTCAGTAGTCGATTTTAGATCGGTTGCAACCTCATTAAGCTTCTGGTGAATTTCCTCTCGAATGTCCGCTAGTTCCTTTTTCAAATCGTCTCTAATTCTATCGCGAAAGTTACTCAGTTCAGTCTTCATCTCCGTTGACATCATCTTTATATCTGTGCGGATGGCGGCGATGTTAACTTCCATATCCATCGCTGTTAATTTAGCATTTTGTCCTTGCACGCCATCACTATCTCCTTGTTCCTCGGCCATGACGCCCTCAGTCGTCATTTTCTCACCTTTCTCCGCTTTCCCAGACTGCTTTCCCTTGCCTTTCCTGTACTTTTCCCCTTCCATCCCTGATTATTAAAAAAATAAATCTTAATTATATTCAAATTGGGGAATAAACTCCGACCGAGCGGGAGTGCGGGTTTATGCGGCCATACGCTTCGGATTACCACCGGAAGTCCCTTTAAAGTGAATTTTACATAAAATGCTGTTTTTTACACACACACACACAAAAAAAGCGCCCCCCCCCAAAAATAATCAGCACCAGCCGCCACTGATATGTAGTAATGTATTTGATATGAAATAAGAGTTAGTGCTGATATTGATTATGGCACTGGGATGTTTTATTGTCAGTGTTTCAGATCACAGTATGAGAGCGATGGGGAGTGAAGCAGAAACACCACTTTATTTGAACTAATCATGTCATTTATTTAAATGAATTATGTAGAGTGTGAAATAAAACCGGCGTCTCTAACCACGATTACTATATAAAGACACATTACATTTATTGAAATGCATTAAATTAAATGAAAACAAAAAAAATCAAACAGTTGGAAATTTCGATAGGGGATTGTTTTACTCATCATTATACTAACTGATGTTAAACTCCACATTTCCATTTATCGTGAAGTTAGACATGGAAAAGGGTAGGGTTATTTCAGGTTTAGGCTTGGAGGTGAAATGATGTTTGGCTTTGCTTGTTGAGGTTCTAGATGTCAGTATGTCACTCCATGCCCTCCTCTCTGACAAAGACGGGGCCCGACCGCAAACTCGCCTCGCATCGGTGGCCTGTCACTGACACGATCTGGCGACTTTCTAGTCCTGCATCAGAGAGTCGTCCAACGGCAGTGCTCCGCAAACTATGGTTTGTGTACTTTTGTGAGATACCTTCCACCTGAACAACAAGAATTTAAAGTATACAATTTAGATTTGGAAAATAATATAAACACAGTTTAAATTCATGGGCAAAAACTAAATATCTATTACCAACCTCTTCACAAATACTTTTTAGCATATTGCCAAGGTAGTTGAGCCCCATCGGCTCCCTGCTGAACCACACTTCGGTGCTCTCGAGTTTGCACAGAGGGATGCGTCTCGGATGCAAATACAACGCTCCGGCATTTTCTGGACACTTTGACAGATATTTTTTAAAGCTGTCCACGGGACAAAGTGGGTCGCCGGGGCTCGCAAACATAAATCCTGGTAAATTTTCCCTATCCGATGCAGTGGGATCCTTGTGGTTTTTTGTCTCTGGGTTATGCGCCAGGGTCAGGTACTCTTTCCCATTCTCGTCTTGCCGGAGAACGAAAGACTCTTTTGATAGGTTACGGTTTCCTTCTCTTCCCCTCCGTGCAAAACACAGCTGTATGTCAAACCAAACTTTTCGGTAACACTTTAGATTACTGTTCCTTCATTAATGAATAATTACACAGGAACAAACGAGTAACGCATTATTAACATTCTAGTAACTACTATTAACTAACAAGAAACTCTGATTAACAAATTAGTAAGTAATAGCGCTCAGATGAATGTAGTAGTTCATTATTAGCTAATCAATGACTACTATTTTTTTCATGTCTTCAGTCAATATTAGGTTGTTATCATGTTTTTCACTTTAGATACTGATCCAAATTATTAGTAGTTCCTTTAGAAAATTGTAATAACACTTGATTAATTACTAATGAGTTACCATTACCTTATTATATATTATGCATTATTAATATTAATTATGAACCTGTATATAGTAGTTCTTAGTAGTCTTCAGTGAGGTATGAAAAATAGTAGTTACTGATTAGCTAATAGTGAACTACCACATCCGACTGAACACTTTGACTTACTAATTCGTTAATCAGAGTTTAATAGTTACTACAATGTTAATAGTGCGTTACTCATTTGCTCCTGTGTAGTTATTCATTAATGAAGGAACAGTATTCTAAAGTGTTACCAACTTTTCTTACAAGTCCTGTGGGTGTGAAAGGGGAGAGTGCAGGTGCATTTCTTAATTTTCTCCAAGTCAGACTCAGTAATACGCGGATGATGAACGCTGGTGTCTTTTCCATTTTTCCTGTAGCGCTTTAAAACTGATTTAAAGACGGCATTGCTTGACTTGAAGTCTTTATCACTTATGATGTTGTATTTTGTAATGTGACGGTTTATACCTGCTCTGAGACACATCAAACTTGCAACACTGTATTCGCGTCCAGCGGTAGACTGAAGTCTAGACTGAGAAGCAGAGTAGGTCTCGACATCACAATTGTTCTGTCTTTGGCACAAAAAGTCACTGAAAGTGTTAACTGCCCATTTAGTTGTCTTTTTCGTATTGACCTCATCTTTGTCGTCTTCGATCTTATCTAGCTCTGCCGGTGTTAATTCTTTGTGCCGCTTTTTGTCATTCAACGTCTTCTCCAAGTCTTCTATTTCGTCTTGTGCTTGGGCCCATTTCTCAAAATTGCCATATTCACCATACAAATTAAACGATATGCAAAAATCATCCATTTAGCCTACCTAAATAAACGTTTTCATATGTGTCTCTCACTCTGTTTTCAAGTGTAACTGTGTTACTATGGTTACCAATGTTTATAGTAGCGTATTAATGTAATCAAACTGACTGGAACTACCTGTGCATTAAACGGTTTTACTGCACACCTTCCAGCCAATCAGAATCGAGTATTTAAACAGCCCGTGGTATAATATCTAATAATCATTATTATTAATAAATGTTGTTCCTGTTTCAACTGTAAAACACTTTCTCAAATCTAAATTGTATTTTTTTATTAGGTGATTAAATAGACAGACTTACCGATCACCAGTTTAGTTCCTCCACCGAATGTGTACCACAGTGATACAATCTAATGAAACGCTCGTACAAAAACCTCTATTCCACTCGAGTGAACACACACTCCAGCAGAGAGAGAGAAACAACACTTCAACACACTGATATTAGAAGATCCTCAGCTCTTCTCAACACTCACTCATTCAGATTTGACTAAATGCTTTCTGATATAACACTGTTTAAAGAAATATATTTGATGAGCTGTGACCTCTGAGGTGACCTTTGACCTCTTTGATCATGGATGATGTTGTGGAGTTTCTCATAATGATGCTTCTGTTCTTCATATGCAGATCAATCATCATGATTCACAGAAAAACCTGCAGCTTCAGACTTCAATCTTCAGTGAAAATCTCTTCAAATAATGAGTTTATTGAATATTAGAGCCAAAGTCAATAGAAAGTGTCAACAATGAAAATATAAAAGGTATTTTGCATGTTCTACACAGTCAAGCATGTTTTCATATTCAAGGTCTGTTCTAAAAGTATCTGGACTGGTTATGAATCTCCACACAAGATCATGAAACGTGAACAAGCTCTAATATGTCTCCATCTTTAACAGCCTGTTTCTTCTCCATTTGATGATTTCAGACACACATGAGGCTTCATGATAGATGGAGTGACACCATGAACTCTGATTAGAGATTCACAATCAGTCCTGATACTTTCTGAACAGACTCATGATTCATGATCTTACTTTAGTGATGGCGGTTCATCTAGTGGAAGTGTAGCAGTGATGATGGTCACATGACTGAATATGGACACAGAGATGGACGTTCATCTGCACATCCTCAGTGTCTCAGGAGTCACAATAAAAATACAAAATAAAGTCATGATTCTGTAACTCTAGTGTATATTAGTTTGTTATCAGCACAAGCTGTTGTAAATCCTGCCCACTTCTTTGCATTGTCAGCACATGCTTCAGTGCTCTGAGAGTGTTTATAGTGCTGTGAGTTTAACACTTCATGACTGAGAGCAGAACACAATCTTCATCATCACACAAGACTAAACTACAGCAATGAACACAATCAACATCTTCATCTGGATATTGCTCTGTATATCAGGTATACAATAAGACAATGACATGCTTATAACTACATTAATAAAGTTGGTTCATATTTTATACATATTGAACATCTATTTCTTTTTCTAATATGACACATTGTTTTTATATTGTCTTTATGCATTTCTCTTCCAGGCTCCAGTGGACAGATCACAGTAACTCAAACTCCTGTAGTTCATACAGTTTCATCAGGAGAGAATATTGTGATGAGATGCACCACCAGCACTCCTTTAACAAGCTGTAGTACACCCTGTCTGTCCTGGTACTCACAGAAACCTGGAGAAGCTCCTAAACTCCTCATATATTATACATCAACCCGTAATACTGGAACTCCATCTAGATTCAGTGGCAGTGGATCTGGCAGTGATTTTACTCTGACCATCAGTGGAGTCCAGACTGAAGATACAGGAGATTATTACTGTCTGAGTTTCCACTATCCGAACAGTCAGTATGTGTTCACACAGTGATAAAGAGTCGTACAAAAACCTCTGTCAGTCAGACGTCACAGTGACTGCACTGATACAGCTGAGAGAAACTGCAGCTGCTGATGGAGGATCACAAACTACACAATATCAATGTTTAGTTCAAGGTTTCTAAAGACCTTAAAGGTAAATATGATATAAGATTTTCTTTATGCTAAAATACATTAACCCAGTTCATTGTTCATTGACTAATATTAGTTTGTCACTCATGTGTGTCTCTCCCTCAAATGCAGGGCCGGCTCAGGCTCCACTGGTTCCCTAGGAGAGATTTTAGATAGATCATTCATATGAATTACAATTTACAATGAATACTGATGAATGTTAACATAAATATTAAATAAATAAATGCTGAAATAAATAATTTATAAAAAATCTGAAAAAAAATGAAAAAAAAGAATCACACAACAATTAAACTACAAATCAACAAAAGGTGCAAAAACTCTATTATTTGATATAGTCCAGCACATTTTGTCCAAGTTGTGAGCCCCATGATGACTGATGCTGACGTCTGCAGGTCTACTTAGACGCTCTCGGCTCATGGTAGACCTCATGTGTGTTTTAATCAGCTTGATCTTTGAAAAGCTCCTCTCCGCAGCCGCTACAGTCACTGATACTCTCAGTGCACACACACATGTTTGAGCAGATTTCTTGCAGTCGCTTTTCATGATGAAACTCAGGAATCTCCATGGTGGTCATGTTGGTTGATGGTAGGTCAGGGAAACTTCTAATTTCTAGGGTGAGTTGTTTTCATCTATGTCTGATTGTCCACCATTACTTAAAGTGCCGCTTAGTGTCTCACACACTGCTGCATCAGCTCTTCATTTTTTATCTTAGGGAAGTTGACAAGAACACCAAACTTCTCCTTGACCTCTGCCAAGGTCTTGAACCTCTCCTCCAGTGACACAATGGCCACATCCACCACTACATTACACATGTTCTCCATCCTCTTCAGTGCATCACTGATGGGCTCATCTGGACATTCATATGAGAACTGTCTACGTGTTGATCACAGCCTCTTCTCTTTGAGAACAGCATCCACTTTCATTTCTTCACACATCTCTCTTGCTAAAGCTGGAGCTGAAGCAAAGCCTTTACCGCGGTAGTCAGTCAAGAAAGTTTTAGTTTTGCCAAGCCGGTCCTCTGCCGTATCCAGCTGAAAACAGACTGCATCGGCTCACTGACATATTCAGTTCTGTGAAAGTCTCATACCAGACAACTGAGCAGACAGAAGAAAGAAATGATCAGATTTCCTCTGCTAAAGATTGAGCCTCAATATTAAGGATCTTCTGGCATTTCTTTTACCTCCAGTAGGGCTTCTCTCACTTGTAAGGCTTGGTATTTAATGGCTTCTTCTCTGTTTCCACGGCTCTCCCACCTGGTCTCTGAACATGACTTTACTGAGATCTTGACATGGCTTTTCAAGACAGACCATCCCTGGGTGGAAGATGAGAACAGGGTGAATATTTTCTGCAGGAAGACACAATAGCTAGTAGCATATTTTCATGCAGCACCAGCTGCATTAATGGTCACCATTAATGTTAAGTTGTGTTTACTCGACCTGCCTATTGGATTGTTTGCTCGGGTTTAAAAAGTAAAGCCTTTTTAAACCCTGATCTTCATCTTCCTGTGCTTCCTACAACATAAACGTGACAAATGACCGGACCTAAAAAAAATGGATTATGCTGCAAAATTTGCTATGGTGGCTCAGATGAGTCACAACTTACTGACTTTCACTGAGCAGTTCTGTTGTCTCTTAAACTGGAGGTTTATTATCATCATCAGGTGTCTGGAGAGCGTCTGTCCCTGATCCAGGACACAGGCAGACCCAGAGCCCAGCCCACCACCTCCCTCGACCACGGAGAAATCGCTTGAGCTCCCCGTAGACAGAGAGTGACCGCGCACTGTCAAAAAACACTAGCAGTCACAGCGCACAGCTATATGGGGCTACAATTGTTGCTTTATTCTAAATAAATAGATTGAGTTTCAAAAATAAATGTAAGAGTTTGACAAATTAATGAAATTCAAAAATAAATAAAATGAGATTTTTTATGTCACAAACACAACTCTGCCTGGCATTCATTTGTGAATCACTTCCTGTGCAGTTGTAGATCCCTGCACACATTTGTGCATTTTTAAACTCAAGACATGCAGACAAATCCACAAATAAGTGGACTCCACCCACCGTCTACTTAAGCCAGTCAGATAACAGCCACATTGCGCTGACCAATCGTAGCACATTCTCGCTACAACCAATCACGTTTGGCTTTATACTTGGGGCGGGAACAGATTCATTTTGCACCCCTGAAAGGAACTGTATTTTATGGGCGCTTCGTTCAAACTGAGCTGACGTGCGGTTTGTGTAGTTAACCCTCTGGGGTCGGCAAACGGCCGGCGCGTTTAGCTCGATTTCTTTCACATAGCAGCAAAATAGACTTAAAATACTCCGACATTTATAGTCATACAGACTTAAGAAATATGAAAAAATAAACTGTTAAATGTCTACTTTTTTATGTGTCCACTTACAATCGAAACAAAACAGACCAGGAGCAGGCAGTGCAGACGACCAGGGCGGAGCAGGCAGTGCAGACGACCAGGGCGGAGCAGGCTGTGCAGACGACCAGGGCGGAGCAGGCAGTGCAGACGACCAGGGCGGAGCAGGCAGTGCAGACGACCAGGGCGGAGCAGGCAGTGCAGACGACCAGGGCGGAGCAGGCTGTGCAGACGACCAGGGCGGAGCAGGCAGTGCAGACGACCAGGGCGGAGCAGGCTGTGCAGACGACCAGGGCGGAGCAGGCAGTGCAGACGACCAGGGCGGAGCAGGCAGTGCAGACGACCAGGGCGGAGCAGGCAGTGCAGACGAACAGGGCGGAGCAGGCAGTGCAGACGAACAGGGCGGAGCAGGCAGTGCAGACGAACAGGGCGGAGCAGGCAGTGCAGACGAACAGGGCGGAGCAGGCAGTGCAGACGAACAGGGCGGAGCAGGCAGTGCAGACGACCAGGGCGGAGCAGGCAGTGCAGACGACCAGGGCGGAGCAGGCAGTGCAGACGACCAGGGCGGAGCAGGCAGTGCAGGCGACCAGGGCGGAGCAGGCAGTGCAGGCGACCAGGGCGGAGCAGGCAGTGCAGACGACCAGGGCGGAGCAGGCAGTGCAGACGAACAGGGCGGAGCAGGCAGTGCAGACGAACAGGGCGGAGCAGGCAGTGCAGACGAACAGGGCGGAGCAGGCAGTGCAGACGACCAGGGCGGAGCAGGCAGTGCAGACGACCAGGGCGGAGCAGGCTGTGCAGACGACCAGGGCGGAGCAGGCAGTGCAGACGACCAGGGCGGAGCAGGCAGTGCAGACGACCAGGGCGGAGCAGGCAGTGCAGACGACCAGGGCGGAGCAGGCTGTGTAGACGACCAGGGCGGAGCAGGCAGTGCAGACGACCAGGGCGGAGCAGGCAGTGCAGACGACCAGGGCGGAGCAGGCAGTGCAGGCGACCAGGGCGGAGCAGGCAGTGCAGGCGACCAGGGCGGAGCAGGCAGTGCAGGCGACCAGGGTGCAGCAGGCAGTGCAGGCGACCAGGGCGGAGCAGGCAGTGCAGACGACCAGGGCGGAGCAGGCTGTGCAGACGACCAGGGCGGAGCAGGCAGTGCAGACGACCAGGGCGGAGCAGGCAGTGCAGACGACCAGGGTGCAGCAGGCACGATTGTAATTTTCATATTGTTTAAATTCCTCTTATTTAAGTGATCATTAATTTTGATGGTGTAAATGTATATCATGCTAACAATGAGTAGTGTGATGGCCATGGTTGCCAATCTTGATTACCTGGTTGAAGTGAAACTTTCTTGACGGCTTAATATATCACACACGTTTGCTAGTATTCTCTTTAAATTGTAACAGCTGAACCTAATCAGAGCCTAACATGCAAAAGAATCATCAGGAATAGACAAATATTCTCCGAAAACATTGGACACTATACAATATTTTAAGTATTATATACAGTACTTTAATGTACAATTACACATGAATAGACTGAATAGATCTCTTGTGCTCCTAAAAGCTTCTGTCGACAAAGTAGTAGCAGCAGGTAAATACAGATAAAATTAAAAAACAAACATAACTTAATATCACTAAAATGAAATAGAAAGCTGCGATTACAGACGCTCACATCCACACATAAACACACCACTGACGTCTTCACTTCCAGGTGAAGAAGCTGTCAATCAAAAACTCAGTAGCCAATGAGAACACACTGCTACTAGCCCCGCCCCCATGAGAGAAATGTGTCAGAACGGCGAATGAAAACTTCAGAAGCATAAACGAAAACGTCAGAAGCGTAAATAGTTAGCAAAACATGCAGTGTATTAAAAACTAAGTCAATAAATTTGCCTGCGATTTATTCTTTTTCAGTTTCAAAGATATTTTATTCAGTTTCAATTTATATTTTCATTAGTTTCTTGAAAAGTTACATTCATTATTATTAGTACAAAAGTAATTCCATAGACGGAAGCAGTCATGGCGCAGCACAAAGTGAAATTGATGTGGACAGCAGAGATGGAGGATCAGCTTGTTGATTTGTGGCAACAGCATGGATGTTTATACAACGTGTCGTGTAAAACCTACCATAATAGACTGGACAAGGAGAAGAGTTGGTCAGAAATAGCTTCTGCAGTGGATGTACCAGGTAGCTAAATAGCAACAGAGTAGATTTGTGTGTGTGTGTGTGTGTGTGTGTGTGTGTGATTGTGTACTGGTTTGACCTACATTATGAGAACCCATATTTATTCAAATGTAAAAATGCAGAAAGTTTTCAGTGTTGGATAGGTTGGGGCTTGAAAATGTAATTAGCTCAGTATAAAAACCATTCCATATAAGGATAGGTGTATCAGTACACATGATGTGTGTGTGTGTGTGTGTGTGTGTGTGTGTGAGTGAGAGAGAGAGAGAGAGAGAGAGAGAGAGAGAGAGAGAGAGAGAGAGAGAGAGAGAGAGAGAGAGAGAGAGAGAGAGAGAGGAGAGACGAAAAATTAACCATGGTTTTATTATAGGCGTATTGAACATTTGTATAACCAAATAAATACTATAGTTAGAATGTTTTTTTTTAGCAAAACTATGGTTAATTTGTGGGCCAGCGTGTGTGCATTACCACAATCTTTATCTGAGAAGTTCACTAAATTTGCTGGTGAATAATTGCAGTGGAAGAAGTAAAGACGAGGGCCACAACTTTAAGAACCCAGTACTCCAAGCTTCTTAAAGCCAAACCCAGTGGGAGTGGGGAAAAGCCACTCACAAGCAAGCAAAAGTGGCTGCTGCAAGTCACTGGTGTTTTTGAGGAAACGTCATCCATCGCGCCTCTGAAAGCAGTGTAAGTGCTATTACTGTACTGCCCTACAAAGGCAAAACGCCGTAACATCATGTTTGGTCAAAAATGAGTTAGTGTCATTTTTGTGGTATTTGAGACCTCCTTTATCATGTGAATAAATATCGTGAGTCAATTTGATTGTTTTAGCGAGAAAATAAAGGGCTATGACAACCGTAACTTCCAAAACCATACGAGAAACCACAGCAGAACCACACGCTGAAGTTGAGTTAAGGTGTTCTGACTTTGTTTAGCCTGGCATCAAGAGAGATGTTACGGTGCCGCTGTGATGTTACTGTACTCTGGCTTAGTCATACTGTCAAAGTTTGCCGTTCTTTAATTGTCACCAAACCACGTAACATACAGACGACATCTTTGAAATAAAGTGTAGACTGCCGAGTGCTTGTTTGTATTATTACAGAAACAAAGCAAGGTGAACAAGCCATACATAGATGGTATGCAAGCTAATAGGTTGTCATAAATGTTGTTATTTTCGTTCAGGGCGATGGTTCAGATCTGTCAATGTCAGTGACAACCGGGAGCTAGCTAAATTTAATCTGTGTCACGTAAATTAGCGCTAACGTTGACGCTGACACTCGCCGAAAATCAGAATATCAGACGCCGAAAACCAATTATTAAATACACAGGCATCCTACCTTTCCATGCAATCCGATATAATCCATAATCCATAGCAATGCATGTCATCTGCTGTATCCACAACAATCCATACGTGTTTGAGCCATATTTCCTTCTTGCAGGTGTTCATGTCAGATCTTACACAAATTCATAGCACTAAGCTAGTTATCGCTAACGTACAAAGTAGACTAACCTACATGGTAAAAGTAATTCCAACTTTTTTTCGGTTGACTCTGTCTATATTATCTCAGAATTAAAAAGCAGTAATCCAAGTCGAGTTCGTTGACTGTGCATCTTGAGCAGTTTGGTGGCCTTTAACCCTTTAACTGCCACCCCCACCCCTCCCTTTTTTACCATAGACATGAAAATCACGATCCAAACTTAAAAGGTTGTAATTCAAGAATGCTTTGTAATAGACCTATGGACAAGTTGTATTCCAAATTTTAGGTTGATATCTCAAAAAATGAGCTTTCAGTAAGATTTTATTTGGGCGCAGTAACAAGCTTTTTCACTAGATGGACAGCCAAGCTTCCTTACTGACCATATAAGGGCGTATACCATTTTCATATATGTTTTGAGTGATCTGAACCAAGTATTTCCATAATTTTCATACAATTTATGAAGTAGACACCCATTCAGAAGTAGTATGGGTGGTTTGCCAGTATTTTATTTGAATTCAACCTCTAATAAACGCATAAAAAGAGCATATATCTGTGTTATAGCTGGCAGCCGCATCACAAACCGAGAATCCATAATATTTTTGTTTATATATATCTAAAAAAAATTAGACTTTTTTTTTTAAATAAAATTGAATTGTGGCAAATGTGGCATTTATTACAGTGGGTTTATTTTTTTAACTCTTGGTATGAAAACAAACTGAGTTTTCTACCAATCTTTCATGGTTTTTCATGTTTATTGCTATTTCAAAATAAAGGCCTAAACACGCCTAATGAATATGAAATATTCTTGTTGCAGATTGATAAATTACTGCTCCTCTGTAATTTATTTTGAAAACATCTGTATTCAGTTATAATTAAATTATCTTTATTGTGAAAATATTTCTTGTATTTATTCATACTGTACTGCAAAGTAACTTATCTGTCATACTGTTTAACTTTGTTAGTGTTGCCGCACTATCCTGATCATTATAGCACTAAATAGGAACAACCAAAGGTCTTCTATATAATTTAAAACACATACCATGATGACTAGACCTTGGTTAAGTGTTCTTATAATGGATGTAAGTATGGGGGACAGCAAGCAAATATTGATTATATGTCAGTTACTGCCTTTTGCCTTTCCACGACTCCTTATTTTTGGCACATGATACAAAGGCAGAATACAGTAACTGCCAAACAAGGGTCAAAGGTCAATTTTGAGCTCAAGATTTTTTGCATACAAACATTTCTTCATTATAGCAACTAGTTGTCAAATTTTGGGAGTCCTACCTATAATACTTTTGTCTGGACAAAACAGAAACTTTAAAGTCATTTTTCTCAGTTTCACACTCTAGCGAGTTAAGGTCTTTTGCCTTTGCAGGGCAGTGTAGCTTTGTTGTTTCCTGCAATTGTTATAATTAAATATCTTTATTTCTAAATCTATTTATCACATAGGCCTATATAGGTAAGTGAATACATCACCTTATGTGCTTTTTACAGCTTCATCAGTCAATTAAAGATGCCCTGGCAGCAGTGAATGACCCCACCAGTGATCCAGATGATGACACATCTCAGATGTCTGAGGACATGACTGTGGAGCTGTCAGCAACTGTTTGTCAGCCGTCTACTTTGGAGACTGATAATGAACTTTCTTCTCCTTCACCACCCAACCTTACACAAAAGCGACAGAAAAGCTAATCTACTGATTCCATTGAATTGGAGAAACTCGAAGTTTTAATGGAAATGTCTAATGCTTTTCAGATGGGTAGAAGCAGGCCAGCTGCTGATAGTGACAGCGCCTTTGGGGCACAAGTGACAGAGGAGTTGAGGTTGAATGCTATGAATGCTTTATATGAGGCTCAGGAGTGTGATCACCCTGATGTATTGCCATCTACCCAATACCAGATGCCACTTGTATATCCTCCACCCCCCACAGTACAGATGCCCCCCTCACAGCCGTCCTACTCGCATACACACCTAGACAAGCACATCACCACATGTCTCCACCATCTCATACTTACACATCTACACAAGTGCCTCAGAATCAGCACCAGCCTCCTCAAAATAATGATCAAGAGTAACGTTTGGCAAGAAAACAATGGTGATGAATGCGCACAGTAGACTGCGCATAGCACATACATATTTAGATTATCAGCCAGTCTGTGTTCTGATGGCTTGATTGTTCATATTTAGGTTTAACCCTCTGAGGTCGGCAAACGCGCCGGCGCGTTTTGCTGGATTTTCTACACATTGTAGCACTATAAACTTAAATTACTCCGTCATTTATGGTCATACAGAAAAAAGAAATATAAAAAAAGAATCTGTGATATTTCTACTTTTGTATGTGTCCTCTTACAATCAAATCAAAACATTGTGCTTTTGAAAAATAAAGAAAATAAACAGGGTGTGCGTTCTGCCTCTCCGTCGCGGTGAACTTTTTTTTCTTGAGCACGTCTATAAACTGAAACAAAACTCAGCGAATACTTGTCACACATTTATGAGCCATATACCTTTATAAACATTTAAGTGTGTACTTTTAAATGATCGGATTCAAACTGAAAACAAATATTCTCTGTTTAAGTAATTTCACACTTGAAACACATCCATCCAACATCCATCCATCCAACATCTACCCTACATCCATCCAACATCCATCCAGCCATCATCTACCCTACATCCATCCAACATTCATCCATCAAACATCTACCCTACATCCATCCAACATCCATCCATCCATCCAACATCTACCCTACATCCATCCAGCCATCATCTACCCTACATCCATCCAGCCATCATCTACCCTACATCCATCCAACATCCATCCATCCAACATCTACCCTACATCCATCCAACATTCATCCATCAAACATCTACCCTACATCCATCCAACATCCATCCAGCCATCATCTACCCTACATCCACCCAACATTCATCCATCAAACATCTACCCTACATCCATCCAACATCCATCCAGCCATCATCTACCCTACATCCATCCAACATTCATCCATCCAACATCTACCCTACATCCATCCAACATTCATCCATCAAACATCTACCCTACATCCATCCAACATCCATCCAGCCATCATCTATCCTACATCCATCCAACATCCATCCAACCATCATCTACCCTACATCCATCCAACATCCATCCAGCCATCATCTACCCTACATCCATCCAACATTCATACATCAAACATCTACCCTACATCCATCCAACATCCATCCAGCCATCATCTACCCTACATCCATCCAACATTCATCCATCAAACATCTACCCTACATCCATCCAACATCCATCCAGCCATCATCTACCCTACATCCATCCATCCAACATCCATCCAGCCATCATCTACCCTACATCCATCCAACATTCATCCATCAAACATCTACCCTACATCCATCCAACATTCATCCATCAAACATCTACCCTACATCCATCAAACATCCATCATCTATCCTACATCCATCCATCTCTCGAACATCCATCCATCCATCTATCAAACATCTATTCAATATCCATCCAACATCCACACATCCAACATCCATCCTACATCCATCAAATTAAAAATAAAATTAAATAAGAACTGTGAAATGTGTATATTTGTAGGCCACTGGACAGCCATAAAACCTGAGCAAACCCCTACAACAACAACAAAAAGGTTACAACAGAATACAACCAAAGACAAAACATTTTAAGATCCTACCTCTAATGTTTTGGTTTTACCTCAGTTCCATTAGGTGCTTTCACACTAGACTTTTCTTCTCAGGGCTGTAATGCGATTTTTAACATAATATTTAACCCTCTGGGGACCAAAAACGCGCCCGCGCGTTTTGCTCGTTTTTTTTTTTAGCAATGAAAAATAAACACAAAATGCTCTGTTAATTTTGATCTTTCATTTTCGTGTAATACATCAATCGATCCTGTTCAGTTTCTATTTTTTTTCTGTATACTCACAATAAAAATAAAGTGTTTTGCTTTTTGACAAATAAAGAAAAACTAACATGATGCTATTTCTGCCTTCTCTCTGTCAGTAAACTCCCATTTGAAACGCGTTCGAAAATGATCTATAACTCCGCGAAAATTCAGTCAAACAGGGAAACAGACCCACGGGCATAAAGCTTGAGATCGCAGCTTTTAAATGAAGTAATTTATATAAAAAACAAATATTATCAGCTTCTGTAATCTGTATAAAAAGAGAGCGACTCCAGTCGAGCTCATTACCAGATGATTCACAGTAATTTGACCACTCCCCGGAGAGCGCGCGCTATTCAAACGCAAATTCTGAGAACCATTTCAGTCTGTGAAACGCCCCCACATCAGCTGTAAACAAAGAGGCATAATATAGCCTACCTTATGGAGAAAATTTTCCGTGCTGATATGAGGAGCAGATCCCGCTGAGGAGTGAGGTAGGCTAAGTTATCCTTTCTCAAGTGTTAATGTGGAATAACGTTATGGAATAACGTTAGTGTAGGCCTATGTAAACAAAAAGATGAATCGCGTTTCTATAATATGAATCGCGTTTCTGTGAGATGAATGAAGGGTACATATTTGTAAAGACTGTTTAGCCTAAATATGAATCGCGTTTCTGTGAGATGAATGAAGGGTACATATTTGTAAAGACTGTTTAGCCTAAATATGAATCGCGTTTCTGTGAGATGAATGAAGGGTACATATTTGTAAAGACTGTTTAGCCTAAATATGAATCGCGTTTCTGTGAGATGAATGAAGGGTACATATTTGTAAAGACTGTTTAGCCTAAATATGAATCGCGCGTCTGTGTGTGAAAGAATAAACTGCTTTGCTAGAGCCTACTGAGATGAGTAAAAATCGACTGAAATATGTTGAAATAAAATGTATTTGTATAAGCAACGTATTAAACTGCAAATTAACATTTATAGGCTATGCCCTAATATTTCATAAAAACAACGTTACAGTCAGGCGAAGTATGAAAGACAACATTTTGTTGACTAGATTTGGGTACAGTTTTTACTGTAGAATATACTGTCACATCAAATAAGCTTTTCTGCTCATATATATAAAATACTATTTTGTCAAAAATAAAGTCATAGACTAAGATGTTCCAATGTTGGCTATATTCAAACTAATGAATACATATGATAAAATGTAGGCCTATAATCTTTTTTTTTTTTTTTTTACAAAGAAAGAGTACTTTTTTGCAGAAATATTGCTGAAATTGTAATTATTGTTGTAATTGTAACCTTTTTAATAAAATAGCAAAACATATTTACAAGATAGATGTAAGCAAAATCTTAAATGGTCAATATAAGTCTTCTTCTAAATATATATTTTGTCCTTGCATTGTGGCTCAGTCAGTGTCACACCTGAATGAATGGCTAATTATGCAGAGTCATTATGCAGAGTGGGTGGGACTGGGTAATCTAAGGTGTAAACTACTCCTCCCCCTCGCATATTGGCTTTCCAAGCAAAACCTGTTTTACACCATTTAACCCTCTGGGGACCAAGCTGTTTTTGGGGCCCTTGAGATGTTCTGACATGCTCTGACATTTGTGCTTTTTTCAGTTATTTATAAACATGTTAATGGCAAAGGTGTAAATTCACTCTATATAGCACAAACAGGCCTACCATAATATGCGAGCAACATGTATGTAGATGTTTGTATTTTTAAGAGAATAATGTTTATGCGTGGTTATTTAAAAAAATAAAAATGAAAGTTGCTGAAATAAGACCACAAAACTCATACAAAATATGTGCCCACAAGACTTTTGACTAATGGATGTTTTCTCTTCGAGTTCTAGCTTCAAAATTATGTGAAAATAGTCTTGCTTTATCGTTCACAAAAAAAAAAAACATTGATTTAACCCTGTAAGACCCACTGTTTCAGAATTACAACAATTGTGGTTATTCCCCAAAACCCCTTTTGTCTTTTTTTTTTATTGTTTGTTTGTACATACAACCACATCAATATGATCTGTGGGTCCTACATTTTATTCCCACCATGTAATTGGATCCAGGATTTGTATACAAAGCCCACCCTTAAGTCAAGAAGTGACACATCCTACAACTTTCTGATCAAGCAACATCCCTTTGATTTACTGGACTGGATTCATCTTCAAGTAAGTAAAATGCTTGGAATATGTTTTTCTGTGTTTATTACAGTGTCTAGAACAAGGACATATACAGTAAATGTTGAAAATATGCCCTACATTTTGTTTAGAGCTTGTTTTATAAATGTTGCAATATTACAATGTTGGATGAGAGTGGCAGTCATAATTGCCCTGTATTTAAGAGGAACATCTTGAGGGGAACTTAAATGAAAATGTTCACAACAAATTATACATGATTTAAACATTATACCCTTTAGCTTTATATCGGATTACATATTCTATACTGTATTAGAGACTAAAGTTGAAAGATATATTGCCATATCTAAACATTATAATTTGCTATCACATTCTGCAGGACTTTCTAACAAAGAAATTCTGTTTGTGCAAATCTGCCCTTTCTTAGTCTACTGATAAACAAAATGTTCTTATCAATTTATAGTCAAAGTGCTTATTATCATTAGGCCTATAACCTTTATTGAACCAGGTCTGTCCCATTGAGATCCAAGATCTCTTTTGCAAGAAACACCTGGCCACACCTGGCCAATCCTCCAAGTTGTGCGGGATGCTCCTGGTGCTTTGTTCTGGCACAAGTGTAAATGTTCATCACTGTTAGATTTTGTTGTAAAATGGACGCTGAATGCATTCCTGTAAGGATTACAATCACAGTCTACTATAGGTGAGCCATTAGGTATAGTGTGACTGGTGAGATGTGTGAATAGGCTGCTTCAGTCCAAAGTGTGAACACGTCATAATGAGGCATGTGTGCTATTTGTATAAACAATGTACATTTGTTTCAATTTTATCTTTTTCATTTCAGAATGCCACCAGCAAGGAGAAATCCTCGGTACAATGTGCACAATGTAATTGCCATCATCCAAAAAGGAGAAAGTGATGTGGACATAGATTTTGACGACACTGATGCAAGTGATGAAGAATCAGATATTGATGTCTCTGTGGACAAAGAAAACCAAGAACCTACCGATTGTCCAGCTAATGTGAATATTGAGCCCGGGCAATCAAAGAAATACATCATGCCACATGACAGACGTCACTGATTTTTCTGGTCAAGCTCTCACAGATGATGTCACCTCCCTCCACACACCACTGCAATTCTTCCAAAAGTTTGTGTCAGAAGATTTGGTTCAAGCTCTGGCAACAAATACGAATGAGTACAGCATTCAAAATGACGAAAGATCAGTCAACACTAATACAAAAGAAATACAGGCAGCATTGGGCATGTACCTGAGGATGGAACATTACATTTTGTAAACAATTTAACCGTGCCAGAGACTGAAAAGAGGGACAAACTCTGGAAACTCAGACCACGGCTTGATTCACTCAGAGAAAACTGCCTGCAGGTGGTACCAGAAGAGCACATTCCATGGACAAGATGATGATACCCTTCAACGGGAAGTTCAGCAGCATCAAGAAGTATATGCAAGGTAATCTACGCTCATGGGGCTTTAAAGTATGGGTGAAAGCTGGAATCTCTAGCATGATGCTTGACTTTGATGTTTACCAAGGGAGCAACAATGAAGTACGAGTCAAATCTGAACTTGGATTGTCAGGTGATGTTGTAATGAAGCTTGCCTCCACATTTCCAAAGGGTCAACACAACAAGATCAGACAACTACTTCACCTCCGTTCCACTGGTAGTGAAGCTCCTTGAGCAAGGAATCCATTATGTGGGAACAGCCACGCAAGTGCATCTGCCTAACTGTAATCTTTACATGTGAAGAGCTTGAAGAAGAAGGGCAGAGGAAGCTTTGACCACAGAGTGGAGGGGAAACAACATCTGTGCTGTCAAATGGTACGACAACAGGGCGGTGACACTTGTGTCATCCTTCGCTGGACCAGAACCTGTTCAGGAGATTCAACACTGGGACAAAGCCGCCAAAACCTACATTGACGTTAGAAAGGCTTCCATTGTGGGCATCTACAATAAATACATGGGAGGTGTGGATTTCTTGGACTCATTTACAGCAAAACACAAGTATGCACTGAAATCCTGGCGGTGGTACATGTACATCTTCTGGCACACAATCACCCTTGCTGTGGTCAACGCCTGGCTCCTCTACAAGCAGCACAGCCTATGCTCTCAGGATGCCAAAGAAGGAGATACTGAACATGAGAAAGTTCCAAGCACAGCTGGCTTCCTCTCTCATTACGGTAATGATCTATTTGTGCTAGTTACCTTGTTTGTGATAAATCAGACTGGTATTTCAGATGTACATAAATTGATACATTTGTTCTTTATATTCTAATCTGGTGGACACAACACTGAAAACGCCAAAGAGAGGACGGCCATCTTCAATCAACAAGAGCCCAGAGACAGGAGCCCTCTGAATAGTGGAAAGAGACCACACATGGATGATGGAAGTCCAAAGGCTCCCTCTTCTAAAAAGTCACGCAAACCACTGCCCATGGATGTGCGCATGGACCAAACTGGACATTTCCCCCTGAAGACAAAGAGAGGGCACTGCAGACATTGCAGTAAAGGGTACACCAATACCCAATGCCGCAAGTGTGATGTCCGCCTCTGTTTTTCAGAGGACAGGAACCGTTTCTGGGATTACCACTATAAGTAAAGGTGGACTTCACACTGAGCACACAGATTTCAGTGGAGAGCGAGAGAACACTGCAGACATTGCACTGTTAACAATGTAAATAAATAAAGTTCTTATTTGTTGGAATAAACAACTCTTCATAATAACATGACTGAGATTATTATTCATTTTATACACTGGTTTGGTAAAAACAAAAACACTGCAAATTAATCCTTAATTATGCAGCTTGATGGGCACCTCTTCGGACCTGACGTGCTGCCCAGCTACGCAAACGCAGCTACGTGGATGTACTCTCTTGTGATTGGCCAGAGTGATCACGAGTCTCCGGATGTTTGGGTCTCGTTGCTGAAAGAGTGCATGAAGCGGCGGAAAAACCCCAGCCCCCCTGTGCTGCCAGCTTCTCCAAGCCCCATGCTCCCTCTTTTGCCAAAACCACCATGAGAACGACAGACAACTGGCTGAAGGAAGAGCTGCAACGGGTGAACGAAAGGCAGAAAGCAACGGAGGAGTGCCTGCTCAGACGCATTCCGTTTAGTTTTGCTTTTTAACTTTATTTATAGTTAACTGTTTTGATTGCATTATTTTTTCTTTGTGTGTTGTATTTATTAAACTGAGAGGTTTGCAGTGGCTCATTGTACTTCTGACAGCATTACATTATAATTCTGGAAAAGAAACTGCAACAGGATGCTTTTACCCTACACTCGAGTATAAACACACACTCTCTCACTTAAAGCAATTTTATTCTTTCTTGCATTTCACAAAATAATAATAATAATAATAATAATAATAATTATAATAAAAACAATAATAATTATAATATTTTCTATTTATAAGGCACTTTTAAAAGGTCATTTAATAAAGTCAGCTGCATGTGGAGGCTTAATGAGACTTGGATGAAGGAACACTAGCAGTTAGGAGGTATTTAAGGTGATTATAGGTTGTTCGAGTTTTTCAACTGGTCACTGTACACCTCCGTTGTTGGAGGAAATGCAAGCATTTTTCCTGAGTAACTCCATAAAGTGTTAAAGATTTTTTTTTTTTAATACAACAGACTTCTTATTGATATAAAGGTGATAATGCCAGTCTTTCCCCAACCCTACAACATGTGACAATACAGGCTCACAAGGTCTGTTCCTGCAACAGCTTCTTTCAAGCCACTGTCAGGCTTGTGGCACCGGACAGTAAGGAGGGACATACATATTTCAAGTGTTGAGTCAAGGAAGCAAAGTAAAAGCCCTTAAAAATAAATGAGTAGCTCTGGCCCAAAAAAGAGTGCAAGCCCCAAAGCTTACCTCTCTTTTTTGCAGACACACTCCGGTTTTGGACTTGTGATGTGGAGGGACATTCTTGCAGGGATGACATGCTGACCTCATCTTCTGACCCCTCTTCTCTTGGCATACTGACATCTGGACAAAGAAATAACTTTATTGTAGTATACACTACATGAAATATGTAATAGCCGTCAGTACAGTGGTTGTGTTATTTTATAAAATAATTTAGTATATTCAATTTAATTTTCAATTCAGTTTATTTATATAGCGCCGATTCACAACAGATGTCGTCTCAAGGCACTTAACAAGAAGTCAGTATATGGGATTTGTGTCTCTTAAAGAGAGACACAGTTTATTTCATCCCGTCTCCTATCGTCCTAAATTCTTTTCAAGTGACTAGTGACGTGAAAATATTAGTTGTCATGTTAGCCCAGGGATGGGCAACTCCAGTCCTCAAGGGCCACTATTCTGCAGGTCTGAGATGTTTCCCTGCTTCAACACACCTGATTCAAATTAAATAGATCAAACAGCTTGTTGCCAAGCTCTGCACAATGAATCAGGTGTGTTGCAGCAGGGAAACATCTAAGACCTAAAGGATAGTGGCCCTCAAGCAGTATATTTCCTCATATAGTGTACGGACGACAGACCGTCCCACGCAGTCCACTAGTGCTGAAGTAGCTGTGCGCCGAAAAGATTGTATGTTGGACAATATAAGATGAACTGATTTCATCAGACAGAAAGCGACTGTTGTTACTGACATTACAAGTAGCATTAACGTTTAGGTTAGTGTGCCCTCACCTACTGTTTATAGGTTGCTCCAATCTCACGGCGCAGACTTCACGCAGGGATTGCACGGCTACTCAAACATTTTTCCTCCTCAACTGTGTACGAGTACACAGTTACAGCGAGACGAGTACACAGTTACAGCGAGTCGAGTATGAGTACACAGATGAGGAGGAAACATGTCAAGACGACAAGGCTGTACGAGTTTATTTGATGTCATCTAACCCGATGGCATATGCGTTTGAGCCAGTGATGAGGAGGAGGGTTGAGAGACCCGTTTTTGCGGAAGTTGAGGGAGCTGCAGCGGCTCCGGACGGAGATGACAGTGAGGAGAGGGTCGGCAACCCTTTGCAGTGCAAGTGCGGTCACTGCTCAGCAATGCGGACAACCGTGGAGTCTGTTTGCTGCCATGAAGCAGACTTGGATAATGTGCTCAGGGAATTGTCCTGCATCACCTTATCGCGCACATTCCAGATGTTCTGTAGTGACAGGGACGTGTTGGAGTAGCTGTGCTATCCCTGTATGAAGTCTGTGCCGAGAGATTAGAGCAACCTATAAGCAACAGGTGGGTTCACGCTAACCTCGAAGTTAATGCTACTTGTAATTTCAGGCAGTACTGACGCAGTGTTCAGTTTTAAAACTGGGGTTGTGTTTGACTGATCGTGCAGCCTCTGCATCAGACAGGTCTCCTGACAGAGTTTCAGGAGAAAGAGGTGGGTGGGACAAAGGAGGGAGGTGGAGTTGTTGATGTTCAAATTTTTGCCACGTGGTGTGTGAAATGCACGAAAGGTAAGAATTGCGTTCAAGCTCACCGGTTGCAGACACTCCCTGGTTTTGACTTTGTGATGTGGAGGTACATTCTTGCGTGGATGACATGCTGACCTCATCGTCTGACCCATCATCTCCTAGCATACTGACATCTGGAGAGGGAAATAACTTAAGAATACAATACACAAAATATCTAAAACGGATCATTTAGAATCAATTTAGGAACATCGTATACACATACCTTCAATGTCCTCTGCTAAAGGTCCCTCTATGTCAATGGTCTCTAAAATGATAATTGATAAAAAATTGAGTTTGGAAAGCTGAAACTATCTGCAAGAGTATACAACAGTAGTATTATCTCTCATCCCGTCACCATTACTGCCCTATGTTTTACATGGTAAATAGTTGTTTTCTGAATGCGGAAAACTAAATGTCATATATTGTGCCTTCAAGAATATAAAGTTAATTACCATTCACATCAACTTGTATTTCATCGAGGCTCTTTCCTTTGTAATCTCCTAGGCGTCCTTGTTCCATTGCAAGGAGGACTTTGCTTATTTTGGCTAATTGGAGGGTGCTTTCTGGGAGCCTGTAGTGTTTCCTGTGAACAGCGATATTATGACCAAGGAAGTCTGCCAACTGGTCGAGCTCGGTGGTTTTGAGGTTTAGAACAGTAGACAGGGTAGCAATATGTTTCCAGTTGAATTGATGTTAGCGCTTGAGGATTTTTTATGTCAGCACATTCACTGACAAATTGCCTCATGCAGTCACCGGCCCTGAGGTAATGGGCAGATTGTGGCAATGCAAACAGATATTCATTGTCCTTCAGCACCCCACATTCTTCTCTGCTCTCAGTAAGAGCATCAAGTGATTCTCTCATTAATGGGGTTAGAAGAACAGGAACCTTCCTTCCTCTTTTTCCAACAATTGCTATTCGCACAAAATGCCTGCAGAGCTTCTGCTCAAGCGCTGTGAGGGCCAAATTTACATCTCCCTGTTCCTCTGATGTGTCCTTCGATAAGTATGCAGACAGGCGCATTCGGGACACTTCACCTGCTCTCCGCCGATTAAAAAGCATAACTTGAGTCAGTGTTACTTTTCCAAGTTCCTTCCAATTTGTGGATGAACGATGTTCTTTTAAATCTTTGAGATGTTGCTGCTGTTTTTCTTCTAGATAGCAATGTAGCCTTTGGATATCTTGTGTAAGAGGTAAAAGTTGCGGTGCATTCCATTTGGCCCTGTTAAGCTGGGTTAATGCCTGGCCTGCAATATCAAACCTCCAACTCTCTAAATACAACTGTGCGAACTCCTCAGCATCTTTAATGGTTTCTTTATCTTTCTTTTTCAGTCCTTCGGACTTGATAAACATAGCCAACGAATGCAGGCTGTGTCCTACCTTGCGTGCAAGAGAGGGACATTGGTATATGCCAGTTTCCTCACTGAATCCAGATAGGTTCTTTGCAGCTCTGACAACCTGGGAGTACTGTTCAGGTTTGATGAGTTCTTGAATGGACTTCACACGTGTGATTTTTTTAGCTTCCAATAAAAGCCTGCCAAGTTCTCTCAGTTTTTGGCGTATATACTGGTGTTGACTGACTATCTTCTCATTCTTTTTGAACAACCTGAACCCATAATTGAGGATGCAGTTGTCTCCTTTAATTGCAACTGCAATCTTGTCCTGAATCATTACACTCAAGAACTTCCAATACGCGTCTGTATATTCCGATGGAGAAGGTTCAGCGAAAGCACACAATGCCTGAACTCTTTTTTTACCTGGTTTAGTACTTTCGGGTTTGAAGCTGCAGACCTTGAAATGCCGCCACATCGCTCTTCTTGAGAACAACCCATAGCAGTGAATGCAATGTGCAAATTTATGTCCCTCTGATTTTTTTCCCGGTTGTTTACATGGGATTAGTTTTCCTTTTTGTGTTTCCAAAACATGACTGTTGTGCTCGAAGTTTCCCTTATTTCGTATGTAGTCCAATTGTAGTTTTCTTTCCTTTGAGTTTTTTGGAAAACTGAATGCTTTCGCAACATCAAATTCATCTTGGTGTTTACGCCACAAGTGTCTTGACATTTTCTGGACAAACTTCCTGCAATAAAAGCAGAAATGTTTCTTGTTATAGCTTCTGGATCCATCATCTTTCTTTAAAGTAGGACTGACAATGATATACTGCTCTTCTTCCAGGGGCACTGAAACATTGGTTTCAGAATATGTTGCGAAACCAATGGGCTTAGACTTGCTCTGTCTGGAAGACTCGCTTCCACTCTCTCTGGAGGATCTACGTCCACTCTCCCTGGGCTTAGACTTGCTCTGTCTGGAGGACTCGCTTCCACTCTCTCTGGAGGATCTACTTCCACTCTCCCTGGGCTTAGACTTGCTCTGTCTGGAGGACTCGCTTCCACTCTCTCTGGAGGATCTACTTCCACTTTCCCTGGGCTTAGACTTGCTTTGTCTGGAGGACTCGCTTCCACTCTCTCTGGAGGATCTACGTCCACTCTCCCTGGGCTTAGACTTGCTCTGTCTGGAGGACTCGCTTCCACTCTCTCTGGAGGATCTACTTCCACTCTCCCTGGGCTTAGACTTGCTCTGTCTGGAGGACTCGCTTCCACTCTCTCTGGAGGATCTACTTCCACTCTCCCTGGGCTTAGACTTGCTCTGTCTGGAGGACTCGCTTCCACTCTCTCTGGAGGATCTACTTCCACTCTCCCTGGGCTTAGACTTGCTCTGTCTGGAGGACTCGCTTCCACTCTCTCTGGAGGATCTACTTCCACTCTCCCTGGGCTTAGACTTGCTCTGTCTGGAGGACTCGCTTCCACTCTCTCTGGAGGATCTACGTCCACTCTCCCTGGGCTTAGACTTGCTCTGTCTGGAGGACTCGCTTCCACTCTCTTTGGAGGATCTACTTCCACTCTCCCTGGGCTTAGACTTGCTCTGTCTGGAGGACTCGCTTCCACTCTCTCGGGAGGATCTACTTCTTCTTTCTCTGGGCTTAAACTTGCTCTGACTGGATGATGCACCTTTGTTCTTTTTTTCCTTTTCCAGGGTTAATTCCATACTGCTATCACTTTCTGTGCTTTCATCCATGGGATTTGGAATATACTCCTCTTCGCTACCTAAGTTTGAGTCATCCGATTCCATGAGATTCATCTGAATCTTTAAAAAACAAACACATCTGTTAATAACTATTTCTGCAACATTAAATATAAAAAACCTGAGTATACTGATTGAACAGGCTCAGGATACTAAATGAAGACAAATCTGTATGGACCATTTTCAGTACAAGTAAATTTACAAATTAGAAGAATCCCCATCAGACTCACTAGCAAGAGCAACAGACATTTTCACAATCATGAAAACACAAAAGAACCCCCCCACCCCCCAAAAAGGACTTACGGGACGGCAAGACTTTCTTCTCAGCTTCTGTGAATCCCTTTCAGGCTTAAAAAAAGGAGTCTTCTCTGCGCTGTCACTACTTGAATCATAGAGACTGTGGGTAAAATCTTGTACTCTATCCATCTGCAAAAAGGGAGACATGGAGATATTTTGCTGTATGATTGCTGTATTTTTAATTTATAGGGAGACCATTCAGAGGTTGTCAGGTGAGCTAGACACCTATGAAAATTATTGACCAATATTACCCCTCCATCCACCTGCTGAGGCCCATGTCCAACTGCCTTCCAGGTGGAGTAAACGTTGACAAAATTATTAAAAAAGAGTAACTTTTCAGTTTTCATGCATTTGATTGTTAAATTTAATGACTTCACAGCAAATGATTCATCATAATGATATAGTGTCATTCCTGTAGACATGGAACTACTCAAGAGAGAGGGAGAGATTAGTCAATCATTTTCCGAAGTGTCTTCCTCACCTCACAATTGTCTCCCTATCAATAAAAAATCAGCAATCAGTCAGAAAAGAAGAGTTGAGCTTCTCTAATAAATGATTACTGATTGATTGTTGGTGATCTCTATTTAATTGATAATTAATGAACCAGGCGAGGAGGAGGACTCGACCGGATTTTGGCAACAGAGACCGGCCGCGGCGTCCGGGAGTGATAGCGTCGGCCTACCAGGGTTTGTCCCGGTATGCTGGCTGACCAGTAGCCTACACCACTGGGCACGTTGTATTTTTTTTTTTTTTTTTAAGCACACACACCGATCTCTCCTGCAGGTGTTTATGCCAATCCAATAGATTCAATTTCAAATGAGTCCATTTAGATTCAGATTTTAAAAGCAATTGTTCAAAACAATCGATTCAGGTTCAAAGTGAATGATTCCCATTCAAATATAAAATAATTCAAATTCGCTTACTAGTGGCACAAAATTTATCACATAAACAAGTTAATTATATTGTTAAAATGTGTTTTGGGGCTTACCAGAATGCTTTTTGTGCGTCTCAGTGGTGGAACAAGTTCATCATCCGATTGATTGTTGGAATGGTTGCTTGGAGAAGCCTCATCACAAGTTTCTTTCACAACAGTTTCATCTGAATCGTACAAATGATCTGAAACATCTGGGCCAGTATCATTCTGCCCTATAATAACATCCAGGTGTGGGGTGAGAGGTTCGTTTTCCATACCATCCTCATCAGTTTCATCACTATCTGGATAATCAACCAGTGAAAATCCTTGGACAGTAAATACCTAAAAATAAACAAAAAAGTATGGAATTAGAAAGGTTGGCCAAAGAAACATGGCATGGTCTGACTAAAAATCTAAATCCAGAAATGTGAACATCAGCCCTTTTAGACAGTGTACAATTATAAATGTTAAAATCAGAGTACAGCTATACTATAGTATTACAATACTATCATATAGTTGCCTGAGGAAGACCATTTGGATCGAAACGTTTGTTTTTTAGTCAATAAAAAAGGTAACTGTGAGCTTTAACCCAGTATGCAGATTTTCTTATTTTTTCTCCCCAGATGTTACCATAATGCATTAAAAGGTGCCCCACAAGAATGGGACTGGAAAGATGCCAGTGTGTGTTACATTACCTGGCCTTTACAACCCAATAAGGTCACCTGACTACTTTAAAGCCCCATGAGCATTGGTCCATGGTCCAATTGACCATTACAGGGGTTTTCAGTGCATCAAATCAAAATATTTAAAATCAAAATTCAAATCAAAAAGATGCTTTAAAACATCTAACAGCTCAGACACAGTATACAATTACGAATGTTAAAATCATAGTTAAGGTCACGTCAGGTGTTGCCATAGTGCATTAAAAACAATTACAGTAAGAACTGGACGGAAGGGCCCCACATGGGTCAGACTAGAGACATATGAGTGTGTAAAGGAGAGACTAGAGAAACAAATGTATTTGGAAGATGGAAGGACCCCATAAGAACATGACTGGAAACATGCCGGTGTGTGTGACATTACCTGGCCTTTAACACCCAATATAAAGCCACATAAGCATTGGTCCACTTTAGTAATAGAACACCACCACATACATGTCAGCATAGATGAATGTGTTTGAATGTACTTTTACCTGTGTGCAGGTCTGATCTGGGTTTGGTCTATCATTTAGCATCTGAGGAACAGGGCTGGTCTCATTCTGTACTGCTGCAGCAGGAGTCTGAAGGCCTTTCACCTGAAATAGACAGACAAGAAGACACTCAAAACTGTATGAAGAGACATTCACAGGCTAATAAGGTCATCTAATAATGAAACAGCACTGAACTTCAACTGAGAGCATGGACTAAAAAGCAGCTCACGTCTATTCCAGGAGTTTGCAGTGGATCAAATCAAAATATTGCTCTAAAACATCTAACAGCTCAGATACAGTATACAATTACGAATGTTAAAATCATAGTTGAGGTCACGTCAGGTGTTGCCATAGTGCATTAAAAACAATTACAGTAAGAACTGGACGGAAGGGCCCCACATGGGTCAGACTAGAGACATATGAGTGTGTAAAGGAGAGACTAGAGAAACAAATGTATTTGGAAGATGGAAGGACCCCATAAGAACATGACTGGAAACATGCCGGTGTGTGTGACATTGCCTGGCCTTTAACACCCAATATAAAGCCACATAAGCATTGGTCCACTTTAGTAATAGAACACCACCACATACATGTCAGCATAGATGAATGTGTTTGAATGTACTTTTACCTGTGTGCAGGTCTGATCTGGGTTTGGTCTATCATTTAGCATCTGAGGAACAGGGCTGGTCTCATTCTGTACTGCTGCAGCAGGAGTCTGAAGGCCTTTCACCTGAAATAGACAGACAAGAAGACACTCAAAACTGTATGAAGAGACATTCACAGGCTAATAAGGTCATCTAATAATGAAACAGCACTGAACTTCAACTGAGAGCATGGACTAAAAAGCAGCTCACGTCTATTCCAGGAGTTTGCAGTGGATCAAATCAAAATATTGCTCTAAAACATCTAACAGCTCAGATACAGTATACAATTACGAATGTTAAAATCATAGTTAAGGTCACGTCAGGTGTTGCCATAGTGCATTAAAAACAATTACAGTAAGAACTGGACGGAAGGGCCCCACATGGGTCAGACTAGAGACATATGAGTGTGTAAAGGAGAGACTAGAGAAACAAATGTATTTGGAAGATGGAAGGACCCCATAAGAACATGACTGGAAACATGCCGGTGTGTGTGACATTACCTGGCCTTTAACACCCAATATAAAGCCACATAAGCATTGGTCCACTTTAGTAATAGAACACCACCACATACATGTCAGCATAGATTAATGTGTTTGAATGTACTTTTACCTGTGTGCAGGTCTGATCTGGGTTTGGTCTATCATTTAGCATCTGAGGAACAGGGCTGGTCTCATTCTCTACTGCTGCAGCAGGAGCTTGGTTTTTTTTCAACTGGATTGCAGATAAAGAAGAACTCATTTTAACACACATCACAGATCAAAGATTAAATGCATTTCCATAGACAGTCAAGAGTAATATTGGAAACATGGTTAATATTAGAGAAATACAAAATTGCTTTTGCAACAAAAACTTTAAAAAAAGAAATCTCTAAACTTAATCTAACCAACTCACCTTACTGCGCCAAGGCCATTTTGAATCACCATAGTTGTAATCAATTTCATCTCCTATTTCTATTTTCTTCAGAGAAAAAAGGCACAAATGTGGTTTGTTGTCAACTATGATTTTTTTAATAACGCAATTTGGATTTTTGTGGTTGTCATTGACCAATCTTCCGAGAGATGCATCTTCTTCAGATGCATCCAGGCTGAAAAGTATCAGAAAAATGGTAATAGTTTTACATCTTTTTAAAAGTTTTATTGAAAGAGTTATTTTCAAAATAATTTAAGAGTATTTGTGCTTAATTCATTCATCAAGTATTAAACCCTTGTTTCAGGGTTAACTCGTAATTTCTCTAAATCAATACAAAACATCCATCTTTCAATGTTTACCATAAGTGATGATTCTGCCACTGAAAGTCAAAGAGAAATGTGCTTTCAATCTCTGAGTATTTTCTTGACTTGCATTCCTCCTGTGTGAGGAGTTTACCCCTGTACTCCAACACGAAGTCCCCGGGTTCAATGGGGTGTGTGGCAAACACTCCTCTTCCTACAATAATATATAATAATTAAACATTTCATTCTGGGACTCAAAAAGAGATACTACAGTATTTTCAAAGTGAGGTTGAGGTTCTTGCGTCTAGTCAGTGTATTACCTGCAGACAATGCTCAGCACTCTCCCAGTTGTGATACACACTCTACAGGTAAAGTGCTTTTTTGATCAGACTTTATGTGGCCAAAAAATGTTTTTGATGCAGACCCATCCACATCAATGCATCACTGAGGTCCTGTCTATGCTCTGATCGGTTCCCTTAAACTGAGAGTGCCGTGTACCATTTAGTGCAGGTAACACCAGTGAAGCGTAAGAACATCATGCAACTCAGAATTTTGACATAAACAGACAGACAGATGTACTATATTGATCCAAAACTGGAAAATTACATTGTAGCCGCAGCAAGGCATGAAACTAAATATTAAATAGCAATATAAAAAACAAAGTATTCCTGATTTACAAAATAAATATAGGACACAGAAAAGCAATATAACAAACGTATATACAACAAATAGAGAGACTAGTTAAATAATGTATTGTGCAAATGAGCTTTAAAGACCCACTCCGATGAAAATCATGTTTTTCGTGTTGTTAACATGTTCTTGTGGCATTTTTCTAAAGCTAGAGGACATATCTTTAGAAAATTAAGCTCAAAATTGCATTTTTGAGTATTTCTGCATTCAAATGGCTGTGAACCAATGGCAGTCACTAAAAGGCAGCCTAAAACAGACTGGAGTTGTGATGTAATAACTCTGGGGGGGCCACAAGCTCCTACCCCACTCCACTCAGGTTCTGAGGAGTAGAGAAGACGATGGCGGATCAACACCTGGGTGCTGTAGTGGGTTGCAGTGCTAATGACATCTACTTTTAATGTTTTATAATGCAGATGTTTTATCCCTATTAACTTCGCCCTTTCCTTTCCATGTCACTTATTTGGGATCAATCAAGATGAAAATTTGCCTTAAACTCTAAACTGCAGCTAGTCTACCACAGCAATAGGCTCTACTTCTCTGGACACTTCAGTAGAATATTCTGACAAAGCACTCTGACAATCTTGCCAGGGCTGTAAAGTATCACACTCACTTCGATCACTGTCTGTCTTTGACAAAGGCAAACAAATAAAAAATAAAATAGGAAAAAAATAACCTGAAAACACACAAAAACTGTACCCTGCCATTACATCAACAATAATACTTTTTTGCTTTTGAAATGCACAAGTTGTGTCAAGGAATCTTCTGCAACTTACCTTTGTAACGGTCAATGAATCTCGGCATAAACCCATCCTTGTCAGTGCAAGACAGAATGTATGTCTTTGCATCGTCTATAGGCTTTTTCCTCCTCCTCCTTGTGGACATAATGGCTCTGTGAAAATAATTGTAATTCATACTTAGTCAAGGCAAATCTCACAAAAAGGTTTTTGAAAAATAGCAAGTCACCAAAAAAATCTATTATGTAAAATAAATAAATAAACAGACATTAATACTAACACATAGACGCTGCAACAGCTGTGTACTGAGCTTTGCTATTGCAGGATGCACATTGTTTAACATCAAACACGGGCTAATGAAATATGCAAATTCTGAAATGTGCACACTGAAAGCTGACCGAGCCTGTTGAAGCCGAGAAGTTAACTTGTTAGATGATAACCATGTTGTGCTGCACAGACACTCAGTAACCAATTTAAACTAGGGCTGTCAAACTTAACTTCTGGTACAGCAGCATGGCGGCGTTGCCACATGACCATTGACTGACATATGCAGCATCACATCCTTCCTCATACATACGCGCATGGATGGTTATGAGGGGGTCCAGGGTAGGCCGGTACCACCCAGACAAAAAGCTTGGTGAAAACTTCCCTTAGAAGTATTGAGTCTAAACAAGCAAAGGTTTCAAATCTTGCTACATTTGTTGATCAGTCACAGTGATGCTCTGAAATTTAAGAATGTGTTTTTATTTGTTAAAAATGTTTTATATATATATATATATATATATATATATATATATATATATATATATATATTTAAGAAATATATATTTAAGACTGTGTTTTTATTTGTTAATATATATATATATATATATATATATATATATCAGGGTTTCCGTTGTCCGGTAATTACCGGACATTGGCCGGAAAAAAAATGAAATGTCCGACTAAATTAAATCTCTCCGGTCAAATTGTCCGATTAAAATTGCCTAATAATCCCGCCCTCCTAACACAATCTGAATTTGAGAATAAGCCTAAAATGTATAAAGCAAAAATAAACCGACCTTTGGCTATGTTATAAAGGAAAAGGCTCTACCGTTTGAAAGTTATTAAACATTATTACATGGCTTGGTTGAATTCCAATGTGGAATGCGGTCTGTTATTTCTTGATATCACACTGCTGCGAAGCACTAGCGGCGCCAGGATTTTGATTGTAGGTGGGCCTCCAGAAAACTGGAGCCTAAGCCTAAAAATAAATAAAAACGGGTTCTCCTTCATCTCCATTTCAGCGCTTTTCTGGACACTGAGGACAGTGACTAAAATTATAGGCCTATTATTTTTAGTTTATTAACAGCAACAACAGCCGTAAAGATGAAGTTGACGATCGCCATCTCTGTAGTGAACGCGCCTATAGAGAGAAATCATGGATTACATAATCAGAGAGTAGCCTATTTCTTTTCGTTTTAAATTGTTAAAAAGACATTTCAAGCTTTCTTAAGATATATTTCATGTCTGTGAGGCCTACGCGCTGATCTTTCGTTAAATTAGGATGAGATGCGCTCCCATTCACGAGCAATGCAACTATGCAAGTGACCGCGCGGGCGCCGTCATGTATAGGCCAATCGTCTGCTATATTAAAAATTATTATTATTATATTAAATTTAGGCAATTGGTTGATAAAAAAAATATTACAATTAAGATACAATTTATACAAAACGAAATTCACTTCAAAAAAGGCTTTCTACAAAACAAAAAACTTAATTAAGTGGTCAAGATCATATCTGAACCGCTCCATGTCTCTCGATATTGCGCATCCTATCTTACTCGTGCGGTTCACTTTTCATAATCCACATAAATTAAAAAATAACATTATAATATTTTAACAAATATTAAACTAAATGAGCTTATTTAATGGCTACAACACGTATAGTGGACCTAGACTTTCTATTTGTACAAATTGCTGCACATTCATTTTATTCTGAATTTTGCACATATAAGTTGTTTGTGCATGCATA